>JBAIZL010000003.1:118791569-119216569 GCA_036971475.1 Prosapia bicincta
AAGTCCAACTAATCAACAGTCTCAACGTGCAACACACGGATTTGTATCGCCTTGCCACTCTGCAGGCGCTCACAGTCCGATTTGAAATGTGTTACATGTTCTATTTACGATTACAGTAATCCTTCAAAGCAATAAAATGTATCTTTTTCAATCCTTTATTTATATCGTAACTACAACAGACTGGTTTGAAAGGTTTTTTACATAATGTTCTAGATTTGAGAACGTACTGACCATTAAATAACAAACGAAGAAAGTTCTCGTTGTTTTTTTCACTCAATTCTACTATTACTTATACTTGTTAAATATAAATATTGTCAATAACTATATATTAACTTAAATATAACATATAATTACTTAAATAGACCTAATATTAGAGGAGAAGTTATAGAAATGTCTTTTCTAATTATATAAAAGATAATTTCGTAATAAAATTTTAATATTGCCCTTTGTTAGGCATTTATTCAAGTAAACATGTTTATTTCACTAATTTCCCTTAATACCTATATTTGTAAAACATAATTATTGTCAATAACTAATTATCAATTTAAAAACAATATATAATTACTTAAATAGACCTAATATTAGAAAAAGTTATAGAAATTTATTTTTCAATAATATAAAAGTTAATTTACAAATTAAGTTTTAATATTGTTCTTTGTTAGGCATTTATTTAAGCAGATATTTAAAAAACCTAATTTCTATAAACTAAAATGTATCTTTTGCTCAATCCCTTACTTCTTTAGTAACTGGTAATGCAACTGGTTTAAAAGGTTTTTTACAAATTATTTTAGATTTAACAACGTACTAACAATAAGATACAAGCGAAAAAGTCCTCTTTGATTTTATAGAATCACAAACTATTAGTAAATAAGTAATCTCAGTTTCTACCAAGACATAATACAATATTATTGTAACTAGTGACACTCTTACTGAAACAAAATACAAGGTAGAAGCTGTGTGAGTGGCTGAAATAACTTAATTAACAGATAAATCTCGTGTGCTAATTTAGTAAGGAAAAAACGCAATTTTCTATAAACTAAAATGCATCTTTTCGTCAATCCTTTACCTCTTTAGTAGCTGGTAATGCAACTGTTTTAAAGTTTGTTTACAAATTTTTTTACATTTTATAACGTAGGCTACTAACAATAAAATAACAAGCGAAATGAGTCCTGTTTGATTTTATAAAATCACAAACTAATTTCAAATAAGTAATCTCAGTTTCTACCAAGACCATAATATAATATTATTGTAAATAGTGACACTCTTACTCGAACAAAATTCAAGGTTGAAGCTGTGTGAGTGGCTAAAATAACTTAATTAACAAGAAAATCTCGTGTGCTCATTTTGTATGCAAAAGTTATTTGAAAAAAAAACAAATTTTATAACACTAATGTCAGGACTTATGATTAGAAAAAGAAATACAATTCTCTTACAGAATAAAGAGCCACTTGTTTAAACAATATGCTATATTTGTCTTTGCATTAATTTGTTTCAAACTCAAAATAAAATCTTAAAGAGTACCCAAACATATGATTCTAATGCTATACCCGTCCTAAAAACATTGAGACGTCGTTATTTAAATTCTAGACGTAACCGTTACTAACCACATGCCGTATCTGTAAATCCATAAGAATATGAAAAAAATGGTACTCTAGTCATCAATCCCAACATTTTAAATTTTAGATCTTATTTCGTTTAACTGTAGATAAAAGTGTAAACGAAATGGCCTAACCTCTTCGCAAATTTACTTCATAACCGCGATAGCCCATTTTAAAATGTACTTAACACTTCTCATGTCAAGACCTTTACAAATATATTTTTTTTCTGGTTTAGGTTAGGCTAAACAGAACAAATTTTGTTCAAATAGCACCAAGGTTATAGTCATGCTTAATGGGTAAACATAAGTTTACCTCATCTGTTTATCCTCAATAATGGTCCACCTTAATAATATCCAATTATAATGGTAGCAAAACTCCCAATCATTGGTAAAGAAATTGATCCGGTAATCTCTATATTTCAATATTCAATACCAATATATTTGGTCGGTGTCAACAGTAGTTGCTTTGTCCCCTCTATTGACAGTTTCGTGACTGTACGCGCACTTGTCCGAGCAAGGGTTCACGCGCGTGGGGAATAAATTTAGTCGGTGTCAACAGTAGTTGGTTTGTCCCCTCTACTGACAATTTCGTGACTGTACGCAAACTTGGCCGAACAAGGGTTCACGCGAGTGGGGAATAAATTTGGTCGGTGTCAACAGTAGGTGCTTTGACCCTCTACTGACAGTTTCGTGACTGTCAATCAAGGGAGATTATGGTGCGAAGAATGATGGGACGAACGGGGTATGAAAACTAAATATGGGGGTAAACGTAATTCAGATAAATGTAGACAGGACAAGGAGGAAGGTGGACGAGATAAGGGTAAGAGCAGTAAGGGAGGGGGTAGGGGTACTTGCGGTCCAGGAACCGTGTATGTGGGGAGGGAAAGTCAGGGGTTTTGGGGCTGGGACAAGGGTTTTCTATGGGGGGCAGGGCAAAGGGGACATAGGGGCAGCAGTAGTGGTATTAGACAGGACATTGGGGGTAATGGGGTTGCAAAATTTATCTTCAAAGAACTGGGTTGTTGTGGAAATATGGGGAAGGGGGGTGGGGAGTTTTTACATTGTTTCTATGTATTGCAAGTATAATGAAGAAATAGGGGGGTATCTAAATGCAATAAGGGAAATAGGGGGGGGGTACTGAGAAATAGGAAGATCATCCTCTGCATGGATGGGAATGCTAGATCAAGAGGGTGGGGGGACAGGGTAACGGATCAAAGGGGGAGGGATCTGGAGGAACAGGTAGTGGAGCTGGGGTGGGAGGTGATAAATGAGGGAGGGCAAGGGCCGACATTTATTAAGTATGGGAATGAGGGGGGGAGTTTTATTGATTTAACTGTGGTGTCAGGAGAAATGAGGGACAGCGTTGGGGGGTGGGAAATATTAAGGGAGTTGAGGGAAGGGCATCAGCCAATTAAGTTCCAGGTTGGACAGCGGCTAGGGAAGGGAAGGGGAAGGGGGGACAACGGGGAGAGAAGGTTCAGGTTAAAGGAGGGGGATTGGGATGGGTTTAGGGATAAGTTAAGGGAAGGGTTAGGGGTAGAGGAACTCCAGGTTGGGAATAAAGAAGAGGTTTTGGAACTAGTTAGGAGGGTGGGGAGGGGAATTATGAAGGCAGCCATGGCAACCATACCCAGGGCAAAGGGGGGATTAGTAGGGGTTAAATGGTGGAGTGGGGAGTTAGATGGGTTAAAAAGGGATGTCAGGAAAAGTAGGAGAGCCATGCAGAGGATTAGGGGTTTAGGGGATGAGAGGGAAATTAGGAAAGCTAGAGAGGAGTATAGGAAAGTAAGCAATAGGTATAGGGGGGAGGTGAAGAAGGCGAGGAAGAGGAGTTAGGAGGATTTTGTAGAAAGGGAAATGAGGAAGGACACATGGGGAATAGTTTATAAGTTGGAAAGGGGAAAGGTGGGGGTGGGGGGAGCCATGGCTGCGGTAGGAGGAAGCGACGTGATTGAGTGGAGTCAGTCGGTGGAACGAATGTTGGGGGGGTTGATTGTGGATGATAGGTGCGAGAATGACGGTGAGTATGAAAAGGGGATTAGGGAATGGGTGAAAGGAATGAGGGTAGGTAGAGAGGAGTTCAGGGTAAGTGAGGAAATGGTAAGGGGGGCTGTATGGGAGTGTAAGAGCGGAAAGGCCCCAGGGCCAGACCGTGTGCATGTGGAGTTTTTGAAGGAAGGGTGGGGGTTTTAGGTAAAATTTTGGTGCGAATGTACAACGCGTGTTTTAGGTGGGGGGTGTTCCTAAACGAATGGAAAAGGGGGAGGGTTGTTTGTTTGTTAAAGGGGGAGGATAAAGACGCGGGGGAGGTTAAATCATATAGACCGGTGTGCTTGTTGTCGGTTTTGGGGAAGGTAATGGAGAGATTGTTGGTAAGGGGAATGGGAGGGGTGTTCTACGGCAGTATGGATTTATGAAAGAGCGGTCGACTGTGGATGCGATGAGGAGGATGAAAGAGGTAGTAAATGGGAGATGCGAGAAGTACTGTATGGGAATGTTTCTGGACATGACTGGGGCGTTTGATAGGATGTGGTGGCCGGGGGTTATTAAAAGGTTGGGGGTTTTGGGGGTAAGGGGGGATAGGATGAGAGTATTAAGGGACTATTTGAGAGGGAGGTGGGTTTTTATACGCGAGGGGGGGAGGGAAGTAGGCAAGGTGGTGTCCAGGGGCTGCCCCCAGGGGTCGGTTCTTGGCCCACAGTTATGGAAGGTTGTTATGGATGAATTGCTGAATGAGATGAGTGAAAGGGGGATACAGGTAATTGCTTTCCCGGACGATGTTGCGATTGTGGTGAGTGGAAGGTCGCGCAGAGAGTTGGAAGAGAGAGCGAATGAGGCAATGAGAGTGGTGGAGGGATGGTGTGAAAGGAGCATGATGGAGCTGTCTGAGTCTAAATCGGTAGGACTAATGCTTAAGGGGAAGTTTAACGTGAATAGGCAGTCAAGGGTTTTTGTAAAAGGGAAAGTCTTGTGCATGGCACAGGAAGTTAAGTATCTGGGTGTAACTTGGGGTAGAGGATTAAATATAACTAGGCATTTAGAGGCTGCAGGAGATAAGGCCTTTAGGGCCGTAGTGGGGATGATGCGTTTGGCTAAAAGGTACAGGGTGGGATACGGGAGGGTAAAGGAAGTGTAACATGGGGTGTACCTGGCTATAGTTTTGTACGGGGTGGGAGCCTGGGGGGATCTTGTCAGGAAATATCACAGCAGGATTCTGTTGAAACAGCAAAGAAGGGTTGTGCTGATGATGGGGAAGTTATATAGGACAGTGTCGACTGAGGCAGCTTTGGTCATTGCTGGGGTGTGTCCGTTGAATGTTGAGGTCAAAAGGGGATGGATGAGAGAGAAATTGAGACGGGAGGGCGAGATTGAGTGGGGGGCGAGGTCGTAAGGGGAAGCAAGCGTAAGGGCAAATTAAGGGAATTATTAATGAGAGAATGGGAAGAGAGGTGGGCCATCACAAGTGTGGGTCTGTGGACGAAAAGGTGGTTTGGAAGTGTGAGTGAAAGGGTGAGACTGAAGTGGGTGGAGCCAAGTTATCATGTCTCTCAGGTTCTGAGCGGACATGGTGACTTTGCTGAGTTTAAATGGAGAAGGAAGATTGCGAGTGTGGATGGTAGGTGTGTGTGTGGTGAGTATGAAACGTGTGAGCATGTGGTGTATGAATGTGTTAGGTGGGAGGCTAGGCGTGAACAACTGAGGGGCAAAATTGGGGAACTGGGGGGTGAGGGATTAAGTATGGAATGGATGTTGAAGGAAGGGGTTTATGGGGAATTTGTAGGATTTGTGGGGTATGTTCTAACGGAAAAGGAGAAGGAGAGGGGAATTGGGGTGGGAGAAGTATGAGAGGGCGATTGAGTGAGTGAATGCTGTGAGGGAGAGGATTGACTGATGTTTGAAAGGGAATGTATGGGATGGCTGGACCGACTGAAGTCTGGGGGTACGGCGTCCTGCCTAGCCTGGAAAGCGCGGTAAGTCCCAGCCGGCGTCTGGAGGGCTAGACAAGCTGTAGCGATCCCTGGCAAGTGGCTTGGGATCACGGGCCCGCGACCATTCAGGGCTTCGGGGCTTCATTGCCAAAAATGGTACCACGGGTCATTTACTCAGCCCACGGAGGTTCTGTCCTCCGGGTACATGGATTGAGGAAAGGTTTCGTGGGGGTAGTGGTTTCACATGCTAGGGTAGACTCTCCGTTTTCTTCTTATAATGTGTATTTCCGGGAGGAGGATTAAAGTCGCGAGGCTAGGTATCCTCCTGCCACTCTCTTCTTTTTCTTTGTTTATTTTCTACTTTTTCTGTCATTTCTATTATACACATCTCAGCACACTGTACGCAAACTTGGCCGAACAAGGGTTCACGCGCGTGGGGAATATATTTGGTCGGTGTCAACAGTAAGTGCTTTGTCCCCTCTACTGACAGTTTCGTGAATGTACGCGCACTTGTCCGAGCAAGGGTTCACGCGCGTGGCGAATATATTTGGTCGGTGTCAACAGTAGGTGCTTTGTCCCCTCTACTGACAGTTTCGTGACTGTACGCGCACTTGTTTGAGCAAGGGTTCACGCACGCGGGGAATGTATTGGGGGAGGGTGTCAACAGTAGGTGCTTTGTCCCCTCTACTGATAGTTTCGTGACTGTACGCAAACATGGCCGAACAAGGGTTCACGCGCGTAGGGAATATATTTGGTCGGTGTCAACAGTAGGTGCTTTGTCCCCTCTACTGACAGTTTCGTGACTGTACGCGCACTTGTCCGAGCAAGGATTCACGCGCGTGGGGAATATATTTAGTCGGTGTCAACAGTAGGTGCTTTGTCCCCTCTACTGACAGTTTCGTGACTGTACGCACACTTGGCCAAGCAAGGGTTCACGCGCGTGGGGAATATATTTGGTCGGTGTCAACAGTAGGTGCATTGTCCTCTCTACTGACAGTTTCGTGACTTTACGCGCACTTGTCCGAGCAAGGGTTCACGCGCCTGGGGAATATATTTGGTCGGTGTCAATAGTAGGTGCTTTGTCCCCTCTACTGACAGTTTGGTGACTGTACGCGCACTTGTCCCAGCAAGGGTTCACGCGCGTGGGGAATATATTTAGTCGGTGTCAACAGTAGGTGCTTTGTCCCCTCTACTGACAGTTTCGTGACTGTACGCGCACTTGTCCCAGCAAGGGTTCACGCGCGTGGGGAATATATTTGGTCGGTGTCAACAGTAGTTGCTTTGTCCCCTCTATTGACAGTTTCGTGACTGTACGCGCACTTTTCCGAGCAAGGGTTCACGCGCGTGGGGAATATATTTGGTCGGTGTCAACAGTAGGTGCTTTGTCCCCTCTATTGACAGTTTCGTGACTGTACGCGCACTTGTCCGAGCAAGGGTTCACGCGCGTGGGGAATGTATTTGGTCGGTGTCAACAGTAGGTGCATTGTCCTCTCTACTGACAGTTTCGTGACTGTACGTGCACTTGTCCCAGCAAGGGTTCACGCGCGTGGGAAATATATTTGGTCGGTGTCAATAGTAGGTGCATTGTCCTCTCTACTGACAGTTTCGTGACTTTACGCGCACTTGTCCGAGCAAGGGTTCACGCGCCTGGGGAATATATTTGGTCGGTGTCAATAGTAGGTGCTTTGTCCCCTCTACTGACAGTTTCGTGACTGTACGCGCACTTGTCCCAGCAAGGGTTCACGCGCGTGGGGAATATATTTAGTCGGTGTCAACAGTAGGTGCTTTGTCCCCTCTACTGACAGTTTCGTGACTGTACGCGCACTTGTCCCAGCAAGGGTTCACGCGCGTGGGGAATATATTTGGTCGGTGTCAACAGTAGTTGCTTTGTCCCCTCTATTGACAGTTTCGTGACTGTACGCGCACTTTTCCGAGCAAGGGTTCACGCGCGTGGGGAATATATTTGGTCGGTGTCAACAGTAGGTGCTTTGTCCCCTCTATTGACAGTTTCGTGACTGTACGCGCACTTGTCCGAGCAAGGGTTCACGCGCGTGGGGAATGTATTTGGTCGGTGTCAACAGTAGGTGCTTTGTCCCCTCTACTGACAGTTTCGTGACTGTACGTGCACTTGTCCCAGCAAGGGTTCACGCGCGTGGCGAATATATTTGGTCGGTGTCAACAGTAGGTGCTTTGTCCCCTCTACTGACAGTTTCGTGACTGTACGCGCACTTGTTTGAGCAAGGGTTCACGCACGCGGGGAATGTATTGGGGGAGGGTGTCAACAGTAGGTGCTTTGTCCCCTCTACTGATAGTTTCGTGACTGTACGCAAACATGGCCGAACAAGGGTTCACGCGCGTAGGGAATATATTTGGTCGGTGTCAACAGTAGGTGCTTTGTCCCCTCTACTGACAGTTTCGTGACTGTACGCGCACTTGTCCGAGCAAGGATTCACGCGCGTGGGGAATATATTTAGTCGGTGTCAACAGTAGGTGCTTTGTCCCCTCTACTGACAGTTTCGTGACTGTACGCACACTTGGCCGAGCAAGGGTTCACGCGCGTGGGGAATATATTTGGTCGGTGTCAACAGTAGGTGCATTGTCCTCTCTACTGACAGTTTCGTGACTTTACGCGCACTTGTCCGAGCAAGGGTTCACGCGCCTGGGGAATATATTTGGTCGGTGTCAATAGTAGGTGCTTTGTCCCCTCTACTGACAGTTTCGTGACTGTACGCGCACTTGTCCCAGCAAGGGTTCACGCGCGTGGGGAATATATTTAGTCGGTGTCAACAGTAGGTGCTTTGTCCCCTCTACTGACAGTTTCGTGACTGTACGCGCACTTGTCCCAGCAAGGGTTCACGCGCGTGGGGAATATATTTGGTCGGTGTCAACAGTAGTTGCTTTGTCCCCTCTATTGACAGTTTCGTGACTGTACGCGCACTTTTCCGAGCAAGGGTTCACGCGCGTGGGGAATATATTTGGTCGGTGTCAACAGTAGGTGCTTTGTCCCCTCTATTGACAGTTTCGTGACTGTACGCGCACTTGTCCGAGCAAGGGTTCACGCGCGTGGGGAATGTATTTGGTCGGTGTCAACAGTAGGTGCTTTGTCCCCTCTACTGACAGTTTCGTGACTGTACGTGCACTTGTCCCAGCAAGGGTTCACGCGCGTGGGAAATATATTTGGTCGGTGTCAACAGTAGGTGCATTGTCCTCTCTACTGACAGTTTCGTGACTTTACGCGCACTTGTCCGAGCAAGGGTTCACGCGCCTGGGGAATATATTTGGTCGGTGTCAATAGTAGGTGCTTTGTCCCCTCTACTGACAGTTTCGTGACTGTACGCGCACTTGTCCCAGCAAGGGTTCACGCGCGTGGGGAATATATTTAGTCGGTGTCAACAGTAGGTGCTTTGTCCCCTCTACTGACAGTTTCGTGACTGTACGCGCACTTGTCCCAGCAAGGGTTCACGCGCGTGGGGAATATATTTGGTCGGTGTCAACAGTAGTTGCTTTGTCCCCTCTATTGACAGTTTCGTGACTGTACGCGCACTTTTCCGAGCAAGGGTTCACGCGCGTGGGGAATGTATTTGGTCGGTGTCAACAGTAGGTGCTTTGTCCCCTCTATTGACAGTTTCGTGACTGTACGCGCACTTGTCCGAGCAAGGGTTCACGCGCGTGGGGAATGTATTTGGTCGGTGTCAACAGTAGGTGCTTTGTCCCCTCTACTGACAGTTTCGTGACTGTACGTGCACTTGTCCCAGCAAGGGTTCACGCGCGTGGGAAATATATTTGGTCGGTGTCAACAGTAGTTGCTTTGTCCCCTCTATTGACAGTTTCGTGACTGTACGCGCACTTGTCCAAACAAGGGTACTCGCGCGTGGGGAATATATTTAGTCGGTGTCAACAGTAGGTGCTTCGTCCCCTCTACTGACAGTTTCGTGAATATACGCGCACTTGTCCGAGCAAGGGTTCACGCGCGTGGGGAATATATTTGGTCGGTGTCAATAGTAAGTGCTTTGGGTCTTCTACTGATAGTTTCGTGACTGTACGCGCACTTGATTGTGCAAGGGTTCACGCGCGAGGGGAATATATTTGGTCGGTGTCAACAGTAGGTGCTTTGTCCCATCTACTGAGTTTCGTGACTGTACGCGCACATGTCCGAGCAAGAGTTCACGCGCGTGGGGAATATATTTGGTCGGTGTCAACAGTAGGTGCTTTGTCCCCTCTATTGAAAGGTTCGTGACTGTACGCGCACTTGTCTGAGCAACGTTTCACGCGCGCGGTGAATATATTTGGTCGGTGTAAACAGTAGTTGCTTTGTGCCCTCAATTGACAGTTTCTCGACTTTACGCGCACTTGTCCGAGCAAGGGTTCACGCGCGTGGGGAATATATTTGGTCGGTGTCAACAGTAGTTGCTTTGTCCCCTCTATTGAGAGTTTCGTGACTGTACGCGCACTTGTCCGAGCAAGGGTTCACGCGCGTAGGGAATATATTTGGTCGGTGTCAACAGTAGGTGCGTTGTCCCCTCTATTGACAGTTTCGTGATTGTACGCGCACTTGTCCGAGCAAGGGTTCACGCGCGTGGGGAATATAGTTGGTCGGTGTCAACAGTAGGTGCTTTGTCCCCTCTATTGACAGTTTCGTGACTGTACGCGCACTTGTCTGAGCAACGTTTCACGCGCGCGGGGAATATATTTGGTCGGTGTAAACAGTAGTTGCTTTGTGCCCTCAATTGACAGTTTCTCGACTTTACGCGCACTTGTCCGAGCAAGGGTTCACGCGCGTGGGGAATATATTTGGTCGGTGTCAACAGTAGTTGCTTTGTCCCCTCTATTGAGAGTTTCGTGACTGTACGCGCACTTGTCCGAGCAAGGGTTCACGCGCGTGGGGAATATAGTTGGTCGGTGTCAACAGTAGTTGCTTCGTCCCCTCTATTGACAGTTTCGTGACTGTACGCGCACTTGTCCGAGCAAGGGTTCAGGCGCGTGGGGATAATATTTGGTCGGTGTCAACAGTAGGTGCATTGTCCTCTCTACTGACAGTTTCGTGACTGTACGCGCACTTGTCCGAGCAAGGATTCACGCGCGTGGGGAATATATTTAGTCGGTGTCAACAGTAGGTGCTTTGTCCCCTCTACTGACAGTTTCGTGACTGTACGCACACTTGGCCGAGCAAGGGTTCACGCGCGTGGCGAATATATTTGGTCGGTGTCAACAGTAGGTGCATTGTCCTCTCTACTGACAGTTTCGTGACTTTACGCGCACTTGTCCGAGCAAGGGTTCACGCGCGTGGGGAATATATTTAGTCGGTGTCAACAGTAGGTGCTTTGTCCCCTCTACTGACAGTTTCGTGACTGTACGCGTACGTGTCCGAGCAAGGGTTCACGCACGTGGGGAATATATTTGGTCGGTGTCAACAGTAGTTGCTTTGTCCCCTCTATTGACAGTTTCGTGACTGTACGCGCACTTTTCCGAGCAAGGGTTCACGCGCGTGGGGAATATATTTTGTCGGTGTCAACAGTAGGTGCTTTGTCCCCTCTATTGACAGTTTCGTGACTGTACGCGCACTTGTCCGAGCAAGGGTTCACGCGCGTGGGGAATGTATTTGGTCGGTGTCAACAGTAGGTGCTTTGTCCCCTCTACTGACAGTTTCGTGACTGTACGTGCACTTGTCCCAGCAAGGGTTCACGCGCGTGGGAAATATATTTGGTCGGTGTCAACAGTAGTTGCTTTGTCCCCGCTATTGACAGTTTCGTGACTGTACTCGCACTTGTCCAAACAAGGGTACTCGCGCGTGGGGAATATATTTAGTCGGTGTCAACAGTAGGTGCTTCGTCCCCTCTACTGACAGTTTCGTGAATGTACGCGCACTTGTCCGAGCAAGGATTCACGCGCGTGGGGAATATATTTGGTCGGTGTCAATAGTAAGTGCTTTGGGTCTTCTACTGAGTTTCGTGACTGTACGCGCACATGTCCGAGCAAGAGTTCACGCGCGTGGGGAATATATTTGGTCGGTGTCAACAGTAGGTGCTTTGTCCCCTCTATTGAAAGGTTCGTGACTGTACGCGCACTTGTCTGAGCAACGTTTCACGCGCGCGGGGAATATATTTGGTCGGTGTAAACAGTAGTTGCTTTGTGCCCTCAATTGACAGTTTCGTGACTGTACGCGCACTTGTCCGAGCAAGGGTTCACGCGCGTGGGGAATATATTTGGTCGGTGTCAACAGTAGGTGCGTTGTCCCCTTTATTGACAGTTTCGTGATTGTACGCGCACTTGTCCGAGCAAGGGTTCACGCGCGTGGGGAATATAGTTGGTCGGTGTCAACAGTAGTTGCTTCGTCCCCTCTATTGACAGTTTCGTGACTGTACGCGCACTTGTCCGAGCAAGGGTTCAGGCGCTTGGGGAATATATTTGGTCGGTGTCAACAGTAGGTGCTTTGTCCCCTCTACTGACAGTTTCGTGACTGTACGCGCACTTGTCCGAGCAAGGGTTCAGGCGCTTGGGGAATATATTTGGTCGGTGTCAACAGTAGGTGCTTTGTCCCCTCTACTGACAGTTTCGTGACTGTACGCACACTTGGCCGAGCAAGGGTTCACGCGCGTGGGGAATATATTTGGTCGGTGTCAACAGTAGGTGCATTGTTCTCTCTACTGACAGTTTCGTGACTGTACGCGTACTTGTCCGAGCAAGGGTTCACGCGCGTGGGGAATATATTTAGTCTGTGTCAACAGTAGGTGCTTTGTCCCCTCTACTGACAGTTTCGTGAATGTACGCGCACCTGTCCGAGCAAGGGTTCACGCGCGTGGGGAATATATTTGGTCGGTGTCAATAGTAGGTGCTTTGTCCCCTCTACTGACAGTTTCATGACTGTACGCACACTTGGCCGAAGAAGGGTTCACGCGCGTGGGGAATATATTTGGTCGGTGTCAACAGTAGGTGCTTTGTCCCCTCTATTGACAGTTTCGTGACTGTACGCGCACTTGTCCGAGCAAGGGTTCACGCGCGTGGGGAATATATTTGGTCGGTGTCAACAGTAGTTGCTTTGTCCCCTCAATTGAGAGTTTCGTGACTGTACGCGCACTTGTCCGAGAAAGGGTTCACGTGCGTGGGGAATATATTTAGTCGGTGTCAACAGTAGTTGCTTTGTCCCCTCTATTGACAGTTTCGTAACTGCACGCGCACTTGTCCGAGCAAGGGTTCACGCGCGTGGGGAATATATTTGGTCGGTGTCAACAGTAGTTGCTTTGTCCCCACTATTGACAGTTTCGTGACTGTACGCGCACTTGTCCGAGCAAGGGTTCACGCGCGTGGGGAATATATTTGGTCAGTGTCAATAGTAGGTGCTTAGTCCCCTCTACTGACAGTTTCGTGACTGTACGCGCACTTGTCCGAGCAAGGGTTCACGTGCGTGGGGAATATATTTAGTCGGTGTAAACAGTAGGTGTTTTGTCCTCTCTACTGACAGTTTCGTGAATGTACGCGCACTTGTCCGAGCAAGGGTTTACGCGCGTGGGGAATATATTTGGTCAGTGTCTACAGTAGTTGCTTTGTGCCCTCTATTGACAGTTTCGTGACTGTACGCACACTTGTCCGAGCAAGGGTTCAAGCGCGTGGGGAATATATTTGGTCGGTGTCAACAGTAGGTGCTTTGTCCCCTCAACTGACAGTTTCGTGACTGTACGTGCACATGTCCGAGCAAGAGTTCACGCGCGTGGGGAATATATTTGGTCGGTGTCAACGGTAGGTGCTTTGTCCCCTCTACTGAGTTTCGTGACTGTACGCGCACATGTCCGAGCAAGAGTTCACGCGCGTGGGGAATATATTTGGTCGGTGTCAACAGTAGGTGCTTTGTCCCCTCTATTGAAAGGTTCGTGACTGTACGCGCACTTGTCTGAGCAACGTTTCACGCGCGCGGGGAATATATTTGGTCGGTGTAAACAGTAGTTGCTTTGTGCCCTCAATTGACAGTTTCTCGACTTTACGCGCACTTGTCCGAGCAAGGGTTCACGCGCGTGGGGAATATATTTGGTCGGTGTCAACAGTAGTTGCTTTGTCCCCTCAATTGAGAGTTTCGTGACTGTACGCGCACTTGTCCGAGAAAGGGTTCACGTGCGTGGGGAATATATTTAGTCGGTGTCAACAGTAGTTGCTTTGTCCCCTCTATTGACAGTTTCGTAACTGCACGCGCACTTGTCCGAGCAAGGGTTCACGCGCGTGGGGAATATATTTGGTCGGTGTCAACAGTAGTTGCTTTGTCCCCACTATTGACAGTTTCGTGACTGTACGCGCACTTGTCCGAGCAAGGGTTCACGCGCGTGGGGAATATATTTGGTCAGTGTCAATAGTAGGTGCTTAGTCCCCTCTACTGACAGTTTCGTGACTGTACGCGCACTTGTCCGAGCAAGGGTTCACGTGCGTGGGGAATATATTTAGTCGGTGTAAACAGTAGGTGTTTTGTCCTCTCTACTGACAGTTTCGTGAATGTACGCGCACTTGTCCGAGCAAGGGTTTACGCGCGTGGGGAATATATTTGGTCAGTGTCTACAGTAGTTGCTTTGTGCCCTCTATTGACAGTTTCGTGACTGTACGCACACTTGTCCGAGCAAGGGTTCAAGCGCGTGGGGAATATATTTGGTCGGTGTCAACAGTAGGTGCTTTGTCCCCTCAACTGACAGTTTCGTGACTGTACGTGCACATGTCCGAGCAAGAGTTCACGCGCGTGGGGAATATATTTGGTCGGTGTCAACGGTAGGTGCTTTGTCCCCTCTACTGAGTTTCGTGACTGTACGCGCACATGTCCGAGCAAGAGTTCACGCGCGTGGGGAATATATTTGGTCGGTGTCAACAGTAGGTGCTTTGTCCCCTCTATTGAAAGGTTCGTGACTGTACGCGCACTTGTCTGAGCAACGTTTCACGCGCGCGGGGAATATATTTGGTCGGTGTAAACAGTAGTTGCTTTGTGCCCTCAATTGACAGTTTCTCGACTTTACGCGCACTTGTCCGAGCAAGGGTTCACGCGCGTGGGGAATATATTTGGTCGGTGTCAACAGTAGGTGCGTTGTCCCCTCTATTGACAGTTTCGTGATTGTACGCGCACTTGTCCGAGCAAGGGTTCACGCGCGTGGGGAATATAGTTGGTCGGTGTCAACAGTAGTTGCTTCGTCCCCTCTATTGACAGTTTCGTGACTGTACGCGCACTTGTCCGAGCAAGGGTTCAGGCGCTTGGGGAATATATTTGGTCGGTGTCAACAGTAGGTGCTTTGTCCCCTCTACTGACAGTTTCGTGACTGTACGCACACTTGGCCGAGCAAGGTTTCACGCGCGTGGGGAATATATTTGGTCGGTGTCAACAGTAGGTGCATTGTCCCCTCTACTGACAGTTTCGTGAATGTACGCGCACTTGTCCGAGCAAGGGTTCACGCGCGTGGGGCATATATTTGGTCGGTGTCAACAGTAGGTGCTTTGTCCCCTCTACTGACAGTTTCATGACTGTACGCACACTTGGCCGAGCAAGGGTTCACGCGCGTGGGGAATATATTTGGTCGGTTTCAACAGTAGGTGCATTGTCGTCTCTACTGACAGTTTCGTGACTGTACGCACACTTGGCCGAGCAAGGGTTCACGCGCGTGGGGAATATATTTGGTCGGTGTCAACAGTAGGTGCTTTGTCCACTCTACTGACAGTTTCGTGAATGTACGCGCACTTGGCCGAGCAAGGGTTCACGCGCGAGGGGAATATATTTGGTCGGTGTCAACAGTAGGTGCATTGTCCTCTCTACTGACAGTTTCGTGACTGTACGCACACTTGGCCGAGCAAGGGTTCACGCGCGTGGGGAATATATTTGGTCGGTGTCAACAGTAGGTGCATTGTCCCCTCTACTGACAGTTTCGTGAATGTACGCGCACTTGTCCGAGCAAGGGTTCACGCGCATGGGGAATATATTTGGTCGGTGTCAACAGTAGGTGCTTTGTCCCCTCTACTGACAGTTTCGTGACTGTACGCACACTTGGCCGAGCAAGGGTTCACGCGCGTGGGGAATATATTTGGTCGGTGTCAACAGTAGGTGCATTGTCCTCTCTACTGACAGTTTCGTGACTGTACGCGCACTTGTCCGAGCAAGGGTTCACGTGCGTGGGGAATATATTTAGTCGGTGTCAACAGTAGGTGCTTTGTCCCCTCTACTGACAGTTTCATGACTGTACGCAAACTTGGCCGAAGAAGGGTTCACGCGCGTGGGGAATATATTTGGTCGGTGTCAACAGTAGGTTCTTTGTACCCTCTATTGACAGTTTCGTGACTGTACGCGCACTTGTCCGAGCAAGGGTTCACGCGCGTGGGGAATATATTTGGTCGGTGTCAACAGTAGTTGCTTTGTCCCCTCTATTGATAGTTTCGTGACTGTACGCACACTTGTCCGAGCAAGGGTTCAAGCGCGTGGGGAATATATTTGGTCGGTGTTAACAGTAGGTGCTTTGTCCCCTCAACTGACAGTTTCGTGACTGTACGTGCACATGTCCGAGCAAGAGTTCACGCGCGTGGGGAATATATTTGGTCGGTGTCAACGGTAGGTGCTTTGTCCCCTCTACTGAGTTTCGTGACTGTACGCGCACATGTCCGAGCAAGAGTTCACGCGCGTGGGGAATATATTTGGTCGGTGTCAACAGTAGGTGCTTTGTCCCCTCTATTGAAAGGTTCGTGACTGTACGCGCACTTGTCTGAGCAACGTTTCACGCGCGCGGGGAATATATTTGGTCGGTGTAAACAGTAGTTGCTTTGTGCCCTCAATTGACAGTTTCTCGACTTTACGCGCACATGTCCGAGCAAGGGTTCACGCGCGTGGGGAATATATTTGGTCGGTGTCAACAGTAGTTGCTTTGTCCCCTCTATTGAGAGTTTCGTGACTGTACGCGCACTTGTCCGAGCAAGGGTTCACGCGCGTGGGGAATATATTTGGTCGGTGTCAACAGTAGGTGCGTTGTCCCCTCTATTGACAGTTTCGTGATTGTACGCGCACTTGTCCGAGCAAGGGTTCACGCGCGTGGGGAATATAGTTGGTCGGTGTCAACAGTAGTTGCTTCGTCCCCTCTATTGACAGTTTCGTGACTGTACGCGCACTTGTCCGAGCAAGGGTTCAGGCGCTTGGGGAATATATTTGGTCGGTGTCAACAGTAGGTGCTTTGTCCCCTCTACTGACAGTTTCGTGACTGTACGCACACTTGGCCGAGCAAGGGTTCACGCGCGTGGGGAATATATTTGGTCGGTGTCAACAGTAGGTGCATTGTCCCCTCTACTGACAGTTTCGTGAATGTACGCGCACTTGTCCGAGCAAGGGTTCACGCGCGTGGGGCATATATTTGGTCGGTGTCAACAGTAGGTGCTTTGTCCCCTCTACTGACAGTTTCATGACTGTACGCACACTTGGCCGAGCAAGGGTTCACGCGCGTGGGGAATATATTTGGTCGGTTTCAACAGTAGGTGCATTGTCGTCTCTACTGACAGTTTCGTGACTGTACGCACACTTGGCCGAGCAAGGGTTCACGCGCGTGGGGAATATATTTGGTCGGTGTCAACAGTAGGTGCTTTGTCCACTCTACTGACAGTTTCGTGAATGTACGCGCACTTGGCCGAGCAAGGGTTCACGCGCGAGGGGAATATATTTGGTCGGTGTCAACAGTAGGTGCATTGTCCTCTCTACTGACAGTTTCGTGACTGTACGCACACTTGGCCGAGCAAGGGTTCACGCGCGTGGGGAATATATTTGGTCGGTGTCAACAGTAGGTGCATTGTCCCCACTACTGACAGTTTCGTGAATGTACGCGCACTTGTCCGAGCAAGGGTTCACGCGCATGGGGAATATATTTGGTCGGTGTCAACAGTAGGTGCTTTGTCCACTCTACTGACAGTTTCGTGACTGTACGCACACTTGGCCGAGCAAGGGTTCACGCGCGTGGGGAATATATTTGGTCGGTGTCAACAGTAGGTGCATTGTCCTCTCTACTGACAGTTTCGTGACTGTACGCGCACTTGTCCGAGCAAGGGTTCACGCGCGTGGGGAATATATTTAGTCGGTGTCAACAGTAGGTGCGTTGTCCCCTCTACTGACAGTTTCGTGAATGTACGCGCACCTGTCCGAGCAAGGGTTCACGCGCGTGGGGAATATATTTGGTCGGTGTCAATAGTAGGTGCTTTGTCCCCTGTACTGACAGTTTCATGACTGTACGCACACTTGGCCGAAGAAGGGTTCACGCGCGTGGGGAATATATTTGGTCGGTGTCAACAGTAGGTGCTTTGTCCCCTCTATTGACAGTTTCGTGACTGTACGCGCACTTGTCCGAGCAAGGGTTCACGCGCGTGGGGAATATATTTGGTCGGTGTCAACAGTAGTTGCTTTGTCCCCTCAATTGAGAGTTTCGTGACTGTACGCGCACTTGTCCGAGCAAGGGTTCACGTGCGTGGGGAATATATTTAGTCGGTGTCAACAGTAGGTGCTTTGTCCCCTCTACTGACAGTTTCATGACTGTACGCAAACTTGGCCGAAGAAGGGTTCACGCGCGTGGGGAATATATTTGGTCGGTGTCAACAGTAGGTTCTTTGTACCCTCTATTGACAGTTTCGTGACTGTACGCGCACTTGTCCGAGCAAGGGTTCACGCGCGTGGGGAATATATTTGGTCGGTGTCAACAGTAGTTGCTTTGTCCCCTCTATTGACAGTTTCGTAACTGTACGCGCACTTGTCCGAGCAAGGGTTCACGCGCGTGGGGAATATATTTGGTCGGTGTCAACAGTAGTTGCTTTGTCCCCTCTATTGACAGTTTCGTGACTGTACGCGCACTTGTCTCAGCAAGGGTTCACGGCGTGGGGAATATATTTGGTCAGTGTCAACAGTAGGTGCTTAGTCCCCTCTACTGACAGTTTCGTGACTGTACGCGCACTTGTCCGAGCAAGGGTTCACGTGCGTGGGGAATATATTTAGTCGGTGTCAATAGTAGGTGCTTTGTCCTCTCTACTGACAGTTTCGTGAATGTACGCGCACTTGTCCGAGCAAGGGTTCACGCGCGTGGGGAATATATCTGGTCAGTGTCTACAGTAGTTGCTTTGTGCCCTCTATTGACAGTTTCGTGACTGTACGCGCACTTGTCCGAGCAAGGGTTCAAGCGCGTGGGGAATATATTTGTTCGGTGTCAACGGTAGGTGCTTTGTCCCCTCTATTGACAGTTTCGTGACTGTACGCGCACTTGTCTGAGCAACGTTTCACGCGCGCGGGGAATATATTTGGTCGGTGTAAACAGTAGTTGCTTTGTCCCCTCAATTTACAGTTTCCCGACTTTACGCGCACTTGTCCGAGCAAGGGTACACGCGCGTGGGGAATATATTTGGTCGGTGTCAACAGTAGGTGCTTTGTCCCCTCTACTGACAGTTTCGTGACTGTACGCGCACTTGTCCCATTAAGGGTTCACGCGCGTGTTGAATATATTTGGTCGGTGTCAACAGTAGGTGCTTTTCCCCTCTACTGACAGTTTCGTGACTGTACGCGCACTTGTCCGAATAAGGGTTCACGCACGCGGGGAATGTATTGGGTGAGGGTGTCAAAAGTAGGTGCTTTTATCCCCTTTATTGACAGTTTCGTGACTGTTCGCGCTTTTGTTTGAGCAAGGGTTCACGCACGCGGGGAATGTATTTTGTTAGGGTGTCAACAGTAGTTGCTTTGACCCCTCTACTGACAGTTTCGTGACTATACGCGCACTTGTCCCAGCAAGGGTTCACGAACGCGGTGAATGTATTGGGGGAGGGTGTCAACAGTAGTTGCTTTGTCCCCTCTATTGACAGTTTCGTGACTGTACGCGCACTTGTCCCAGCAAGGGTTCACGCGCGTGGAGAATGTATTGGGGGGGGGGGGGGTGTCAACAGTAGTTGCTTTGAACCCTCTACTAACAGTTTCGTGACTGTACGCGCACTTGTCCCAGCAAGGGTTCACGCACGCGGGGAATGTATTGGGGGACGGTGTCAACAGTAGTTGCTTTGACCCCTCTACTGACAGTTTCGTGACTGTACGCGCACTTGTCCGAGCAAGGTTTCACGCGCGTGGGGAATATATTTGGTCGGTGTCAACAGTAGTTGCTTTGTCCCCTCTATTGACAGTTTCGTGACTGTTCGCGCACTTGCCCGAGCAAGGGTTCACGTGCGCGGGGAATATATTTGGTCGGTGTCAACAGTAGGTGCTTTGTCCCCTCTACTGACAGTTTCGTGACGGTACGCGCACTTGTCCGAGCAAGGGTTCACGCGAGTGGGGAATATATTTGGTCGGTGTCAACAGTAGGTGCTTTGTCCCCTCTACTGACAGTTTCGTGACTGTACGCGCACTTGTCCGAGCAAGGGTTCACGCGAGTGGGGACAATATTTGGTCGGTGTCAACGTAGGTGCTTTGTCCCCTCTATTGACAGTTTCGTGACTGTACACGCACTTGTCCGAGCAAGGGTTCACGCGAGTGGGGAATATATTTGGTCGGTGTCAACAGTAGGTGCTTTGCCCCTCTACTGATAGTTTCGTGACTGTACGCGCACTTGTCCGAGCAAGGGTTCAAGCGAGTTGGGAATATATTTGGTCGGTGTCAACAGTAGGTGTTTTGTCCCCTCTATTGACAGTTTCGTGACTGTACGCGCACTTGTCCGAGCAAGGGTTCACGCGAATTGGGAATACATTTGGTCGGTGTCACTGTAGGTGCTTTGTCCCCTCTATTGACAGTTTCGTGACTGTACGCGCACTTGTCCGAGCAAGGGTTCACGCGAGAGGGGAATATACTTCGTCGGTGTCAACAGTAGGTGCTTTGTCTTATCTACTGACAGTTTCGTGACTGTACGCGCACTTGTCCGAGCAAGGTTTCACGCGCGCGGGGAATATATTTGGTCAGTGTCAACAGTAGTTGCTTTGTCCCCTCTATTGACAGTTTCGTAACTGTACGCGCACTTGTCCGAGCAAGGGTTCACAAGCGCGGGGAATATATTTGGTCGGTGTCAACAGTAGGTGCTTTGTCCCCTCTATTGACAGTTACGTAACTGTACGCGTACATGTCCTAGCAAGGGTTCACGAGCGTGGGGAATATATTTGGTCGGTGTCAACAGTAGGTGCTTTGTCCCCTCTATTGACAGTTTCGTGACTGTACGCGCACTTATCCGAGCAAGGGTTCACGCACGCGGGGAATGTATTGGGGGAGGGTGTCAACAGTAGGTGCTTTGTCCCCTCTACTAGCAGTTTCGTGACTATACGCGCACTCTTCCCGGCAAGGGTCCACGCACGCGGTTAATGTATTGGGGGAGGGTGTCAACAGTAGTTGCTTTGTCCCCTCTATTGACAGTTTCGTGACTGTACGCGCACTTGTCCGAGTAAGGGTTCACGCACGCGGGGAATGTATTGGGGGAGGGTTTCAACAGTAGTTGCTTTGTCCCCTCTATTGACAGTTTCGTGACTTTACGCGCACTTGTCCGAGCAAGGGTTCACGCACGCGGGGAATGTATTGGGGGAGGGTGTCAACAGTAGTTGCTTTGTCCCCTCTTTTGACAGTTTCGTGACTGTACGCACACTTGTCCGAGCAAGGGTTCACGCGCGTGGGGAATATATTTGGTCGGTGTCAACAGTAGTTGCTTTGTCCCTTCTATTGACAGTTTCGTGACTGAACGCGCACTTGTCCGAGCAAGGGTTCACGCACGCAGGGAATGTATTGGGGGAGGGTGTCAACAGTAGGTGCTTTGTCCCCTCTATTGACAGTTTCGTGACGGTACGTGCACTTGTCCGAGCAAGGGATCACGCGCGTGGGGAATATATTTGGGGGTTGTCAGCAGTAGGTGCTTTGTCCCCTCTATTGACAGTTTCGTGAATGTACGCGCACTTGTCCGAGCAAGGGTTCACACACGCGGGGAATGTATTGTGGGAGGGTGTCAACAGTAGGTGCTTTGTCCCCTCTACTGAGAGTTTCGTGACTGTACGCACACTTGTCCCAGCAAGGGTTCACGCACGTTGGGAATATATTTGGTCGGTGTCAACAGTAGTTGCTTTGTCCCCTCTATTGACAGTTTCGTGACTGTACGCGCACTTGTCCCAGCAAGGGTTCACGAGCGTGGGGAATATATTTGGTCGGTGTCAACAGTAGTTGCTTTGTCCCCTCTATTGACAGTTGCGTGACTGTAGGCGCACTTGTCCGAGCAAGGGTTCACGCGCGTGGGGAATATATTTGGTCGGTGTCAACAGTAGTTGCTTTGTCCCCTCTATTGACAGTTTCGTGACTGTACGCGCACTTGTCCGAGCAAGGGTTCACGCACGCGGGGAATGTATTGGGGGAGGGTGTCAACAGTAGTTGCTTTGTCCCCTCTATTGACAGTTTCGTGACTGTACGCGCACTTGTCCGAGCACGGGTTCACGCACACGGGGAATGTATTGGGGGAGGGTGTCAGCAGTAGGTGCTTTGTCCCCTCTACTGACAGTTTCGAGACTGTACGCGCACTTGTCCGAGCAAGGGTTCACGCACGCGGGGAATGTATTGGCTGATTGTGTCAACAGTAGTTGCTTTGTCCCCTCTATTGACAGTTTCGTGATTGTAGGCGCACTTGTCCGAGCAAGGGTTCGCGCGCGTGTGGAATATATTTGAGGGTGGTCAGCAGTAGGTGCTTTGTCCCCTCTATTGACAGTTTCGTGAATGTACGTGCACTTGTCCGAGCAAGGGTTCACGCACGCGGGGAATGTATTGGGGAGGGTGTCAACAGTAGTTGCTTTGTCCCCTCTATTGACAGTTTCGTGACTGTACACGCACTTGTCCAAGCAAGGTTTCACGCACGCGGGGAATGTATTGGGGGAGGGTGTCAACAGTAGGTGCTTTGTCCCCACTACTGACAGTTTCGTGACTGTTCGCGCACTTGTTTGAGTAAGGGTTCACGCACGCGGGGAATGTATTGGGGGATTGTGTCAACAGTAGTTGCTTTGTCCCCTCTATTGACAGTTGCGTGACTGTACGCGCACTTGTCCGAGCAAGGGTTCACGCGCGTGGGGAATATATTTGGGGTTTGTCAGCAGTAGGTGCTTTGTCCCCTCTATTGACAGTTTCGTGAATGTACGCGCACTTGTCCGAGCAAGGGTTCACACACGCGGGGAATGTTTTGGGGGAGGGTGTCAACAGTAGGTGCTTTGTCCCCTCTACTGACAGTTTCGTGACTGTACGCGCACTTGTCCCGGCAAGGGTTCACGCACGCGGGGAATGTATTGGGGGAGGGTGTCAACAGTAGTTGCTTTGTCCCCTCTATTGACAGTTTCGTGACTGTACGCGCACTTGTCCGAGCAAGGGTTCACGCACGCGGGGAATGTATTGGGGGAGGGTGTCAACAGTAGTTGCTTTGTCCCCTCTATTGACAGTTTCGTGACTGTACGCGCACTTGTCCAAGCAAGGGTTCACACACGCGGGGAATGTATTGGGGGAGGGTGTCAACAGTAGGTGCTTTGTCCCCTCTACTGACAGTTTCGTGACTGTACGCGCACTTGTCCGAGCAAGGGTTCACGCGCGTGCGGAATATATTTGGTCGGTGTCAACAGTAGTTGCTTTGTCCCCTCTATTGACAGTTTCGTGACTGTACGCGCACTTGTCCGAGCAAGGGTTCACGCACGCGGGGAATGTAGTGGGGGAGGGTGTTAACAGTAGTTGCTTTGTCCCCTCTATTGACAGTTTCGTGACTGTACGCGCACTTGTCCGAGCACGGGTTCACGCACACGGGGAATGTATTGGGGGAGGGTGTCAACAGTAGGTGCTTTGTCCCCTCTCTTGACAGTTTCGTGACTGTACGCGCACTTGTCCGAGCAAGGGTTCACGCACGCGGGGAATGTATTGGGGGATTGTGTCAACAGTAGTTGCTTTGTCCCCTCTATTGACAGTTTCGTGATTGTAGGCGCACTTGTCCGAGCAAGGGTTCGCGCGCGTGTGGAATATATTTGAGGGTTGTCAGCAGTAGGAGCTTTGTCCCCTCTATTGACAGTTTCGTGAATGTACGCGTACTTGTCCGAGCAAGGGTTCACGCACGCGGGGAATGTATTGGGGAGGGTGTCAACAGTAGTTGCTTTGTCCCCTCTATTGACAGTTTCGTGACTGTACGTGCACTTGTCCGAGCAAGGGTTCACGCACGCGGGGAATGTATTGGGGGAGGGTGTCAACAGTAGGTGCTTTGTCCCCACTACTGACAGTTTCGTGACTGTACGCGCACTTGTCCGAGCAAGGGTTCACGCGCGTGGGGAATATATTTGGTCGGTGTCAACAGTAGTTGCTTTGTCCCCTCTATTGACAGTTTCGTGACTTTATGCGCACTTGTCCGAGCAAGGGTTCACACACGCGGGGAATGTATTGGGGGAGGGTGTTAACAGTAGGTGCTTTGTCCCCCCTACTGACAGTTTCGTGACTGTACACGCACTTGTCCCAGCAAGGGTTCACGAGCGTGGGGAATATATTTCGTCGGTGTCAACAGTAGTTGCTTTGTCCCCTCTATTGACAGTTTCGTGACTGTTCGCGCACTTGTTTGAGTAAGGGTTCACGCACGCGGGGAATGTATTGGGGGATTGTGTCAACAGTAGTTGCTTTGTCCCCTCTATTGACAGTTGCGTGACTGTAGGCGCACTTGTCCGAGCAAGGGTTCACGCGCGTGGGGAATATATTTGGGGTTTGTCAGCAGTAGGTGCTTTGTCCCCTCTATTGACAGTTTCGTGAATGTACGCGCACTTGTCCGAGCAAGGGTTCACACACGCGGGGAATGTTTTGGGGGAGGGTGTCAACAGTAGGTGCTTTGTCCCCTCTACTGACAGTTTCGTGACTGTACGCGCACTTGTCCCAGCAAGGGTTCACGCGCGTGGAGAATGTATTGGGGGGGGTGTCAACAGTAGTTGCTTTGAACCCTCTACTGACAGTTTCGTGACTGTACGCGCACTTGTCCCAGCAAGGGTTCACGCACGCGGGGAATGTATTGGGGGAGGGTGTCAACAGTAGTTGCTTTGACCCCTCTACTGACAGTTTCGTGACTGTACGCGCACTTGTCCGAGCAAGGTTTCACGCGCGTGGGGAATATATTTGGTCGGTGTCAACAGTAGGTGCTTTGTCCCCTCTATTGACTGTTTCGTGACTGTACGCGCACTTGTCCGAGCAAGGGTTCACGCGCGTGGGGAATATATTTGGTCGGTGTCAACAGTAGTTGCTTTGTCCCCTCAATTGAGAGTTTCGTGACTGTACGCGCACTTGTCCGAGCAAGGGTTCACGTGCGTGGGGAATATATTTAGTCGGTGTCAACAGTAGGTGCTTTGTCCCCTCTACTGACAGTTTCATGACTGTACGCAAACTTGGCCGAAGAAGGGTTCACGCGCGTGGGGAATATATTTGGTCGGTGTCAACAGTAGGTTCTTTGTACCCTCTATTGACAGTTTCGTGACTGTACGCGCACTTGTCCGAGCAAGGGTTCACGCGCGTGGGGAATATATTTGGTCGGTGTCAACAGTAGTTGCTTTGTCCCCTCTATTGACAGTTTCGTAACTGTACGCGCACTTGTCCGAGCAAGGGTTCACGCGCGTGGGGAATATATTTGGTCGGTGTCAACAGTAGTTGCTTTGTCCCCTCTATTGACAGTTTCGTGACTGTACGCGCACTTGTCCGAGCAAGGGTTCACGGCGTGGGGAATATATTTGGTCAGTGTCAACAGTAGGTGCTTAGTCCCCTCTACTGACAGTTTCGTGACTGTACGCGCACTTGTCCGAGCAAGGGTTCACGTGCGTGGGGAATATATTTAGTCGGTGTCAATAGTAGGTGCTTTGTCCTCTCTACTGACAGTTTCGTGAATGTACGCGCACTTGTCCGAGCAAGGGTTCACGCGCGTGGGGAATATATCTGGTCAGTGTCTACAGTAGTTGCTTTGTGCCCTCTATTGACAGTTTCGTGACTGTACGCGCACTTGTCCGAGCAAGGGTTCAAGCGCGTGGGGAATATATTTGGTCGGTGTCAACAGTAGGTGCTTTGTCCCCTCAACTGACAGTTTCGTGACTGTACGTGCACATGTCCGAGCAAGAGTTCATGCGCGTGGGGAATATATTTGGTCGGTGTCAACGGTAGGTGCTTTGTCCCCTCTATTGACAGTTTCGTGACTGTACGCGCACTTGTCTGAGCAACGTTTCACGCGCGCGGGGAATATATTTGGTCGGTGTAAAAAGTAGTTGCTTTGTCCCCTCAATTTACAGTTTCCCGACTTTACGCGCACTTGTCCGAGCAAGGGTACACGCGCGTGGGGAATATATTTGGTCGGTGTCAACAGTAGGTGCTTTGTCCCCTCTACTGACAGTTTCGTGACTGTACGCGCACTTGTCCCATTAAGGGTTCACGCGCGTGTTGAATATATTTGGTCGGTGTCAACAGTAGGTGCTTTTCCCCTCTACTGACAGTTTCGTGACTGTACGCGCACTTGTCCGAATAAGGGTTCACGCACGCGGGGAATGTATTGGGGGAGGGTGTCAAAAGTAGGTGCTTTGTCCCCTTTATTGACAGTTTCGTGACTGTTCGCGCTTTTGTTTGAGCAAGGGTTCACGCACGCGGGGAATGTATTTTGTTTGGGTGTCAACAGTAGTTGCTTTGACCCCTCTACTGACAGTTTCGTGACTGTACGCGCACTTGTCCCAGCAAGGGTTCACGCGCGTGGAGAATGTATTGGGGGGGGGTGTCAACAGTAGTTGCTTTGAACCCTCTACTGACAGTTTCGTGACTGTACGCGCACTTGTCCCAGCAAGGGTTCACGCACGCGGGGAATGTATTGGGGGAGGGTGTCAACAGTAGTTGCTTTGACCCCTCTACTGACAGTTTCGTGACTGTACGCGCACTTGTCCGAGCAAGGTTTCACGCGCGTGGGGAATATATTTGGTCGGTGTCAACAGTAGTTGCTTTGTCCCCTCTATTGACAGTTTCGTGACTGTTCGCGCACTTGCCCGAGCAAGGGTTCACGTGCGCGGGGAATATATTTGGTCGGTGTCAACAGTAGGTGCTTTGTCCCCTCTACTGACAGTTTCGTGACTGTACGCGCACTTGTCCCAGCAAGGGTTCACGCACGCGGGGAATGTATTGGGGGAGGGTGTCAACAGTAGTTGCTTTGACCCCTCTACTGACAGTTTCGTGACTGTACGCGCACTTGTCCGAGCAAGGTTTCACGCGCGTGGGGAATATATTTGGTCGGTGTCAACAGTAGTTGCTTTGTCCCCTCTATTGACAGTTTCGTGACTGTTCGCGCACTTGCCCGAGCAAGGGTTCACGTGCGCGGGGAATATATTTGGTCGGTGTCAACAGTAGGTGCTTTGTCCCCTCTACTGACAGTTTCGTGACTGTACGCGCACTTGTCCGAGCAGGGATTCACGCGCGCGGGGAATATATTTGGTCGGTGTCAACAGTAGGTGCTTTGTCCCCTCTACTGACAGTTTCGTGACGGTACGCGCACTTGTCCGAGCAAGGGTTCACGCGAGTGGGGAATATATTTGGTCGGTGTCAACAGTAGGTGCTTTGTCCCCTCTACTGACAGTTTCGTGACTGTACGCGCACTTGTCCGAGCAAGGGTTCACGCGAGTGGGGACAATATTTGGTCGGTGTCAACGTAGTTGCTTTGTCCCCTCTATTGACAGTTGCGTGACTGTACACGCACTTGTCCGAGCAAGGGTTCACGCGAGTGGGGAATATATTTGGTCGGTGTCAACAGTAGGTGCTTTGCCCCTCTACTGATAGTTTCGTGACTGTACGCGCACTTGTCCGAGCAAGGGTTCAAGCGAGTTGGGAATATATTTGGTCGGTGTCAACAGTAGGTGTTTTGTCCCCTCTATTGACAGTTTCGTGACTGTACGCGCACTTGTCCGAGCAACGGTTCACGCGAATTGGGAATACATTTGGTCGGTGTCACTGTAGGTGCTTTGTCCCCTCTATTGACAGTTTCGTGACTGTACGCGCACTTGTCCGAGCAAGGGTTCACGCGAGAGGGGAATATATTTCGTCGGTGTCAACAGTAGGTGCTTTGTCTTATCTACTGACAGTTTCGTGACTGTACGCGCACTTGTCCGAGCAATGTTTCACGCGCGCGGGGAATATATTTGGTCAGTGTCAACAGTAGTTGCTTTGTCCCCTCTATTGACAGTTTCGTAACTGTACGCGCACTTGTCCGAGCAAGGGTTCACGCGCGCGGGGAATATATTTGGTCGGTGTCAACAGTAGGTGCTTTGTCCCCTCTATTGACAGTTACGTAACTGTACGCGTACATGTCCTAGCAATTGTTCACGAGCGTGGGGAATATATTTGGTCGGTGTCAACAGTAGGTGCTTTGTCCCCTCTATTGACAGTTTCGTGACTGTACGCGCACTTATCCGAGCAAGGGTTCACGCACGCGGGGAATGTATTGGGGGAGGGTGTCAACAGTAGGTGCTTTGTCCCCTCTACTAGCAGTTTCGTGACTATACGCGCACTCTTCCCGGCAAGGGTTCACGCACGCGGTTAATGTATTGGGGGAGGGTGTCAACAGTAGTTGCTTTGTCCCCTCTATTGACAGTTTCGTGACTGTACGCGCACTTGTCCGAGTAAGGGTTCACGCACGCGGGGAATGTATTGGGGGAGGGTTTCAACAGTAGTTGCTTTGTCCCCTCTATTGACAGTTTCGTGACTGTACGCGCACTTGTCCGAGCAAGGGTTCACGCACGCGGGGAATGTATTGGGGGAGGGTGTCAACAGTAGTTGCTTTGTCCCCTCTTTTGACAGTTTCGTGACTGTACGCACACTTGTCCGAGCAAGGGTTCACGCGCGTGGGGAATATATTTGGTCGGTGTCAACAGTAGTTGCTTTGTCCCTTCTATTGACAGTTTCGTGACTGAACGCGCACTTGTCCGAGCAAAGGTTCACGCACGCAGGGAATGTATTGGGGGAGGGTTGTCAACAGTAGGTGCTTTGTCCCCTCTATTGACATTTTCGTGACGGTACGCGCACTTGTCCGAGCAAGGGATCACGCGCGTGGGGAATATATTTGGGGGTTGTCAGCAGTAGGTGCTTTGTCCCCTCTATTGACAGTTTCGTGAATGTACGCGCACTTGTCCGAGCAAGGGTTCACACACGCGGGGAATGTATTGTGGGAGGGTGTCAACAGTAGGTGCTTTGTCCCCTCTACTGAGAGTTTCGTGACTGTACGCACACTTGTCCCAGCAAGGGTTCACGCGCGTTGGGAATATATTTGGTCGGTGTCAACAGTAGTTGCTTTGTCCCCTCTATTGACAGTTTCGTGACTGTACGCGCACTTGTCCAAGCAAGGGTTCACACACGCGGGGAATGTATTGGGGGAGGGTGTCAACAGTAGGTGCTTTGTCCCCTCTACTGACAGTTTCGTGACTGTACGCGCACTTGTCCGAGCAAGGGTTCACGCGCGTGGGGAATATATTTGGTCGGTGTCAACAGTAGGTGCTTTGTCCCCTCTATTGACAGTTTCGTGACTGTACGCGCACTTGTCCGAGCAAGGGTTCACGCACGCGGGGAATGTATTGGGGGAGGGTGTCAACAGTAGTTGCTTTGTCCCCTCTATTGACAGTTTCGTGACTGTACGCCCACTTGTCCGAGCACGGGTTCACGCACACGGGGAATGTATTGGGGGAGGGTGTCAACAGTAGGTGCTTTGTCCCCTCTACTGACAGTTTCGAGACTGTACGCGCACTTGTCCGAGCAAGGGTTCACGCACGCGGGGAATGTATTGGGGGATTGTGTCAACAGTAGTTGCTTTGTCCCCTCTATTGACAGTTTCGTGATTGTAGGCGCACTTGTCCGAGCAAGGGTTCGCGCGCGTGGGGAATATATTTGGGGTTTGTCAGCAGTAGGTGCTTTGTCCCCTCTATTGACAGTTTCGTGAATGTACGCGCACTTGTCCGAGCAAGGGTTCACACACGCGGGGAATGTTTTGGGGGAGGGTGTCAACAGTAGGTGCTTTGTCCCCTCTACTGACAGTTTCGTGACTGTACGCGCACTTGTCCCGGCAAGGGTTCACGCACGCGGGGAATGTATTGGGGGAGGGTGTCAACAGTAGTTGCTTTGTCCCCTCTATTGACAGTTTCGTGACTGTACGCGCACTTGTCCGAGCAAGGGTTCACGCACGCGGGGAATGTATTGGGGGAGGGTGTCAACAGTAGTTGCTTTGTCCCCTCTATTGACAGTTTCGTGACTGTACGCGCACTTGTCCAAGCAAGGGTTCACACACGCGGGGAATGTATTGGGGGAGGGTGTCAACAGTAGGTGCTTTGTCCCCTCTACTGACAGTTTCGTGACTGTACGCGCACTTGTCCGAGCAAGGGTTCACGGGCGTGCGGAATATATTTGGTCGGTGTCAACAGTAGTTGCTTTGTCCCCTCTATTGACAGTTTCGTGACTGTACGCGCACTTGTCCGAGCAAGGGTTCACGCACGCGGGGAATGTAGTGGGGGAGGGTGTCAACAGTAGTTGCTTTGTCCCCTCTATTGACAGTTTCGTGACTGTACGCGCACTTGTCCGAGCACGGGTTCACGCACACGGGGAATGTATTGGGGGAGGGTGTCAACAGTAGGTGCTTTGTCCCCTCTCTTGACAGTTTCGTGACTGTACGCGCACTTGTCCGAGCAAGGGTTCACGCACGCGGGGAATGTATTGGGGGATTGTGTCAACAGTAGTTCCTTTGTCCCCTCTATTGACAGTTTCGTGATTGTAGGCGCACTTGTCCGAGCAAGGGTTCGCGCGCGTGTGGAATATATTTGAGGGTTGTCAGCAGTAGTAGCTTTGTCCCCTCTATTGACAGTTTCGTGAATGTACGCGTACTTGTCCGAGCAAGGGTTCACGCACGCGGGGAATGTATTGGGGAGGGTGTCAACAGTAGTTGCTTTGTCCCCTCTATTGACAGTTTCGTGACTGTACGCGCACTTGTCCGAGCAAGGGTTCACGCACGCGGGGAATGTATTGGGGGAGGGTGTCAACAGTAGGTGCTTTGTCCCCACTACTGACAGTTTCGTGACTGTACGCGCACTTGTCCGAGCAAGGGTTCACGCGCGTGGGGAATATATTTGGTCGGTGTCAACAGTAGTTGCTTTGTCCCCTCTATTGAGAGTTTCGTGACTGTACGCGCACTTGTCCGAGCAAGGGTTCACGTGCGTGGGGAATATATTTAGTCGGTGTCAACAGTAGGTGCTTTGTCCCCTCTACTGACAGTTTCATGACTGTACGCAAACTTGGCCGAAGAAGGGTTCACGCGCGTGGGGAATATATTTGGTCGGTGTCAACAGTAGGTTCTTTGTACCCTCTATTGACAGTTTCGTGACTGTACGCGCACTTGTCCGAGCAAGGGTTCACGGCGTGGGGAATATATTTGGTCAGTGTCAACAGTAGGTGCTTAGTCCCCTCTACTGACAGTTTCGTGACTGTACGCGCACTTGTCCGAGCAAGGGTTCACGTGCGTGGGGAATATATTTAGTCGGTGTCAATAGTAGGTGCTTTGTCCTCTCTACTGACAGTTTCGTGAATGTACGCGCACTTGTCCGAGCAAGGGTTCACGCGCGTGGGGAATATATCTGGTCAGTGTCTACAGTAGTTGCTTTGTGCCCTCTATTGACAGTTTCGTGACTGTACGCGCACTTGTCCGAGCAAGGGTTCAAGCGCGTGGGGAATATATTTGGTCGGTGTCAACAGTAGGTGCTTTGTCCCCTCAACTGACAGTTTCGTGACTGTACGTGCACATGTCCGAGCAAGAGTTCATGCGCGTGGGGAATATATTTGGTCGGTGTCAACGGTAGGTGCTTTGTCCCCTCTATTGACAGTTTCGTGATTGTAGGCGCACTTGTCCGAGCAAGGGTTCGCGCGCGTGTGGAATATATTTGAGGGTTGTCAGCAGTAGTAGCTTTGTCCCCTCTATTGACAGTTTCGTGAATGTACGCGTACTTGTCCGAGCAAGGGTTCACGCACGCGGGGAATGTATTGGGGAGGGTGTCAACAGTAGTTGCTTTGTCCCCTCTATTGACAGTTTCGTGACTGTACGCGCACTTGTCCGAGCAAGGGTTCACGCACGCGGGGAATGTATTGGGGGAGGGTGTCAACAGTAGGTGCTTTGTCCCCACTACTGACAGTTTCGTGACTGTACGCGCACTTGTCCGAGCAAGGGTTCACGCGCGTGGGGAATATATTTGGTCGGTGTCAACAGTAGTTGCTTTGTCCCCTCTATTGAGAGTTTCGTGACTGTACGCGCACTTGTCCGAGCAAGGGTTCACGTGCGTGGGGAATATATTTAGTCGGTGTCAACAGTAGGTGCTTTGTCCCCTCTACTGACAGTTTCATGACTGTACGCAAACTTGGCCGAAGAAGGGTTCACGCGCGTGGGGAATATATTTGGTCGGTGTCAACAGTAGGTTCTTTGTACCCTCTATTGACAGTTTCGTGACTGTACGCGCACTTGTCCGAGCAAGGGTTCACGGCGTGGGGAATATATTTGGTCAGTGTCAACAGTAGGTGCTTAGTCCCCTCTACTGACAGTTTCGTGACTGTACGCGCACTTGTCCGAGCAAGGGTTCACGTGCGTGGGGAATATATTTAGTCGGTGTCAATAGTAGGTGCTTTGTCCTCTCTACTGACAGTTTCGTGAATGTACGCGCACTTGTCCGAGCAAGGGTTCACGCGCGTGGGGAATATATCTGGTCAGTGTCTACAGTAGTTGCTTTGTGCCCTCTATTGACAGTTTCGTGACTGTACGCGCACTTGTCCGAGCAAGGGTTCAAGCGCGTGGGGAATATATTTGGTCGGTGTCAACAGTAGGTGCTTTGTCCCCTCAACTGACAGTTTCGTGACTGTACGTGCACATGTCCGAGCAAGAGTTCATGCGCGTGGGGAATATATTTGGTCGGTGTCAACGGTAGGTGCTTTGTCCCCTCTATTGACAGTTTCGTGACTGTACGCGCACTTGTCTGAGCAACGTTTCACGCGCGCGGGGAATATATTTGGTCGGTGTAAACAGTAGTTGCTTTGTCCCCTCAATTTAGAGTTTCCCGACTTTACGCGCACTTGTCCGAGCAAGGGTTCACGCGCGTGGGGAATATATTTGGTCGGTGTCAACAGTAGGTGCTTTGTCCCCTCTACTGACAGTTTCGTGACTGTACGCGCACTTGTCCCATTAAGGGTTCACGCGCGTGTTGAATATATTTGGTCGGTGTCAACAGTAGGTGCTTTTCCCCTCTACTGACAGTTTCGTGACTGTACGCGCACTTGTCCGAATAAGGGTTCACGCACGCGGGGAATGTATTGGGGGAGGGTGTCAAAAGTAGGTGCTTTGTCCCCTTTATTGACAGTTTCGTGACTGTTCGCGCTTTTGTTTGAGCAAGGGTTCACGCACGCGGGGAATGTATTTTGTTTGGGTGTCAACAGTAGTTACTTTGACCCCTCTACTGACAGTTTCGTGACTATACGCGCACTTGTCCCAGCAAGGGTTCACGAACGCGGTGAATGTATTGGGGGAGGGTGTCAACAGTAGTTGCTTTGTCCCCTCTATTGACAGTTTCGTGACTGTACGCGCACTTGTCCCAGCAAGGGTTCACGCGCGTGGAGAATGTATTGGGGGGGGGTGTCAACAGTAGTTGCTTTGAACCCTCTACTGACAGTTTTGTGACTGTACGCGCACTTGTCCCAGCAAGGGTTCACGCACGCGGGGAATGTATTGGGGGAGGGTGTCAACAGTAGTTGCTTTGACCCCTCTACTGACAGTTTCGTGACTGTACGCGCACTTGTCCGAGCAAGGTTTCACGCGCGTGGGGAATATATTTGGTCGGTGTCAACAGTAGTTGCTTTGTCCCCTCTATTGACAGTTTCGTGACTGTTCGCGCACTTGCCCGAGCAAGGGTTCACGTGCGCGGGGAATATATTTGGTCGATGTCAACAGTAGGTGCTTTGTCCCCTCTACTGACAGTTTCGTGACTGTACGCGCACTTGTCCCAGCAAGGGTTCACGCACGCGGGGAATGTATTGGGGGAGGGTGTCAACAGTAATTGCTTTGACCCCTCTACTGACAGTTTCGTGACTGTTCGCGCACTTGCCCGAGCAAGGGTTCACGTGCGCGGGGAATATATTTGGTCGGTGTCAACAGTAGTTGCTTTGTCCCCTCTATTGACAGTTTCGTGACTGTTCGCGCACTTGCCCGAGCAAGGGTTCACGTGCGCGATGAATATATTTGGTCGGTGTCAACAGTAGGTGCTTTGTCCCCTCTACTGACAGTTTCGTGACTGTACGCGCACTTGTCCGAGCAGGGATTCACGCGCGCGGGGAATATATTTGGTCGGTGTCAACAGTAGGTGCTTTGTCCCCTCTACTGACAGTTTCGTGACGGTACGCGCACTTGTCCGAGCAAGGGTTCACGCGAGTGGGGAATATATTTGGTCGGTGTCAACAGTAGGTGCTTTGTCCCCTCTACTGACAGTTTCGTGACTGTACGCGCACTTGTCCGATCAAGGGTTCAAGCGAGTGGGGACAATATTTGGTCGGTGTCAACGTAGTTGCTTTGTCCCCTCTATTGACAGTTGCGTGACTGTACACGCACTTGTCCGAGCAAGGGTTCACGCGAGTGGGGAATATATTTGGTCGGTGTCAACAGTAGGTGCTTTGCCCCTCTACTGATAGTTTCGTGACTGTACGCGCACTTGTCCGAGCAAGGGTTCAAGCGAGTTGGGAATATATTTGGTCGGTGTCAACAGTAGGTGTTTTGTCCCCTCTATTGACAGTTTCGTGACTGTACGCGCACTTGTCCGGGCAACGGTTCACGCGAATTGGGAATACATTTGGTCGGTGTCACTGTAGGTGCTTTGTCCCCTCTATTGACAGTTTCGTGACTGTACGCGCACTTGTCCGAGCAAGGGTTCACGCGAGAGGGGAATATATTTCGTCGGTGTCAACAGTAGGTGCATTGTCTTATCTACTGACAGTTTCGTGACTGTACGCGCACTTGTCCGAGCAAGGTTTCACGCGCGCGGGGAATATATTTGGTCAGTGTCAACAGTAGTTGCTTTGTCCCCTCTATTGACAGTTTCGTAACTGTACGCGCACTTGTCCGAGCAAGGGTTCACGCGCGCGGGGAATATATTTGGTCGGTGTCAACAGTAGGTGCTTTGTCCCCTCTATTGACAGTTACGTAACTGTACGCGTACATGTCCTAGCAATTGTTCACGAGCGTGGGGAATATATTTGGTCGGTGTCAACAGTAGGTGCTTTGTCCCCTCTATTGACAGTTTCGTGACTGTACGCGCACTTATCTGAGCAAGGGTTCACGCACGCGGGGAATGTATTGGGGGAGGGTGTCAACAGTAGGTGCTTTGTCCCCTCTACTAGCAGTTTCGTGACTATACGCGCACTCTTCCCGGCAAGGGTTCACGCACGCGGTTAATGTATTGGGGGAGGGTGTCAACAGTAGTTGCTTTGTCCCCTCTATTGACAGTTTCGTGACTGTACGCGCACTTGTCCGAGTAAGGGTTCACGCACGCGGGGAATGTATTGGGGGAGGGTTTCAACAGTAGTTGCTTTGTCCCCTCTATTGACAGTTTCGTGACTGTACGCGCACTTGTCCGAGCAAGGGTTCACGCACGCGGGGAATGTATTGGGGGAGGGTGTCAACAGTAGTTGCTTTGTCCCCTCTTTTGACAGTTTCGTGACTGTACGCACACTTGTCCGAGCAAGGGTTCACGCGCGTGGGGAATATATTTGGTCGGTGTCAACAGTAGTTACTTTGTCCCTTCTATTGACAGTTTCGTGACTGAACGCGCACTTGTCCGAGCAAGGGTTCACGCACGCAGGGAATGTATTGGGGGAGGGTGTCAACAGTAGGTGCTTTGTCCCCTCTATTGACATTTTCGTGACGGTACGCGCACTTGTCCGAGCAAGGGATCACGCGCGTGGGGAATATATTTGGGGGTTGTCAGCAGTAGGTGCTTTGTCCCCTCTATTGACAGTTTCGTGAATGTACGCGCACTTGTCCGAGCAAGGGTTCACACACGCGGGGAATGTATTGTGGGAGGGTGTCAACAGTAGGTGCTTTGTCCCCTCTACTGAGAGTTTCGTGACTGTACGCACACTTGTCCCAGCAAGGGTTCACGCGCGTTGGGAATATATTTGGTCGGTGTCAACAGTAGTTGCTTTGTCCCCTCTATTGACAGTTTCGTGACTGTACGCGCACTTGTCCAAGCAAGGGTTCACACACGCGGGGAATGTATTGGGGGAGGGTGTCAACAGTAGGTGCTTTGTCCCCTCTACTGACAGTTTCGTGACTGTACGCGCACTTGTCCGAGCAAGGGTTCACGCGCGTGGGGAATATATTTGGTCGGTGTCAACAGTAGTTGCTTTGTCCCCTCTATTGACAGTTTCGTGACTGTACGCGCACTTGTCCGAGCAAGGGTTCACGCACGCGGGGAATGTATTGGGGGAGGGTGTCAACAGTAGTTGCTTTGTCCCCTCTATTGACAGTTTCGTGACTGTACGCGCACTTGTCCGAGCACGGGTTCACGCACACGGGGAATGTATTGGGGGAGGGTGTCAAAAGTAGGTGCTTTGTCCCCTCTACTGACAGTTTCGAGACTGTACGCGCACTTGTCCGAGCAAGGGTTCACGCACGCGGGGAATGTATTGGGGGATTGTGTCAACAGTAGTTGCTTTGTCCCCTCTATTGACAGTTTCGTGATTGTAGGCGCACTTGTCCGAGCAAGGGTTCGCGCGCGTGGGGAAAATATTTGGGGTTTGTCAGCAGTAGGTGCTTTGTCCAATCTATTGACAGTTTCGTGAATGTACGCGCACTTGTCCGAGCAAGGGTTCACACACGCGGGGAATGTTTTGGGGGAGGGTGTCAACAGTAGGTGCTTTGTCCCCTCTACTGACAGTTTCGTGACTGTACGCGCACTTGTCCCGGCAAGGGTTCACGCACGCGGGGAATGTATTGGGGGAGGGTGTCAACAGTAGTTGCTTTGTCCCCTCTATTGACAGTTTCGTGACTGTACGCGCACTTGTCCGAGCAAGGGTTCACGCACGCGGGGAATGTATTGGGGGAGGGTGTCAACAGTAGTTGCTTTGTCCCCTCTATTGACAGTTTCGTGACTGTACGCGCACTTGTCCAAGCAAGGGTTCACACACGCGGGGAATGTATTGGGGGAGGGTGTCAACAGTAGGTGCTTTGTCCCCTCTACTGACAGTTTCGTGACTGTACGCGCACTTGTCCGAGCAAGGGTTCACGCGCGTGCGGAATATATTTGGTCGGTGTCAACAGTAGTTGCTTTGTCCCCTCTATTGACAGTTTCGTGACTGTACGCGCACTTGTCCGAGCAAGGGTTCACGCACGCGGGGAATGTAGTGGGGGAGGGTGTCAACAGTAGTTGCTTTGTCCCCTCTATTGACAGTTTCGTGACTGTACGCGCACTTGTCCGAGCACGGGTTCACGCACACGGGGAATGTATTGGGGGAGGGTGTCAACAGTAGGTGCTTTGTCCCCTCTCTTGACAGTTTCGTGACTGTACGCGCACTTGTCCGAGCAAGGGTTCACGCACGCGGGGAATGTATTGGGGGATTGTGTCAACAGTAGTTGCTTTGTCCCCTCTATTGACAGTTTCGTGATTGTAGGCGCACTTGTCCGAGCAAGGGTTCTCGCGCGTGTGGAATATATTTGAGGGTTGTCAGCAGTAGTAGCTTTGTCCCCTCTATTGACAGTTTCGTGAAGGTACGCGTACTTGTCCGAGCAAGGGTTCACGCACGCGGGGAATGTATTGGGGAGGGTGTCAACAGTAGTTGCTTTGTCCCCTCTATTGACAGTTTCGTGACTGTACGCGCACTTGTCCGAGCAAGGGTTCACGCACGCGGGGAATGTATTGGGGGAGGGTGTCAACAGTAGGTGCTTTGTCCCCACTACTGACAGTTTCGTGACGGTACGCGCACTTGTCCGAGCAAGGGTTCACGCGCGTGGGGAATATATTTGGTCGGTGTCAACAGTAGTTGCTTTGTCCCCTCTATTGACAGTTTCGTGACTTTATGCGCACTTGTCCGAGCAAGGGTTCACACACGCGGGGAATGTATTGGGGGAGGGTGTTAACAGTAGGTGCTTTGTCCCCCCTACTGACAGTTTCGTGACTGTACGCGCACTTGTCCCAGCAAGGGTTCACGAGCGTGGGGAATATATTTGGTCGGTGTCAACAGTAGTTGCTTTGTCCCCTCTATTGACAGTTGCGTGACTGTAGGCGCACTTGTCCGAGCAAGGGTTCACGCGCGTGGGGAATATATTTGGGGTTTGTCAGCAGTAGGTGCTTTGTCCCCTCTATTGACAGTTTCGTGAATGTACGCGCACTTGTCCGAGCAAGGGTTCACACACGCGGGGAATGTTTTGGGGGAGGGTGTCAACAGTAGGTGCTTTGTCCCCTCTACTGACAGTTTCGTGACTGTACGCGCACTTGTCCCAGCAAGGGTTCACGCGCGTGGAGAATGTATTGGGGGGGGGTGTCAACAGTAGTTGCTTTGAACCCTCTACTGACAGTTTCGTGACTGTACGCGCACTTGTCCCAGCAAGGGTTCACGCACGCGGGGAATGTATTGGGGGAGGGTGTCAACAGTAGTTGCTTTGACCCCTCTACTGACAGTTTCGTGACTGTACGCGCACTTGTCCGAGCAAGGTTTCACGCGCGTGGGGAATATATTTGGTCGGTGTCAACAGTAGGTGCTTTGTCCCCTCTATTGACTGTTTCGTGACTGTACGCGCACTTGTCCGAGCAAGGGTTCACGCGCGTGGGGAATATATTTGGTCGGTGTCAACAGTAGTTGCTTTGTCCCCTCAATTGAGAGTTTCGTGACTGTACGCGCACTTGTCCGAGCAAGGGTTCACGTGCGTGGGGAATATATTTAGTCGGTGTCAACAGTAGGTGCTTTGTCCCCTCTACTGACAGTTTCATGACTGTACGCAAACTTGGCCGAAGAAGGGTTCACGCGCGTGGGGAATATATTTTTGGTCGGTGTCAACAGTAGGTTCTTTGTACCCTCTATTGACAGTTTCGTGACTGTACGCGCACTTGTCCGAGCAAGGGTTCACGCGCGTGGGGAATATATTTGGTCGGTGTCAACAGTAGTTGCTTTGTCCCCTCTATTGACAGTTTCGTAACTGTACGCGCACTTGTCCGAGCAAGGGTTCACGCGCGTGGGGAATATATTTGGTCGGTGTCAACAGTAGTTGCTTTGTCCCCTCTATTGACAGTTTCGTGACTGTACGCGCACTTGTCCGAGCAAGGGTTCACGGCGTGGGGAATATATTTGGTCAGTGTCAACAGTAGGTGCTTAGTCCCCTCTACTGACAGTTTCGTGACTGTACGCGCACTTGTCCGAGCAAGGGTTCACGTGCGTGGGGAATATATTTAGTCGGTGTCAATAGTAGGTGCTTTGTCCTCTCTACTGACAGTTTCGTGAATGTACGCGCACTTGTCCGAGCAAGGGTTCACGCGCGTGGGGAATATATCTGGTCAGTGTCTACAGTAGTTGCTTTGTGCCCTCTATTGACAGTTTCGTGACTGTACGCGCACTTGTCCGAGCAAGGGTTCAAGCGCGTGGGGAATATATTTGGTCGGTGTCAACAGTAGGTGCTTTGTCCCCTCAACTGACAGTTTCGTGACTGTACGTGCATATGTCCGAGCAAGAGTTCATGCGCGTGGGGAATATATTTGGTCGGTGTCAACGGTAGGTGCTTTGTCCCCTCTATTGACAGTTTCGTGACTGTACGCGCACTTGTCTGAGCAACGTTTCACGCGCGCGGGGAATATATTTGGTCGGTGTAAACAGTAGTTGCTTTGTCCCCTCAATTTACAGTTTCCCGACTTTACGCGCACTTGTCCGAGCAAGGGTACACGCGCGTGGGGAATATATTTGGTCGGTGTCAACAGTAGGTGCTTTGTCCCCTCTACTGACAGTTTCGTGACTGTACGCGCACTTGTCCCATTAAGGGTTCACGCGCGTGTTGAATATATTTGGTCGGTGTCAACAGTAGGTGCTTTTCCCCTCTACTGACAGTTTCGTGACAGTACGCGCACTTGTCCGAATAAGGGTTCACGCACGCGGGGAATGTATTGGGGGAGGGTGTCAAAAGTAGGTGCTTTGTCCCCTTTATTGACAGTTTCGTGACTGTTCCCGCTTTTGTTTGAGCAAGGGTTCACGCACGCGGGGAATGTATTTTGTTAGGGTGTCAACAGTAGTTGCTTTGACCCCTCTACTGACAGTTTCGTGACTATACGCGCACTTGTCCCAGCAAGGGTTCACGAACGCGGTGAATGTATTGGGGGAGGGTGTCAACAGTAGTTGCTTTGTCCCCTCTATTGACAGTTTCGTGACTGTACGCGCACTTGTCCCAGCAAGGGTTCACGCGCGTGGAGAATGTATTGGGGGGGGGGTGTCAACAGTAGTTGCTTTGAACCCTCTACTGACAGTTTCGTGACTGTACGCGCACTTGTCCCAGCAAGGGTTCACGCACGCGGGGAATGTATTGGGGGAGGGTGTCAACAGTAGTTGCTTTGACCCCTCTACTGACAGTTTCGTGACTGTACGCGCACTTGTCCGAGCAAGGTTTCACGCGCGTGGGGAATATATTTGGTCGGTGTCAACAGTAGTTGCTTTGTCCCCTCTATTGACAGTTTCGTGACTGTTCGCGCACTTGCCCGAGCAAGGGTTCAAGCGCGTGGGGAATATATTTGGTCGGTGTCAACAGTAGGTGCTTTGTCCCCTCAACTGACAGTTTCGTGACTGTACGTGCATATGTCCGAGCAAGAGTTCATGCGCGTGGGGAATATATTTGGTCGGTGTCAACGGTAGGTGCTTTGTCCCCTCTATTGACAGTTTCGTGACTGTACGCGCACTTGTCTGAGCAACGTTTCACGCGCGCGGGGAATATATTTGGTCGGTGTAAACAGTAGTTGCTTTGTCCCCTCAATTTACAGTTTCCCGACTTTACGCGCACTTGTCCGAGCAAGGGTACACGCGCGTGGGGAATATATTTGGTCGGTGTCAACAGTAGGTGCTTTGTCCCCTCTACTGACAGTTTCGTGACTGTACGCGCACTTGTCCCATTAAGGGTTCACGCGCGTGTTGAATATATTTGGTCGGTGTCAACAGTAGGTGCTTTTCCCCTCTACTGACAGTTTCGTGACAGTACGCGCACTTGTCCGAATAAGGGTTCACGCACGCGGGGAATGTATTGGGGGAGGGTGTCAAAAGTAGGTGCTTTGTCCCCTTTATTGACAGTTTCGTGACTGTTCCCGCTTTTGTTTGAGCAAGGGTTCACGCACGCGGGGAATGTATTTTGTTAGGGTGTCAACAGTAGTTGCTTTGACCCCTCTACTGACAGTTTCGTGACTATACGCGCACTTGTCCCAGCAAGGGTTCACGAACGCGGTGAATGTATTGGGGGAGGGTGTCAACAGTAGTTGCTTTGTCCCCTCTATTGACAGTTTCGTGACTGTACGCGCACTTGTCCCAGCAAGGGTTCACGCGCGTGGAGAATGTATTGGGGGGGGGGTGTCAACAGTAGTTGCTTTGAACCCTCTACTGACAGTTTCGTGACTGTACGCGCACTTGTCCCAGCAAGGGTTCACGCACGCGGGGAATGTATTGGGGGAGGGTGTCAACAGTAGTTGCTTTGACCCCTCTACTGACAGTTTCGTGACTGTACGCGCACTTGTCCGAGCAAGGTTTCACGCGCGTGGGGAATATATTTGGTCGGTGTCAACAGTAGTTGCTTTGTCCCCTCTATTGACAGTTTCGTGACTGTTCGCGCACTTGCCCGAGCAAGGGTTCACGTGCGCGGGGAATATATTTGGTCAGTGTCAACAGTAGGTGCTTAGTCCCCTCTACTGACAGTTTCGTGACTGTACGCGCACTTGTCCGAGCAAGGGTTCACGTGCGTGGGGAATATATTTAGTCGGTGTCAATAGTAGGTGCTTTGTCCTCTCTACTGACAGTTTCGTGAATGTACGCGCACTTGTCCGAGCAAGGGTTCACGCGCGTGGGGAATATATCTGGTCAGTGTCTACAGTAGTTGCTTTGTGCCCTCTATTGACAGTTTCGTGACTGTACGCGCACTTGTCCGAGCAAGGGTTCAAGCGCGTGGGGAATATATTTGGTCGGTGTCAACAGTAGGTGCTTTGTCCCCTCAACTGACAGTTTCGTGACTGTACGTGCATATGTCCGAGCAAGAGTTCATGCGCGTGGGGAATATATTTGGTCGGTGTCAACGGTAGGTGCTTTGTCCCCTCTATTGACAGTTTCGTGACTGTACGCGCACTTGTCTGAGCAACGTTTCACGCGCGCGGGGAATATATTTGGTCGGTGTAAACAGTAGTTGCTTTGTCCCCTCAATTTACAGTTTCCCGACTTTACGCGCACTTGTCCGAGCAAGGGTACACGCGCGTGGGGAATATATTTGGTCGGTGTCAACAGTAGGTGCTTTGTCCCCTCTACTGACAGTTTCGTGACTGTACGCGCACTTGTCCCATTAAGGGTTCACGCGCGTGTTGAATATATTTGGTCGGTGTCAACAGTAGGTGCTTTTCCCCTCTACTGACAGTTTCGTGACAGTACGCGCACTTGTCCGAATAAGGGTTCACGCACGCGGGGAATGTATTGGGGGAGGGTGTCAAAAGTAGGTGCTTTGTCCCCTTTATTGACAGTTTCGTGACTGTTCCCGCTTTTGTTTGAGCAAGGGTTCACGCACGCGGGGAATGTATTTTGTTAGGGTGTCAACAGTAGTTGCTTTGACCCCTCTACTGACAGTTTCGTGACTATACGCGCACTTGTCCCAGCAAGGGTTCACGAACGCGGTGAATGTATTGGGGGAGGGTGTCAACAGTAGTTGCTTTGTCCCCTCTATTGACAGTTTCGTGACTGTACGCGCACTTGTCCCAGCAAGGGTTCACGCGCGTGGAGAATGTATTGGGGGGGGGGTGTCAACAGTAGTTGCTTTGAACCCTCTACTGACAGTTTCGTGACTGTACGCGCACTTGTCCCAGCAAGGGTTCACGCACGCGGGGAATGTATTGGGGGAGGGTGTCAACAGTAGTTGCTTTGACCCCTCTACTGACAGTTTCGTGACTGTACGCGCACTTGTCCGAGCAAGGTTTCACGCGCGTGGGGAATATATTTGGTCGGTGTCAACAGTAGTTGCTTTGTCCCCTCTATTGACAGTTTCGTGACTGTTCGCGCACTTGCCCGAGCAAGGGTTCACGTGCGCGGGGAATATATTTGGTCGGTGTCAACAGTAGGTGCTTTGTCCCCTCTACTGACAGTTTCGTGACTGTACGCGCACTTGTCCGAGCAAGGGTTCACGCGAGAGGGGAATATATTTCGTCGGTGTCAACAGTAGGTGCTTTGTCTTATCTACTGACAGTTTCGTGACTGTACGCGCACTTGTCCGAGCAAGGTTTCACGCGCGCGGGGAATATATTTGGTCAGTGTCAACAGTAGTTGCTTTGTCCCCTCTATTGACAGTTTCGTAACTGTACGCGCACTTGTCCGAGCAAGGGTTCACGCGCGCGGGGAATATATTTGGTCGGTGTCAACAGTAGGTGCTTTGTCCCCTCTATTGACAGTTACGTAACTGTACGCGTACATGTCCTAGCAAGGGTTCACGAGCGTGGGGAATGTATTGTGGGAGGGTGTCAACAGTAGGTGCTTTGTCCCCTCTACTGAGAGTTTCGTGACTGTACGCACACTTGTCCCAGCAAGGGTTCACGCGCGTTGGGAATATATTTGGTCGGTGTCAACAGTAGTTGCTTTGTCCCCTCTATTGACAGTTTCGTGACTGTACGCGCACTTGTCCAAGCAAGGGTTCACACACGCGGGGAATGTATTGGGGGAGGGTGTCAACAGTAGGTGCTTTGTCCCCTCTACTGACAGTTTCGTGACTGTACGCGCACTTGTCCGAGCAAGGGTTGACGCGCGTGGGGAATATATTTGGTCGGTGTCAACAGTAGTTGCTTTGTCCCCTCTATTGACAGTTTCGTGACTGTACGCGCACTTGTCCGAGCAAGGGTTCACGCACGCGGGGAATGTATTGGGGGAGGGTGTCAACAGTAGTTGCTTTGTCCCCTCTATTGACAGTTTCGTGACTGTACGCGCACTTGTCCGAGCACGGGTTCACGCACACGGGGAATGTATTGGGGGAGGGTGTCAACAGTAGGTGCTTTGTCCCCTCTACTGACAGTTTCGAGACTGTACGCGCACTTGTCCGAGCAAGGGTTCACGCACGCGGGGAATGTATTGGGGGATTGTGTCAACAGTAGTTGCTTTGTCCCCTCTATTGACAGTTTCGTGATTGTAGGCGCACTTGTCCGAGCAAGGGTTCGCGCGCGTGTGGAATATATTTGAGGGTTGTCAGCAGTAGGTGCTTTGTCCCCTCTATTGACAGTTTCGTGAATGTACGTGCACTTGTCCGAGCAAGGGTTCACGCACGCGGGGAATGTATTTTGGAGGGTGTCAACAGTAGTTGCTTTGTCCCCTCTATTGACAGTTTCGTGACTGTACGCGCACTTGTCCAAGCAAGGTTTCACGCACGCGGGGAATGTATTGGGGGAGGGTGTCAACAGTAGGTGCTTTGTCCCCACTACTGACAGTTTCGTGACTGTTCGCGCACTTGTTTGAGTAAGGGTTCACGCACGCGGGGAATGTATTGGGGGATTGTGTCAACAGTAGTTGCTTTGTCCCCTCTATTGACAGTTGCGTGACTGTACGCGCACTTGTCCGAGCAAGGGTTCACGCGCGTGGGGAATATATTTGGGGTTTGTCAGCAGTAGGTGCTTTGTCCCCTCTATTGACAGTTTCGTGAATGTACGCGCACTTGTCCGAGAAGGGTTCACACACGCGGGGAATGTTTTGGGGGAGGGTGTCAACAGTAGGTGCTTTGTCCCCTCTACTGACAGTTTCGTGACTGTACGCGCACTTGTCCCGGCAAGGGTTCACGCACGCGGGGAATGTATTGGGGGAGGGTGTCAACAGTAGTTGCTTTGTCCCCTCTATTGACAGTTTCGTGACTGTACGCGCACTTGTCCGAGCAAGGGTTCACGCACGCGGGGAATGTATTGGGGGAGGGTGTCAACAGTAGTTGCTTTGTCCCCTCTATTGACAGTTTCGTGACTGTACGCGCACTTGTCCAAGCAAGGGTTCACACACGCGGGGAATGTATTGGGGGAGGGTGTCAACAGTAGGTGCTTTGTCCCCTCTACTGACAGTTTCGTGACTGTACGCGCACTTGTCCGAGCAAGGGTTCACGCGCGTGGGGAATATATTTGGTCGGTGTCAACAGTAGTTGCTTTGCCCCCTCTATTGACAGTTTCGTGACTGTACGCGCACTTGTCCGAGCAAGGGTTCACGCACGCGGGGAATGTATTGGGGGAGGGTGTCAACAGTAGTTGCTTTGTCCCCTCTATTGACAGTTTCGTGACTGTACGCGCACTTGTCCGAGCACGTGTTCACGCACACGGGGAATGTATTGGGGGAGGGTGTCAACAGTAGGTGCTTTGTCCCCTCTCTTGACAGTTTCGTGACTGTACGCGCACTTGTCCGAGCAAGGGTTCACGCACGCGGGGAATGTATTGGGGCATTGTGTCAACAGTAGTTGCTTTGTCCCCTCTATTGACAGTTTCGTGACTGTACGCGCACTTGTCCGAGCAAGGGTTCACGCACGCGGGGAATGTATTGGGGGAGGGTGTCAACAGTAGGTGCTTTGTCCCCACTACTGACAGTTTCGTGACTGTACGCGCACTTGTCCGAGCAAGGGTTCACGCGCGTGGGGAATATATTTGGTCGGTGTCAACAGTAGTTGCTTTGTCCCCTCTATTGACAGTTTCGTGACTTTATGCGCACTTGTCCGAGCAAGGGTTCACACACGCGGGGAATGTATTGGGGGAGGGTGTTAACAGTAGGTGCTTTGTCCCCCCTACTGACAGTTTCGTGACTGTACGCGCACTTGTCCCAGCAAGGGTTCACGAGCGTGGGGAATATATTTCGTCGGTGTCAACAGTAGTTGCTTTGTCCCCTCTATTGACAGTTTCGTGACTTTACGCGCACTTGTCCGAGCAAGGGTTCACGAACGCGGGGAATGTATTGGGGGAGGATGTCAACAGTTGGTGCTTTGTCTCCTCTATTGACAGTTTCGTGACTGTTCGCGCACTTGTTTGAGTAAGGGTTCACGCACGCGGGGAATGTATTGGGGGATTGTGTCAACAGTAGTTGCTTTGTCCCCTCTATTGACAGTTGCGTGACTGTAGGCGCACTTGTCCGAGCAAGGGTTCACGCGCTTGGGGAATATATTTGGGGTTTGTCAGCAGTAGGTGCTTTGTCCCCTCTATTGACAGTTTCGTGAATGTACGCGCACTTGTCCGAGCAAGGGTTCACACACGCGGGGAATGTTTTGGGGGAGGGTGTCAACAGTAGGTGCTTTGTCCCCTCTACTGACAGTTTCGTGACTGTACGCGCACTTGTCCCAGCAAGGGTTCACGCGCGTGGAGAATGTATTGGGGGGGGTGTCAACAGTAGTTGCTTTGAACTCTCTACTGACAGTTTCGTGACTGTACGCGCACTTGTCCCAGCAAGGGTTCACGCACGCGGGGAATGTATTGGGGGAGGGTGTCAACAGTAGTTGCTTTGACTCCTCTACTGACAGTTTCGTGACTGTACGCGCACTTGTCCGAGCAAGGTTTCACGCGCGTGGGGAATATATTTGGTCGGTGTCAAAAGTAGTTGCTTTGTCCCCTCTATTGACAGTTTCGTGACTGTTCGCGCACTTGCCCGAGCAAGGGTTCACGTGCGCGGGGAATATATTTGGTCGGTGTCAACAGTAGGTGCTTTGTCCCCTCTACTGACAGTTTCGTGACTGTACGCGCACTTGTCCGAGCAGGGATTCACGCGCGCGGGGAATATATTTGGTCGGTGTCAACAGTAGGTGCTTTGTCCCCTCTACTGACAGTTTCGTGACTGTACGCGCACTTGTCCGAGCAAGGGTTCACGCGAGTGGGGAATATATTTGGTCGGTGTCAACAGTAGGTGCTTTGTCCCCTCTACTGACAGTTTCGTGACTGTACGCGCACTTGTCCGAGCAAGGGTTCACGCGAGTGGGGAATATATTTGGTCAGTGTCAACGTAGGTGCTTTGTCCCCTCTATTGACAGTTTCGTGACTGTACACGCACTTGTCCGAGCAAGGGTTCACGCGAGTGGGGAATATATTTGGTCGGTGTCAACAGTAGGTGCTTTGCCCCTCTACTGATAGTTTCGTGACTGTACGCGCACTTGTCCGAGCAAGGGTTCAAGCGAGTTGGGAATATATTTGGTCGGTGTCAACAGTAGGTGTTTTGTCCCCTCTATTGACAGTTTCGTGACTGTACGTGCACTTGTCCGAGCAAGGGTTCACGCGAGTTGGGAATACTTTGGTCGGTGTCACTGTAGGTGCTTTGTCCCCTCTATTGACAGTTTCGTGACTGTACGCGCACTTGTCCGAGCAAGGGTTCACGCGAGTGGGGAATATATTTCGTCGGTGTCAACAGTAGGTGCTTTGTCTTATCTACTGACAGTTTCGTGACTGTACGCGCACTTGTCTGAGCAAGGTTTCACGCGCGCGGGGAATATATTTGGTCGGTGTCAACAGTAGTTGCTTTGTCCCCTCTATTGACAGTTTCGTAACTGTACGCGCACTTGTCCGAGCAAGGGTTCACGCGCGCGGGGAATATATTTGGTCGGTGTCAACAGTAGGTGCTTTGTCCCCTCTATTGACAGTTACGTAACTGTACGCGCACTTATCCGAGCAAGGGTTCACGCACGCGGGGAATGTATTGGGGGAGGGTGTCAACAGTAGGTGCTTTGTCCCCTCTACTAGCAGTTTCGTGACTATACGCGCACTTGTCCCGGCAAGGGTTCACGCACGCGGGGAATGTATTGGGGGTGGGTGTCAACAGTAGTTGCTTTGTCCCCTCTATTGACAGTTTCGTGACTGTACGCGCACTTGTCCGAGCAAGGGTTCACGCACGCGGGGAATGTATTGGGGGAGGGTGTCAACAGTAGTTGCTTTGTCCCCTCTATTGACAGTTTCGTGACTGTACGAGCACTTGTCCGAGCAAGGGTTCACGCACGCGGGGAATGTATTTTGGGAGGGTGTCAACAGTAGTTGCTTTGACCCCTCTACTGACAGTTTCGTGACTGTACGCGCACTTGTCCGAGCAAGGTTTCACGCGCGTGGGGAATATATTTGGTCGGTGTCAAAAGTAGTTGCTTTGTCCCCTCTATTGACAGTTTCGTGACTGTTCGCGCACTTGCCCGAGCAAGGGTTCACGTGCGCGGGGAATATATTTGGTCGGTGTCAACAGTAGGTGCTTTGTCCCCTCTACTGACAGTTTCGTGACTGTACGCGCACTTGTCCGAGCAGGGATTCACGCGCGCGGGGAATATATTTGGTCGGTGTCAACAGTAGGTGCTTTGTCCCCTCTACTGACAGTTTCGTGACTGTACGCGCACTTGTCCGAGCAAGGGTTCACGCGAGTGGGGAATATATTTGGTCGGTGTCAACGTAGGTGCTTTGTCCCCTCTATTGACAGTTTCGTGACTGTACACGCACTTGTCCGAGCAAGGGTTCACGCGAGTGGGGAATATATTTGGTCGGTGTCAACAGTAGGTGCTTTGCCCCTCTACTGATAGTTTCATGACTGTACGCGCACTTGTCCGAGCAAGGGTTCAAGCGAGTTGGGAATATATTTGGTCGGTGTCAACAGTAGGTGCTTTGTCCCCTCTATTGACAGTTTCGTGACTGTACGCGCACTTGTCCGAGCAAGGGTTCACGCGAGTGGGGAATATATTTCGTCGGTGTCAACAGTAGGTGCTTTGTCTTATCTACTGACAGTTTCGTGACTGTATGCGCACTTGTCCGAGCAAGGTTTCACGCGCGCGGGGAATATATTTGGTCGGTGTCAACAGTAGTTGCTTTGTCCCCTCTATTGACAGTTTCGTAACTGTACGCGCACTTGTCCGAGCAAGGGTTCACGCGCGCGGGGAATATATTTGGTCGGTGTCAACAGTAGGTGCTTTGTCCCCTCTATTGACAGTTACGTAACTGTACGCGTACATGTCCGAGCAAGGGTTCACGAGCGTGGGGAATATATTTGGTCGGTGTCAACAGTAGGTGCTTTGTCCCCTCTATTGACAGTTTCGTGACTGTACGCGCACTTATCCGAGCAAGGGTTCACGCACGCGGGGAATGTATTGGGGGAGGGTGTCAACAGTAGGTGCTTTGTCCCCTCTACTAGCAGTTTCGTGACTATACGCGCACTTGTCCCGGCAAGGGTTCACGCACGCGGGGAATGTATTGGGGGTGGGTGTCAACAGTAGTTGCTTTGTCCCCTCTATTGACAGTTTCGTGACTGTACTCGCACTTGTCCGAGCAAGGGTTCACGCACGCGGGGAATGTATTGGGGGAGGGTGTCAACAGTAGTTGCTTTGTCCCCTCTATTGACAGTTTCGTGACTGTACGCGCACTTGTCCGAGCAAGGGATCACGCACGCGGGGAATGTATTGGGGGAGGGTGTCAACAGTAGTTGCTTTGTCCCCTCTTTTGACAGTTTCGTGACTGTACGCACACTTGTCCGAGCAAGGGTTCACGCGCGTGGGGAATATATTTGGTCGGTGTCAACAGTAGTTGCTTTGTCCCTTCTATTGACAGTTTCGTGACTGAACGCGCACTTGTCCGAGCAAGGGTTCACGCACGCAGGGAATGTATTGGGGGAGGGTGTCAACAGTAGGTGCTTTGTCCCCTCTATTGACAGTTTCGTGACGGTACGCGCACTTGTCCGAGCAAGGGTTCACGCGCGTGGGGAATATATTTGGGGGTTGTCAGCAGTAGGTGCTTTGTCCCCTCTATTGACAGTTTCGTGAATGTACGCGCACTTGTCCGAGCAACGGTTCACACACGCGGGGAATGTATTGTGGGAGGGTGTCAACAGTAGGTGCTTTGTCCCCTCTACTGACAGTTTCGTGACTGTACGCGCACTTGTCCCAGCAAGGGTTCACGCGCGTTGGGAATATATTTGGTCGGTGTCAACAGTAGTTGCTTTGTCCCCTCTATTGACAGTTTCGTGACTGTACGCGCACTTGTCCGAGCAAGGGTTCACGCACGCGGGGAATGTATTGGGGGAGGGTGTCAACAGTAGTTGCTTTGTCCCCTCTATTGACAGTTTCGTGACTGTACGCGCACTTGTCCAAGCAAGGGTTCACACACGCGGGGAATGTATTGGGGGAGGGTGTCAACAGTAGGTGCTTTGTCCCCTCTACTGACAGTTTCGTGACTGTACGCGCACTTCTCCGAGCAATGGTTCACGCGCGTGGGGAATATATTTGGTCGTCGTCAACAGTAGTTGCTTTGTCCCCTCTATTGACAGTTTCGTGACTGTACGCGCACTTGTCCGAGCAAGGGTTCACGCACGCGGGGAATGTATTGGGGGAGGGTGTCAACAGTAGTTGCTTTGTCCCCTCTATTGACATTTTCGTGACTGTACGCGCTCTTGTCCGAGCACGGGTTCACGCACACGGGGAATGTATTGGGGGAGGGTGTCAACAGTAGGTGCTTTGTCCCCTCTACTGACAGTTTCGTGACTGTACGCGCACTTGTCCGAGCAAGGGTTCACGCACGCGGGGAATGTATTGGGGGATTGTGTCAACAGTAGTTGCTTTGTCCCCTCTATTGACAGTTTCGTGATTGCAGGCGCACTTGTCCGAGCAAGGGTTCGCGCGCGTGTGGAATATATTTGAGGGTTTTCAGAAATAGGTGCTTTGTCCCCTCTATTGACAGTTTCGTGAATGTACGCGCACTTGTCCGAGCAAGGGTTCACGCACGCGGGGAATGTATTGGGGAGGGTGTCAACAGTAGTTGCTTTGTCCCCTCTATTGACAGTTTCGTGACTGTACGCGCACTTGTCCGAGCAAGAGTTCACGCACGCGGGGAATGTATTGGGAGAGGGTGTCAACAGTAGGTGCTTTGTCCCCACTACTGACAGTTTCGTGACTGTACGCGCACTTGTCCGAGCAAGGGTTCACGCGCGTGGGGAATATATTTGGTCGGTGTCAACAGTAGTTGCTTTGTCCCCTCTATTGACAGTTTCGTGACTGTATGCGCACTTGTCCGAGCAAGGGTTCACACACGCGGGGAATGTATTGGGGGAGGGTGTTAACAGTAGGTGCTTTGTCCCCCCTACTGACAGTTTCGTGACTGTACGCGCACTTGTCCCAGCAAGGGTTCACGCGCGTGGGGAATATATTTCGTCGGTGTCAACAGTAGTTGCTTTGTCCCCTCTATTGACAGTTTCGTGACTGTACGCGCACTTGTCCGAGCAAGGGTTCACGCACGCGGGGAATGTATTGGGGGAGGGTGTCAACAGTAGGTGCTTTGTCTCCTCTATTGACAGTTTCGTGACTGTTCGCGCACTTGTTTGAGTAAGGGTTCACGCACGCGGGGAATGTATTGGGGGATTGTGTCAACAGTAGTTGCTTTGTCCCCTCTATTGACAGTTGCGTGACTGTACGCGCACTTGTCCGAGCAAGGGGTCACGCGCGTGGGGAATATATTTGGGGTTTGTCAGCAGTAGGTGCTTTGTCCCCTCTATTGACAGTTTCGTGAATGTACGCGCACTTGTCCGAGCAAGGGTTCACACACGCGGGGAATGTTTTGGGGGAGGGTGTCAACAGTAGGTGCTTTGTCCCCTCTACTGACAGTTTCGTGACTGTACGCGCACTTGTCCCAGCAAGGGTTCACGCGCGTGGGGAATATATTTGGTCGGTGTCAACAGTAGGTGCTTTGTCCCCTCTATTGACAGTTTCGTGACTTTACGCGCACTTGTCCCAGCAAGGGTTCACGCACGCGGGGAATGTATTGGGGGAGGGTGTCAACAGTAGGTGCTTTGTCCCTTCTATTCACAGTTTCGTGATTGTTCGTGCACTTGTCCGAGCAAGGGTTCACCCACGCGGGGAATGTATTGGGGGATTGTGTCAACAGTAGTTGCTTTGTCCCGTCTATTGACAGTTGCGTGACTGTACGCGCACTTGTCCGAGCAAGGGGTCACGCGCGTGGGGAATATATTTGGGGTTTGTCAGCAGTAGGTGCTTTGTCCCCTCTACTGACAGTTTCGTGACTGTACGCGCACTTGTCCCAGCAAGGGTTCACGCGCGTGGGGAATATATTTCGTCGGTGTCAACAGTAGTTGGTTTGTCCCCTCTATTGACAGTTTCGTGACTGTACGCGCACTTGTCCGAGCAAGGGTTCACGCACGCGGGGAATGTATTGGGGGAGGGTGTCAACAGTAGTTGCTTTGTCCTTTCTATTGACAGTTTCGTGACTGTTCGCGCACTTGTTTGAGTAAGGGTTCACGCACGCGGGGAATTTATTGGGGGATTGTGTCAACAGTAGTTGCTTTGTCCCCTCTATTGACAGTTGCGTGACTGTACGCGCACTTGTCCGAGCAAGGGTTCACGCGTGTGGGGAATATATTTGGGGGTTGTCAGCGTTAGGTGCTTTGTCCCCTCTATTGACAGTTTCGTGAATGTACGCGCACTTGTCCGAGCAAGGGTTCACACACGTGGGGAATGTTTTGGGGGAGGGTGTCAACAGTAGGTGCTTTGTCCCCTCTACTGACAGTTTCGTGACTGTACGCGCACTTGTCCCAGCAAGGGTTCACGCACGCGGGGAATGTATTGGGGGAGGGTGTCAACAGTAGGTGCTTTGTCCCTTCTATTCACAGTTTCGTGATTGTTCGTGCACTTGTCCGAGCAAGGGTTCACCCACGCGGGGAATGTATTGGGGGAGGGTGTCAACAGTAGGTGCTTTGCCCCCTCTACTGACAGTTTCGTGACTGTACGCGCGCTTTTTTGAGCAAGGGTTCACGCACGCGGGGAATGTTTTGGGGGAGGGTGTCAGCAGTAGGTGCTTCGCCCCCTCTACTGACAGTTTCGTGACTGTACGCGCGCTTGTTTGAGCAAGGGTTCACGTACGCCGGGAATGCATTGGGGAGGGTGTCAGCAGTAGGTGCTTTGCCCCCTCTATTGACAGTTTCGTGACTGTACGCGCGCTTGTTTGAGCAAGGTTTCACGCACGCAGGGAATGTATTGGGGAGGGTGTCAGCAGTAGGTGCTTTGCCCCCTCTATTGACAGTTTCGTGACTGTACGCGCGCTTGTTTGAGCAAGGGTTCACGCACGCGGGGAATGTATTGGGGGTGGGTGTCAACAGTAGGTGCTTTACCCCCTCTACTGACAGTTTCGTGTATGTATGCGCGCTTCTTTGAGCATGGGTTTACGGGCTCCGGGAATATGTGTGTGGTATCAGCAGTAGGTGCTTTGCCCTCTCTTTTGACAGTTTCGTGTATGTATCAGGGGCGGAAGGGATTAGACGTGCGTAGGATCTGTTGTTAGATCTTGCCACAGCCCGGGTGTACTGAATGACCGAATCACACCTCATTTCATAATAATGACGAGTTCTTGTAAAAAACCAGATATTATATGCTCTTTAAATCTGGTCTAGCATATATGGTCTTATAAGTATGAGAAAATTTATTTGAATTATGCTACACATTTGTTTAGAGGAAGTCATACAACGCTAGAAATGAAAAATACAATGTAAATTTTACATTATATTAATAAAGGAAGATGTTTATATATTTTAGCAAATTTAGAAATTTATAAAGCAAGTTTAAAATATTGAAGTGTAATAAAGGAGCAAATAAATACATAGTCGAACATTATATTTAAAAGTTTAAAATTATTTAGTAGTTGGATGCAAGAAGCAAGTCGACGTGCACTACTAGGAAGCTAGGTCTGGTAGTTGTGGAGGCGTGGCTAACACTATATGAAGTCGGACTCAAAGTTTGGGCAAACCGTATGATTTAAGTTTTGTAAATGGAGTTACTCCGAAACGCGTCAACAGAGGAGAATAGTGTAACGTTAGGAATAGCAGAAAACTGTGTTCAAACATATAGTATTTAATTACTTTACCAATATTTCTACCCTCTACTTTATTTGATAGCTTAAGAAAAAAATATCACAAAAGAACATAACATCAAATAAAATTTCAGTTTAAGTTACTGTTTTAGTTGTTCAAAAATTTTGTAAAAACCACTCATTGTTTCTCCTGAATGCATACCATCTTTTGTCCCAAGTTATGACTGTAATAAAACTGAGAATTGTTAAGTTAGAAATAAAAACATTATATATATATGTGTGTGTGTGTGTAGATAGTGTAATATTTCTGAAAAAAAGTATTACACAATGTTTTCTAAAATAATACTTATTTTTTATATTTCAGTTTTGAAATCGTGGAAGCAGATAATAACAAAGGAATTCCTGGAGTTGAACCAAACCCAAGACTAGGTCGCTACGCTACAAGGTAGGCTAAGTTTGCAGACCAAAATTAAGCAACATATATAGTAAATATACAGCAAATGTTTAACGACAATAAACAATGCTTTGATAATAAAAAAATAAATCGTGGTTTCACACAATTCTAAGTCTTTGACCCACATTGTTTAATGGTAAGATGTATTGTGGGTCTCTAATGTAAAGGCATATTGTGGGTCTAAAGTTAAGAAAGATTATAGGTCTAATGTTTAGAAACATTGTAGGAAGAATGTAGAAGAAAAAAAGGAAAATACTGGAATAAGATGGGGATGCATTCTTGAAGAAAATAACTTGATAAACATAGAAGTTGCTTGATGTAATCATCTTGAATTCACTGATTAAATTAATTTTAAAAATACCTAAGTGAATATGTAATTGCTTACTTGCTGACACACGCTTTTGAAGCCAACAGCCTTTTCTATTATATGACACACAACAATAACAACCCACCCCATTCCACTGTCATAAATCCATTCCCGTTAGAGCCTTTATACCTAGCTGATGCCACCAGTAGAGGGTTAGTTTCGTAAAAGCGAATGTTTTGAAACGCACCAGCAACTAAGCAATTACGAATTCACTTAGTTAAGTATTTTTAAAATTAGTTTGATAAACATACTTGATAAAATCACTTCCTTACTGATTATTCCAAGAGCCACCTATTGTCTATGCAGTAAAGGTTTTGTTTCTATAGTAGAATTATGTTGTGGTCCTATTAAATTTATTATTTGTTTTTAGTGATTGCAACGCTTTTATCAATGTACTGAAGAGCAGTTTAGGTTCTGGACTTCTAGCTATGCCCAACGCATTTCTAAATGCCGGATTAATAGTTGGCTGTGTTGGCACTTTGGTGCTTGGAGTTGTGTGCGCCCACTGTACATATATACTGGTAAGGGTTGTCTCTCTATATATAAGTAACATGTACTAACCCTTCCGGCAAAGATCTGTTTCAGGTGATGTAGAGACACAAGCAATAGGATGTGATATATCTCCCCAGGACTTTGCTTGCCAGAAGAAACAATGTATTTGTAAGAAATACTCTTATATATCCTTGGCATAACGATATCAAAGGTTCATGATCTGTTGGAGGTGGGGGTTTCTCACAGGATTTCTTGAAAGCCAAATTTCTTCATCATCCTCTTAACCTGCCCCAGTATTTCAATGCACTATCTTGCGATAGTCCATGAAAACAGTTAAATAGCTTGGTAGATAATCAAACCTTAATCCTTTGCTTGTTAAGGACTAATGGGAGGACTTTTGAAAGTGATGTGAGACGAAAGTCTGGACAGGTTTTGGTGATCTAGAACCATGTAAAAAACATAAATTTAGCTAAATAAAAACCTCAATTTTTCTCAGATAACTCTTAGTTAAAAATTAATTTAATTTGAGCTTGCCTTATTAGGCCTGGGACTTTATAATCATGACAAAACTTATATCCTTGAATAAAATAATTTCTTTGTTAAAAAAATAAGAAGAAAATCTTATAACCAGCCCAAAATATTGGTAGGGGAGATGATTAAGATGAAGCCTGAGGATGTAGATTCATTAATAGCCAGAAAGATTATTTACCATAAATTTACACATGCCTTTGGTTTTATTCCAAGCAGGTTTATAAGAGGCCACAAAGAATAATATCTTGGAAAATAAAATAACAGAAAGTAATTTATCAGAAATTACCATATTTAGTCAGAGGTCATTTGGAAAAGGAAAAACTAATACCCTCTGTACAGAATTCAGCAGCAATATGAGCTTTCACGCCAGATTTACCCCATTGAAGACCCTATTATTTTAAGAAAAATAGCGAGCATCTTTCCTTGTTAACCTCTTGATGAGATTCTGACAAAACATAATATCTAAAACTCTTTACCTCCTAAGGGAGGAGATAGGCGAGCAGGCAAAAACAAATTGACCTCACTACAAATTGCAAATAATTTTAAAAAGTTATTTGGCAATAATAGATGAATGCATATTTAAAACTAACAAGTAATAGAATACATAAACCAGTTCTTTGTACTCTTACAATGTTTGATCAAAAATATTATCCTATTCAAAGGACTGACAGATAACAAACTTTTGCATTTTCATCTGATTATATGGATACTGGAATATGCATTATACAAAGTAATAAAGTAACCATATCTTATGACAGTGTTATATTCTTTATTTTCATCAAAAACTCATGCAACCAGTACACTTACAAAAATTTGCTCCAATAAGAAGTTAATGAATAGGAATCACCCTTAATGCAAAATTAACTGAAACAACCCAACCCTTAAAGAAAAACTATAAAATTTGGGCTTTGTTCTAAGCAGAGTTTGTTTGAGTGAGAAGAAACAAGTTAATCACACATGAGATCAGGGGTGTAGTTAGGAGGATGGTTTGGGGGCACGACCAGTGAGGCCAGGGGGTGAAGCCACCTTGGGGAAATTATTTTTATCTTTAGAAATAATATTTTATGCAATTTTGGCACTTAAAATTAAACAATTGTTGGGTCGTCTATAAAGTGTTTTGCTAAAAACCCAAGGCTGTTTTATATTTTAAAATATTTTTTGCTAAAATTAATTTGTTTCGGGGGCGAGTGCCTCCCCTTGGCTACACCACTGCATGAGATATTGAAATAATATTTAAATATAATTTGGTAATAATAAAACTATGTATATTAAACAAAACAAAATCCATTTACTAAAATATTTATACTAGTTTTAAATTTTACAATGTATGAATAATTAATAAAATAAAGTCTAACACTCTAGTTAGGCAATTGTTCAGTTAGTGATATTGATAGTAGTTATAATAATACTGATTTCTAATTGTAACCATAGTATCATTAACAAACTCTATCTACTACTGACGGCTTCCATTGAAGGTTGCAAAGTGATTTAAGTGAAAAAACTAAGTGAAAGCTGTAACAACTACCTATGGTGACGAGTTTTGAAAGCTTAGTTTCATTGACAAAATCTACCTACTATTAGTGACTTTTACTAATGGTTGGGGTCTATATTTATAGGGGGGGGGGGGTAAAAAGGGCAGGTTGTGTAGTAAATGTTGCAAAAGGGTGTTAGATTTAAATTGACACCTATAAATTTACACTTAATTTGCTAACATTTACACTTAGTTCTTAAATAAACAATAAAAAGAGGAATGCCAATACAAAATTTGGATTTCTTGATCCAGAAGACGTGTGAAGCCCTGAGGAGGTTATAGAATTGTTTAAGGAAATTTTTCATGGTTTTATTTCGCCATAATAGTAATATTTCTCAGATATATGGAAGCTGCTTCTAAGTAACTGCTAGATCAAATGCTTTTTAAAACTTCTCACAAAAGTCATAACATATGGTTTATTCTGACATATCATAATAGTAGTATTTCTCACATACATGGAAGCTGCTTCTAAGTAACTGCTAGATCACATGTTTTTTAAAACTTCCCACAAAAGTCATAACTTAGATTTATTCTAACTTATCACAATAGATATTTTTAAACTTCTATATTAGGTTTTTTTAAAGATCTTTATTTCACATTCCTGATAAATTATATAAATAAGCAGCTTAAATAGAACACACAGATTCATAAATTTATTCTAATCTGCAACAACATTACTACAGTTAAATTTGTAACTGAATTTGAGAAGATAGGTCTTATAAAGAATTTGATTTGTCACACTAGGTTTTATAGATAGGTACATAACTTGGTAGCTACATATATAGCTATCAAAGCTATAATAAGTTCATGAAGTCCAAAGCTTAAACACTTTTTAATATACCTCTCATCACATCCAAATGTTTTGGCCCAACTGGACTGTAAAACAGTTGAGTAGTAACATTTTTTTTTTCGTTTACGCTTTTAAAACTTTTTTATGCGTAGGTAACATGGGACATACCCTGTGGCTAAAATGGCCAGGTCCCTAAAGTCTCATGAGGAGGCCCTCAGGGCTTATCCGTTATGAGTGAAGCAATTTGGTTTTGAACTGGTAAGTAGCTTCTTTCACTTAATTAAACATTCATTCTGTTTAGATATAAGTATAGCCTACACAAAATATACAGATTAATTTATGTATGAACAATAAATTCTTAGAGTTCTCTTTCCCAGAAGTCAATAAGAAAAGCAGATTGCTGAGTTTTAGTCTGTTTTCCAACGAAGTCAAGGATATTGGATGAACAAAAAACTCTTTGTAATTTTTTTTTAAGAAAAGAAAGACAATTCAAGGAATTAAAAATTATATATCTGTCACCGCTTTTATATATACTTCATAATTCCGTGGTGGATTTATTACTACCAAGGCAGTTCCTTCCATAACACAACTCTCACCTGGTCTCCCCTACTTCTGGGTACATTATTGTATGGCAAATTATGAATGATGATTGATACCTATTTTGAAAACTTAAGTGAATCTCACCTGGTCTCCCCTACTTCTGGGTACATTATTGTATGGCAAATTATGAATGATGATTGATACCTATTTTGAAAACTTAAGTGAATGGTTTAAGTCTTTGTATTGAGCTAGAGTTGAAATGTTAGTAAAGAAATTACCAATTATAATAGAAACTAGATTATTAAAATGAAACTCTCAAAAATGATAATGTCACCTTCCTCAGTTAGTCCAAAGTATAAATGAACAAAATTATACTTGACAATAGAAGAGAGCAAACATTTTAATATCTTCTAAAAAGATGGCTACTTTCAATAAAATTTACAATATCCTCATGTCTACTAGTCAAATTACAAAGTGTAGGAGGGTAATTATATATATATATATATATATATATATATATATATATATATATATATATATATTTCCAAAATAATAACTTTCTGAACTTTTAATTGAAAAAAATAATGAAAAACTTACTAAAGCAAGATGTTTTAAATTTCAATAAGCAATCTTCATCAGGTCTAAGTTGCGACTGGAAAGCATTGTTGATATATATATATATATATATATATATATATATATAAAAAATATATATATATATATATATATATGCAGTGGAGATACAGGGTGGTTTCCTATAACATGGTACAAAGGTGTGTGACTTATATGCAGTTTGTTCAACATAGTTTTTTCTCTTTTATATAATGTATACAATTGTGGATTCTTTTATGTAAAAATGTACTTGTACAGGAGAAAAGTCATTAGTCCTATGGAGCGGGAAGAATATTTTGTTTTTACAAGAAATAATTAATTTTTTAAAATATTTGTTGACTCCATCCTCACGTGAGCTACTGGTTTTCACTAAAACTCTTGTAAATATTTACAAACTTGCCTATAGAAGCACTTACTTATATTTTTTAAGAACAGCTGTTTCGGGGGATGTGTCCCATTGTTAATTCAGACCGTAACTGATCTCAAGGTTTTCGTAGGTTAGGATATTAGGGTGGGGGTGGGTGTACTTTGTGTGTATTAGGAGTTATGATGTCAAAAAATGTGTGTGAGTAATAATGTAATTGTGTGTTGAGTATGTGTGTAGGGTGTAGTTTGAAGAGTCTGTATATTTCATATTAATCGGTTGTATAACATTGGTTATTTCTGTGTTGTTTATGAAGAATTTGTAGGTTAGATGTTATGTCTATGTAGTTATGTTTTGTAGAGTTGAGAAGATCGGCAAAGTTTGATTGGTAATTAGTGCGTTTATATGTTCTTTTTACACATGCTACCATTAACATATAAACACACTAACAAACAATAATTACCAATCAAACTTCGCCGATCATCTCAACACCACAAAACATGACTAAATAAACATAAACAACACAGAAATAACCAATGTTATACAACCGAACAATACGAAATATACAGACACTTCAAACTACACCTTACACACATACTCAATACACAATTACATTATAACTCACACACACATTTTGATATTATAACTCCTAATACTCACAAAGTACACCCAGACCCCCACCATAATATCCCACTCCACCCTAACCCTCGAAAACCTTGAGATAAATTACAGTCTGAGTTGACAATGGGACACTTCTCCCGAAACGGCCGTCCTCAACAAATATAAGTAAGTGCTACTATAGGCAAGTTTGTAAATATTTACAAGTGTTTTAGTAATTCTTTTTGTAGGTTCGTATAATTTGGTACCATTCACTGATAAAAGCTATAAACAAAGTAGTAGTTTAACAGAATATATTTATACTGATGAGGATAAAATAATTAGGTAAAGAATAAGAACTTATAGATCAGAAGAAGAATTCTAATTAGAAAAAATAGAAAATTCTATATTAATAACTTAGTATATACTATTTCGTTACTTTATGATAAATTATTTCTTTTTATGAATGATGTTTATCTATCTTGATTGAGACACATACAATTTATATAGAAAACAGATAAATTACAACTTGGAGTTTTTGTGTTGTACATACTGGGGTTTTTGTGTTGTACATCTTGGGGTTTTTGTGTTGTACATCTTGGAGTTTTTGTGTTGTACATCTTGGGGTTTTTGTGTTGTACATCTTGAGGTTTTTGTGTTGTACATCTTGGGGTTTTTGTGTTGTACAACTTGGGGTTTTTGTGTTGTACATCTTGGGGTTTTTGTGTTGTACATCTTGGGGGTTTTGTGTTGTATATCTTGGAGTTTTTTCAAAAAATTACTACTATTGGTATCAGTTGCAAAAATACCACTACTTACCAATATTTTTTAGCAGACCAGTTTTGCACTAGACCAGTGTATTGTTTAATGATGTGGGCCTTAGAAAAAACTCATAAGCATTGACTTAGACAAGTCATGAGTCTTGTCTGTGACTCACAGCATTGAGCAATGCACTGACCTATCGTGAAATGCGTCTGCTGAAAAATATCAGTAAATAGTTTTTTCCAAGTAAAAAGAATATTAGTAAGGTAAATTAAGTTTCTTTTGTCATATAATAAGCGATTTTTAGACCTTTGGCTATAGATTCACTATGGTATCCTCTATAACACTAATTTAATATTCACTTTTTAATTATATTTCATTAAAAAATGCGTATTCTTTTTTAAAAGCTGTATCTGCAGACCTAAAATTCTTCAAGCTTCCGTATTCCTCGTTTCCTTTTCCCTAATAGCTTATGGTCAATTTTTTTGCAGTTGAAATTCTGTGTAATTTATTTATAAAACACCTAGTTTCTATGAAAAAACTATATCTCAGCGTTATTTATATAATAATCATTGTAACTAATTTAGTTTTCCTCTCATTCAATTTATGACACATGTTTTAGGTAAAGTCCTCGCAAGAGCTGTGCTACCAGTTGAAGAAGTCGCATCTAAACTACCCAGACACTGCAGAAAATGCCGTGAAATACTGTATGAAAGGAAAATTTGCAAGATATTCGGGGCTTGCAAGGTATTCTAAATCAAATTAGTAAAATATTGTTCACAAAATAAACTAGAAGTAAACACATTTGAGTGTAAAACTAACAAATAAATTATAAAATAACTGGTAATTAAAAAATGTCTGCTATTTGGAGTTATCTTAAAAACTAATGAATTTATTTTTCTCGAAAAATCTGCTTCAGGAGCTTCCCCTGAAATGTTTATATTTACACTGAATCGCCATAGATGAATTTCCAAGATATTGCATTTTGGAAAAAAACTATCTAATACTAGTCCTAACTCTAACCCTACCTCAACTTAAACAAAGAGTAAATGTTACTAAATAATAAAGTGTAACATTAGCATGCATTCAAGTAAATAAGTGTAAACTAGAAGCTCAAGTTGAGGAAAGAATCAAATGATTTGAATTTATACCTTATTTCTTCTAGTTTCTAACTTTTCTTGTATGAAAAAAAGACAATATAAAATGTGTTTAATTTCCCTAAATAATCGATTTGTAAGTTTCATCATGACCCTGAAACGCTAATTCTTGCTTACCCAAAAAACATAAACTATTTAACAGTCTTTTAAGAGCTTCTGTTTCATTTTAACTTTTGATTGTGAAGTTAGATGACCATCCTTAACAGGTCATCTGGATTCTGCTCTAGCCAAATTAAGCAACTCATAATGAAGGCTGTAAATGACCTGGAATTGATTTTACTAAAATTACTAAGTATGTGAAACCAATGTTAGGCAGGTAGTATTACGATTGTTCCTTCTCCAAACAATGAATAGTTGCGACAGCTTGTAACTCTGTGCTACCAGGTAAACTTTCCTCCTCTAGGCACTAAATTTTGCCAATATACTTACCAACTTTTATTATTTCATTTTCCCTTCAAAAAGTTAAGAAGAAAAGAAAAATTGTATCAGACTTTTAATAATGCACTATACCATTGCAACCAAACAAAGCTAGTGTTGTTAGTGTGCCATCAGGAAAACTAGTGTTTTATTTTATGTCTGTTCTAATATATAGATTAAACTTATTACACTTATTGTAATGTAATTGATTTACATTTGTACACCAATGTAACATGAGATTTATTTCCTTCTACTTCCTGTTTTTGCATTCACAGTTTTTGGACACACTTGAATGTCTCAGTCAACATGTTAACAGATGCCAGGTTTATCGATTAAGCCTTTCTTCATGCTATATCTGTACACAATGCCTGAATACTGATGCTATAAATGTTCAGCTTCAGGCATTCAGAGTTTTTTGATGCACTTAAATGTCTCAGTCAAACTGATGCCAGGTTCATTGACTAAGCCTCTCTCATGCTATATCTGTAAAAATGCTTGGATACTGAAGCTATAAGTGTTCAGCTTTAGGCATCAGAGTTTTTAGACACACATAAATGTGTCAGCCAACATGTTAACAGATGACAGGATCTTTGCTAAGCCTCTCTCATGCTATATCTGTACACAATGCCTGGATACTGAAGCTGTAAGTGTTCAGCTTCAGGCATTCAGAGTTTCTGGACGCACTTAAATGTCTCAGCCAACATGTTAACAGATGCCAGGTTCATTGACTAAGCCTCCCCTCACCCTATATCTGTACACAATGCCTGGATACTGAAGCTATAAGTGTTCAGCTTCAGACATTCAGAGTAGCATAGTAATCTGACTAACTAATGAGGATCGTAACCAACGTCTGGTGCATTTTTAGGACCATCAGCGGCTATTGTCAGTAATATAAGTACAAAATACATATTATAATTAATCCTTTGATTAGCATTCCCGTACCAGGACATGAGATCGCACAATGGCCAGCGGAAGCATTCCCATATATGTATGCTCTACTGTTTCTCTCAGATTAGCATTGCCGTACATTTACGATATGTTTTCCTGTGTATAGTGCTGTATTCTAGGTTAAATATTTGCGACTATTTGATGAACAATAAATACTAAACAGAGTAGTCACCATTCTTTTGTGTCAAAAGCCTAAGGGTTTTCCCACATATTTACAGATCGTTTCGAAGTTTGTGCAGTATTTTACAATGAATGGGTATTTTACAAAAAAAAGATTAACAGATAATTTTTAGTAAAGAAATTATCAGTAAACGTAAGGTAACGTTTTTTTAACATGGGAAAATAAACAGATAAAAAAATTTAACAAATGTTACCTGTAATTTAAGAAATTAGAGAAAAATAAAGAAAAAAATTAGAAAAAATAAAAAGTTTAAAAATCTTTTTAAAATATATTGCTCCCAGTGGCCATATCATGGCAGGCACATGTTCCTAATCAAATGATTATTAATAGCCTAGTGAAAGCAGTGATTCATTAGCCACAGCCCTCTTCAAACTATATGCATGATTAGTATATGTAAATTTATCAAGTCTGTTATTAATATCTTCTATATAAAATAGCTCTGATATGTTTGTTTACAGGAAAATCACCAACATATGTATTGTTCTTCCGAACTATGGTGTAGGCATTATCTACGTCTTACTTACTGCTGCTACATTTAAACAGGTTAAAAAAAGATTTTAGTTTCACAATATTTTATTAAAAAATAATAAAATTATTATTAAAACTCTGTTTATAGCATTTCTCTTTGTTTGTTTAATATATTAATATCAATGAACCCTTTTATGACTTTTTAACGTAAAAGCTTTTGTTTTTAGTATTTTATAAAGACAGATTCAATTTCCTCTTGTCTCCCCTTTCTATTCTGTCTCGGAATATTAACTTGGTTTAGGAGAAACACTGAACAGTCACCTTATTTGGATCATGATATTCAAGAAAAAAATGTAAAGAACTTTAAGTTTTAACTGCAAATAATTACCCTTTTTTAATCCCAGAAAAATATCAACAGGATATGACCTATTTAATTTTAATGCATATTATCTGTCTATCCACAAGGATTTTTCGGTTCATGTTTTTTTTTGTTTTGTATCTTTTAACAGATATTTCTTATTAGACCATTATTCATTATTTTTTTTTTTTTTGCTTATTACTATTATAATTGTTTTTTACTTTCAATTATTCATTCTACCACAATGTCATATCGAAATCTTGTTGCTGTTTATGACAAGCTGTTTGTTAATTACTTATTACACTTTTGCTATTACTTGCGACCAGACTTTTTGTTAACTAAAAGTTGTTAAATTGTTAACTTACACTTGGAGGAAACGTTTTCGTCAGCGATACGATTTCTTCAGCCTCCTATTTTTAAGACACGTTTTGTTAAATTGAATGTGCGCATGTGTTTTCCTAACCTTCAAAATTGTGGTCAGAAATTCTGCTTGCCAGGCTTCATTTAATATCGAAATCTTGTTGCTGTTCATGATGAGCTGGTTGTTAATTACTTATTACACTTTTGCTTGAGGCTGAAGAAGTCGTAAGACGAAAACGTTTCATCCAAGTGTAAGTTAACAATTTAACAACTTTTAGTTAACAAAAAATCTGGTCGCAAGTAATAGAAAAAAGTGTAACAATGTCATAATGCCCAAAATTTTTATGAAATAAATGCCAACTCATTCTATTTATGAAACTCAATTTTCCTAGTCACAGTTACGACATTATACCACTCATAGTTTATATACCACTGATCTGTCAACATCTGTTCCAAGGTACAGAACTCACTCTGCTTTGAGTACCTGAATTTATATTACCTTGTCTATGCATTCAGTTGTATTAATGTTTTTTACTCATTCACAAAACATCTGTGACATCTTGTCACACTAAATCATCACAGAGGCTCCATTAATCTAGTCAAGGGAACTCTTCCACTATTACAGAAGTTACCCAAAAGTTGAAGATGTTACACTGAACTTCTAACAACCATTGCAATATTTCCCCATCACTAGTATTAATTATTTCATACTTCTGTACTGTACTTTATGACTTGGTTTCAGGTGACGGAAGAACACTTCAGTATAGACTACAACATCCGATGGTACATCTTGGCCATTACACTACCCCTGCTTCCAGTAGGGACAGTAAGGCAGATGAAGTATATGATGCCTTTCAGTGCTTTGGCTAATGCATTTCTGTTGATAGGTGTCTCACTCACCATGTATTACGTTTTAAGAGGTTTGCCTCCAATTGGTTCAAGGCCATTGTTTGCCAGTCTTGACAGATTTCCGCTCTTCTTATCTACAGTGCTGTTTGGGATGGAAGGCATTGGAGTGGTACAGATAACTAATTGTTTTCATTAACAAACATATGTTTTCCACTGTCCTCTTTCATCTCCTGAATTTTATACATAGAATGTTTGTTTTTTAAAGTTGTCTCACTTGATGTAATTTCCACTTGTTTTATGATTTCCTAAACCCAGTTGTTCTTTAAAAAATTAAATAATTTAACACTTAAGGTAAAAATGTAGTCTTAATGACTTTGGTTTAAAATTTTGTTTTTAAATTACTCGTTTTAATATGTAGAACACGAATATCAACTTTTTTCCACGGAAAATACAGAAAGTTGAAAAAAAATTAACTTTTTGTATTTTCCGTGGAAAAAAGTTGATAAAATGCCCTACACATTAAAACGAGTCATTAAAAAAAAACTGTTTAATATCAATAAGACTCGTTTACGCTATACATGCCATTACATACTAACATTTAAAATGTGAAAAAAAGTAATTATCCATATTTTCCGCAGAAAAAAAGTTGATATTAGTATTCTGAACATTAAAACAAGTAATTTAAAAACAAAAACATTTTTAAAAACCAACGTCATTAAGACTATATTTTTACCAATAATTTACATTTTTCACTAAACATTTTTTTATGTATGTTTTTAAAACTCAAGTGAAAATATATAGGTAATTATGAAAAAATTTGGGTTTTTGAAAACAAATTTAGTTATGAAAAAGACCTGCCAAACTTATTTAAATAATTTTTGTAAAAACTTACAGAAAAAGGCATTTTTTTTTATCAAAACCATGCAATCTTTGACAGTGCCATTATTACTGTAATAACAGTGTTATATATTCTGTCTTATATATACTATTACAAGAGCTAGAAATTAATACAAAACCTCAAAGAGTGAGAAAGGTCCTTCTTTTGATTGAAAATCTGAGATCTGCTAAGGGAAGAATAATTGTTTAATGCAAAAATAACAGAGGTTTTGGTATGGCTTATTGAAGCATCAGTCACTAACAAGTATGATTGATCTCATTGTTCTCGTCTTCTAACGACCAGGTACTCTCCACCGTAACACATTTTCCTGTCAAAGTAAGATGTTTTAGTAAAACTCAATACAAATTATAGTTTCTATTCAATTCTATTCAATTCCAATTCCTATTCAAAACAAAATGAATATTTTATGAGAATTTATTGTTGTGTATTACTTTTTAAATTCTATAGTTAACAAACTTGTCTGAAAAAAATAAAACAAAGTGACATTTATTTATGAGTTTTTACCATAATAGTAAATTAATTTTATCATAATAGAGTTAAACGCGATTTTGTAGAATTTAAATTTATAATATCGAAGAATCAAAATTTTTAGTACACAAAAATTTGTGAATGTTTAGAATCAGCATCAGACAGTTTTTAGAAATATTTACTGTGTCACTGATTTGTGTGTGCAGATTTTGCCCATAGAGAATTCAATGAAAAACCCACAGTCTTTCCTTGGCGTAACTGGGATCTTTAATTCAGCCATGGCTGTTATGATAGTTTTGTCTCTAGTAATGGGATTCTTCGGATACGTTAAGTTTGGAAATGCAGTTCAAGGAAGTATCACTCTCAACTTGCCTGATACAATGTGAGTAGATGTATAGATATCGTGAGAGGAAGAATCTATGTTAGTCTGTTTATTTGTAAAAACGTGATTTTTGCCTACATATCTGTTTCAAATAAAGGAAGTAGAAATAATTTTCAATCAATTATTACTTTTTTAGAACAGCTTTAGTAATGATTAACGTCAACAATTAGTGTAAAATTATTTTGGAATAAATTATTGAAAATTTTATTTTTCCATTTAATAACATTTTAGTAACTGTTATAATGTATAATTGAAATATATATTTATTAATGTGATATTAAATTAGATGCTCCTGTAAGTAATGTATTTACAGACTGGCAGAGTTGGTAAAGGTGCTGGTAGCTATCGCAATACTTTGTACATATGGTCTGCAAGTGATGGCTGCGGCTCAAGTGTTCTGGAGAGGCTTGCAACCACATGTTTCACCAAATCGGGAGAATCTCGCTTACTACTCAATGAGAGTGGTCATGATTGTTGGACACAGTAAGTACATAACAAGATCATTTAGAAGTTTTGTCTGTGTGCTAATATTTAGAATATTATCAGGAGATTAGTTTTAGTTCAATAACATTCATTGACTTTTTCAATTTCTATTTTTTGGAATAATTAATCAGTGTAAGCATATTAATAAAAAAAAAACAAATTAAGACTTCTAACAAAATTTGGGTCAAATTTTAAAAAAATTAAAAAAGCATGGAAATTGCTTGTGTAGCTAATTGTTTATTGGTCACTTTTTTCCCATGAATAGATATAAATTATACGACACAAAAATGTTGAATAAAGAAAATTTATAGAGAATTAAATGTAAAAAAAAACCGAAATAGAAATATACACATGTGGATTATCCTACACTAACAAAACATTTCTGTTTTAGTTGGTGCAGCTGTACTGGTGCCTCAACTATCCCCAGTGATCTCCTTAATTGGTGCCGTTGGACTCACCATGCTTGGTTTCGCCATTCCCGCCATCATCGAAACTTTGACCTTTTGGGAAGATGGTTTGGGTTTTGGGAACTGGATTCTATGGAAAAACATATTCCTGTGGTTCCTAGCTCTGTTTACGTTAGTTAGTGGAACATGGGTTAGCTGTGTACAGATTGGCGCTGCATATGCTTAGTAGTAGACTGGATAGTTGTAACAGCTGCTGGCAGTGTTATTACACCATGGTGTTTTAAAACACTTTCATAGGATAAAATGTTTTTACATTTTGATGGAATGTTGCTATTTTATGCAATTAATAACAAGCTGCTATTAACATAGCAGTAGTATATACTATGTTGCTAAGTGAGAAATTTTCCAAATTAAAAGTATGCACTTTTCTTACTTTATTAATGTACTTACAATGAGTTAATTGCCCAAACTAATAAAGTCACTAAGCAAGCTTCAGATAATACCGTAATTGCGAGCTATTAAGAGTTAGTTAAATTACGTAATTTGGAGACACGCAAGACAACAGTTTTAATAAGTACATCTGAAACAATGTCTTCATGTATGTGCTCATACTCTTTTACATTTGTTACTGCTATTTTAGTACTTTTAAAATTTTGATAGAGCTGTTAATTTTAACTGTTATTGGATCAAATCTATACTTTAAAAAGAGTCAAAGTTTCTCATTTATAAAATTTGACATCCAATTTGTGGATGCATAGTCTTATATGTGTTTATTCAAGTGTTCAGCTACAAGAGTGTTGAATTTACATAAAAGATGATTGTATATTCAGATTCTAGAATTAGATTGAGAATATTTTTCTGTCATGTTGAACATTTTAGAAAAATATACTTGTTTTTTTTTTAAATCATAGATTTATAATGTCTTGCTTTATGCTTTGTTTGAATGAGGAAGTCATCAACTACAGCGTCAGTGTTTCGGACTTGTCTACATGTTTCTCTGAGAATAGCACAAAACCTGACTGTGCTAATAATTCAACCTTCCATACCAAGAAACAGCTAACATAAAACTGACAGATATATTCGTTTAATCTGTTTTATAGATGTGTCAAGAACAATGGATTATTAATGCAAACAGTTTTTAATGATTATATATATTTTTATAAAGCATATTAAATTAACATATAAAAATAAAAACCATAATTTTTTATAATAAAATATTAAATGCATTTTGTTTATAAACCCCAATATACAAATAAATTCATACATTTGAGCTTAAAGAATTAGTGGAGTACTAAATTTATAATTTAAGTAAATTTATGAATAACCTACTGTGACATAACTTTTAGTGTTTCAGAGACTAGTGAAGATTGCCTAATGCAATCAAAACACTGTGTCACTGATCTTTTCATAAATTTACGTCAATTATAAATTTAACAAGTTATTAATTCATTGAGTTCAAACTTGAATGGTTTGCTGATTGTCATAGGCAAATAATCAAAGAGTATAAATATGTGTTTTATAAGTATTAAGAAAAGATAGAGCTCGAGCATGGATGCAAGTGAAGAAAACAAATTTATATTAAACCTATTGTAAGTTATGGTTGTAAAAATAATTTTAAAATAACTAATAAATTAGTTTAGGAAAGCATATTCTAAAAGAATTCATAAATTTACTTTGATCTACAACATGACAACTTGGCATAGCTCTTATTTACTATAACCATTCATGAAATCTAAAGTTAACATTAATGGGACAAAATGTTCTCAATCTCATGAAGAGATCTTTATCAGTGTGCAATGTTATTTTGGACAACAAAATTCACAAGGTTAAGATATGAATAAAAACATTCCAAATTTAGATAAGAACTCTGAAAAAAGTAATTAAGAAATAAACTATATAAAAAATTACAAATTATAGTTAGTGTAAAATAGAATATACTTGCACTTACTATCTCAACTCAGACTTATATATTCTCCTTATGATCTGACCAGGTCACATTTTAGCCTAGATGTACTATACATGTCTTTATGTCTGACCAGGTCACATTTCCATTGTACTTTGCTTGTCCGTATGGTCTGGCCAGGTCATGTTTTAGCCTAGTGTTATAGTTTGCAATAAATACCCTTACTTTTAAAAAATATTGTTTTTTTTCTAGCTGCCTGTAAAATACAGAACTATATTTTATAATCATAAGATGAGTTTAATAAACTGATATTAATAATTATTTGGTTGTTGAAATTTATTTTGAGGGACGTTGTGTTGCCAGGTAGCCAGGCAATTGCAATGAGGTTAGAACATGTCCATGTCACCAACAGCATGGGAATGAGTTGGGGGGGGGGGAGGTGGGTCTGAACAAATCTTTCCATAGGGGCCAACAAACTATGAAATATCCCTGGGTGTTCAGTATGAGAAATGTATTTTTGTATGTTAGTTTTATTATTAAATAATTACTCACTTAATGTTTTTTATACATTAAGTAATCACTTTACTTAATAAATATTGTGCATAGTTTAAAATGGCCTAAAAAAATTTTTTAAATCTAATAACAGTGACTTTATTTTTGTAACCATTATAAATTTCAGAGTTGGAGGGGTTAAAATGTTTAAATACTGATGAAATACTTTGTAAATGTGAAGAGACACAGGTAAATATTAACATTAAATTTTTACAAAATTGATAATAACTTCTGGAGAAAAATTAATTATATCATATTGTGTTGGGTAAAAACATTTATTAAACATAAAACAGACATGTATTAAATATCTGTCAATTTTTAAATCCTCAATGATTTTAACTTTAAAAAAAAAATTGATAATATATGAGTTGAAAGGTTGTATAGAAACAAAAGGAATAATACAAAACAATACAGAACAGCATAACTTTTAAATGTTTGCAGGGGTGTGGGGCCAGAATAAGCATACAATAGCTTTGGGTGACTTAAGACAAAAGCAAGTTTAAGATCATCTGGATGTAATTTGTTTGAAATGCGAGTTGATGAGGGAAATGTGTTGTATTTATAGTAGATGGAGGAGGTCAATGGTTTCTTTTATTACAGATACTTATTCATTATTAACTTACTAATACTAATTGATTCCATCGTCATCTGAACTACTAGTTTTTGTAATATAAACACTTGTCCAATGTTACACATGCCTATAGTAGCAGGTACTTTTATGAGTGTTGAGGTTGACCGTTTTGGGAGATGTTTGCTGTTGTCAACTCATACTGTTATGGTCTGATACAATGGGTAAAATCTCCCATTATGTACAAGTGTTTTTACCATACTATTTATTTATCAGGGGTTCATATACTATAACAGAGTCCTCATCAGCAAGAAATGTATACTTACCTCCAGTAATTATTTACCGCAATTTCTTTCAGTTGACAAACGAAAGTTTGATATCAAATTCTTCTGCTCTCTGTGCAAATTAAAAATTGTTTTCTATTAAATATGAGAAATAAGGCAATGCTTAATATTGTACATGTAACTTATCTTAAATTATTTTTGACCCAAGGAAGTTTAATTTTATTAAAAGTTAAAGAGCCTCTTAGAAGTTCCAATGATGACTCTATGCAATGAGAGTTGTCAATGTGTGACTAATTTCATATGTTATATATCCAACACAAGGGGTTGAAGAGCAAAGATTTTTTTTAAACTACAAATTTATATGATTTTTAAGTTCAAATAAAAAAGTACATAGCATAAGCAATTTGATGGTGATTCCAGAGCCAGAATGGTTGAATTGGATCGCTGCCATTATATTGCTGTTAAATTTAAGGTTTTACAAAATAAACACAAAGATTTGAATTATAAGTTTAATAGTAACAAATGCACCCCAAACCCCATGACTACAATGTAAAGCCAAATAGGTAATATAGCATAATTTTTATACTCAGATGTGTAATATTGAACTTTTAAAATTGATGAAAAACTAGAAACTATGATTTTTAAACTGGCCATTAATCAATATGGTTTTGTTTGTTTTTTTTTTAGTTAAAAACCTTATATAAGACTAGGAAATTATTTAAAAATTTCATTTTCTATCTAATATTAAAAAATATATTTATATGCATAACAATGTGGTGTAAAATATGGTTTAAGGGTACTAGTAGTGTGGATGGAAAGCCTATGTGGGTTTTGAGGTTAGGAAAGTCTGAAATATCTGATAGCAATGCAATTTAGTACATTATGTCCCTGTCCACATTACTGGTTCAAGAACACTTGCTTTTAAATAAAAGTCTTTTAATTTCTATTGGTTAACAATCTGTATATTTATTACAGAGCCCTAATTTAAATTTTGCCTATGACTTATATTGAAAGAAATATTAATATACAGCTATTATAGAGTGGATAATTTCTAATAAAGTTGCTTGATGTAATTTTGAATAATTTAAAATGGCACACAACTGATGATTTTGAAAACAATTTATGTCTTATTTTCTGATTTGAACTGACATAATATTTCACTCTGAAGAGTTATAGACTAGTGTTTGGTTAAGTTAAAAATACATAACTGTTGATAAAATCATTATCTTTTTAAAGATTTGCAAAAACAAAATCAGTGGTTCTTGAAAAAGAAATTAGACATTAAAATGTATGTATTTGCATATGAGAGAAATTTAAATTACTCTAAGAAAAAAAATTAACTGATCACATTTTTTTACAAATTAAAAAATTTTATCTCTAAGCAGTACTTATTTATGTATAAGATTATAATTATGGTGCCAGTTTTAAACTAAAATTAGATAATCAATTTTTGTTTAGCTTATAAAATTAAAAAAAAAAAAAAATACTACAAAACTTGTAATATATATCCTGTAAAAGTGTAATAACATTTTTTTACTGGTACCAGAAAGTTTTCAGTTCACTAGGTTATGAATAAACTTTTGTCTATACTCTCCAAATATATCACATTAAAAATTGTGGACAAAAACATACTGTACACATATTTAAATCACTGTAATATAAATTTAAATCTTAAAAAGATTTACATAAATTACAAAAAATGATGCATTGGAAAAATGTGAAAGACATAACAAATATGTACAATGTATGTATAACAATTCACAAAATCTACAGATTCGACAATAATTCAGATAATACAATAAAAATAATTAAATATAACCATACCTGATGAAAAAAGTATGGCAATTTTATTTGGTTAACATAAAACTCTTTAGGCCTGTGCAAGTTGTTCATTTAAACAAAATATTTTTGCCTAAGAGCTCAAAATTGTCTTTTCTTGCATTTTTAAAATCATTTTGGATTAAAAAAACTGCTATAAATTTTGGTGTAAAATATAACTTCCTGCATTTGAATAAGAATAACAAACGATTATAAACATTTAAAAAATATATATAAAAATATACACACTTAATTATTTAAAATAAAAACAAAATACAAAATAAAGTAAATTATATTTTAAAAATATTTAAAGAACAAAATTTATGGAAAATCAATAGAATAGCAGGTTTTGAATTTTTTAATATTTCAAATTTGTATAAACGGTATTTTTTAAGTATAAACATCTAAGTAACAGTTTATAGACATCAATTTTTTCCTAATTTGTAATATGATTAAAATAATATACCTTCTAATTTCTTTTGGGGTATTTAAGTGTTGGTGTATACTCCTTACTATAGGTTTACTGTGTAAAAACTTAAGCAAATTTATAAAGTAAGGTTTGTAAAGTTTACATCTTGTGTTTAGGCACATGTGTTTTAGTGATTGCTTTTTTTGTTAAGCCACAATATCAAAATTTCTTTTTTTTTTTAACTTTATCTTCAGAACTTAGATTTTAAAAGGCTGGATAACATTTTATATATAAAAATTTTAAATATAGGAAATTTGTTCATTATTTGAAAAATTAAGTTTTTATTGGAAATCTGGTTGTACAACTTTTTAATCAGCTCAGCCAGTCTTATGTCATTTAAATAAAATCCAAATATTTTAATTTTACAAATATTTTTGGAGGGTGAAAAAATTGTAAAAAACTTCATGTAATTTATACATTTAGGAACAAAGTTAGTTTCAAATCTCCTGATATTATAGTTAGTGGTATAACAAAGAGTATACAATAGTATTGCTTTTTTAAAATATTTTTTTATCAACCTGGTTCTTGCAGATTTGGAATATCTTTATCTTATTTTTCATTTTGTCTTATTAAAGTTTCTTGATGTAATCATCTTGAATTTACTGATTAAACTAGTTTTAAACTACTTAACTAAGTGAATACGCAATTGCTTATTTACTGACACGTTTCAAAACAGTAGTTCCTTTTACGAAGCTAGCACTCTACTGTCGGCTTTGGCTGTATACAAACGGTATGACAGGGTTGGATTTATGACAGTGGGTGAGATGTCTTGTGTGATGTATCGGTAAAGACTATTGGCTTCAAAGTGTGTATGGTCAATTAATATATTTTCCCTGTCTGTTGCGTAATGTTTGTATATTTCATATTTTTCTAAGGTTGTTACGACATACACACTAATTTAAATATTCTACACACATTAAAACAGAGTAAAAACTAACAACCTTAGAAAAATATGAAATCTACAAACACTACGCAACAGACAGGGAAAATATATTAAACGACCACACATACTCTGTCTGAAGCCAATAGTCTTTTCCGATACATCATACAAAACGCCGACACCTAACCCACTGTCATAAATCCAACCCTGTTATACCGTTTGTATACAGCCAAAGCTGACAGGAGAGTGCTAGCTTCGTAAAAGGAACGACTGTTTTGAAACGCGTCAGCAAGTAAGCAATTGCGTATTCACTTAGTTAAGTAGTTTAAAATTTGTCTTATTATTTATGGGATTGTTTTAATTTTTACGGAATTTTCACTTTTCAAGGTTAAAAAAGTTATTAATACTGCAGTTAGTACGAAAAACTTCACTTGAGTTACTAATTTTCCATTAACAATACTAGTACATGTGTTAGTATGCTACACTTGCCTATAGTGACACTTACTTTTTGACTATTGAGGACAGCTGTTCAGGATATGAGTTGACAATGGGATACATCTACCGAAACAGCCGTTCTCAACAATAAAAAATTAAGTTCCAGGCAAGTGTCACATACTAACATGTACAATTTTTTCTAATGTAATGCAAGCCGTATATCTGGAAAATATATCACATTGCATTACAGCAGGCAATTTAATATGGAGAGCAGCTTATAGACACTACAAGGTCTACAAAGGAACGCAATGCAAATTGTCAATCACAAAAAACTTGCACAAATTTTGTACTATTTTTCAAAATAGAAACAAATTTGACTGAAGTAAATGGTAAAATAGATAATCATAAAAATTTATAACCAATATGAGTGTGGGAAATATGGAAGTTAGTGAAGATATTATTTCCAGTAAAACTATTGTGTAATCATTATTTCTAAAGCTGAAAAATTGATGCATAAAAACTGAAAATGTCTAGTATTTATTTACCCATTATTTCTATGATACTTCCATTACCTTATTAAACAAAAAACAATTACAACAATTAATAAAAAAAAAACTATTACAAGAGTTTAAAATAAAATCTAATATTGAAAATTATAAATATTAAAAAACAGAATGTAAATTTTGTTTTCTGTAGATTTTTGTCTACGATCTAAAAACCATTGATCTCAAATAGTACCAATATGAATACTCATTATAAAAATAATTACAAACAACTTATATTAATGGTAATTATAACAAATCTTTGGGTTTTAAAATTGCATGTTTCTAATTTCTTCAAACCTTTTCTCCTTCCTGTACAAGTAGCTACAATGCTCACCACTCTACAGGTCTCCCAATTGAGCAAGTTGTGTTTTAAAAGGGCCTTAAACTGCAAGTGTTCTGAAAGCAGTGTCATGTCTTTTTACAGAAATAGTGTAGTTGTTATCACTGAGATTTTCTTTTACTTACAAAATGTCCAAATTTTCGAACAACTGGTGGACAATTTGAGTTTATTGGTTTTTTGCACACACACACACACACACACATATACATATATATATATATGAAGTTAATATATTACTATTGTAAGTAATTTTATCCACCATTAAGTGCAATGATTTTACCTTGTGTGATGAGGCGCCTTTCGGTCACTTGACCATTGTCGAATCACTGATTACTTTTTCTCTTTTTTCTTCATTTAATTTTTGTTTGTTATCCTGTGTGTATTTTATTGCTTTATTTATCATGTTACTGTAAGTGTTAATTTTGTTTGTCCAGGGGTGGTTAGATTTGTAGTGTATTGTGGTGTTGTTGGAAGTAGGTTTCCTGTATACTGTAGTTTCAATTTTATTATCATTTATATTTAATGTAATGTCGAGATAGTTGATTGTTCTATTTGTTTCTGTTTCGACGGTGAATTGTATGTTTTCGTTGTATGTACTGTATTTAGTTTGTTTAGTATTATGATGTGTTCGTTGTGAATGGTAGGTTGGTATATTACAAGTATATCGTTTACATACCTTGTCCACAGTGAAATACTGTGTGTGTTTAGTATAGGTTTAATTATTATTTGTTCAAAGTGTTGTAAATATATTTCTGACATGACTGATGATATGGGTGAACCCATGGGGAGTCCAGTTGTTTGTTTATAGTATTTATTGTTAAATTGGAAGTAATTTTCGTTCATATGTGTTTGGCTAGCGTAATGATACTATCTATTGTGTTTCTTTTTTCGTTATTGTGTATTAGTTTGTTTTTTATTATTTCTATGGTTTCTTCTATTGGGATGCTAGGGTACATGTCAGTTATGTCATAACTTATTATTTTTGTGTTGCTGTTTGTTTTTATGTTTTTTATTTTATTAATTAATTCATATCCATTTTTTATATTGTATGTGTTGTTGATATGTATTTTAGATCTTATTATTTTGTCTAGTATTTTTGCGATTATATAAGATGGAGCTGTTGTGAAATTTATTAGTGGTCTAAATGGTGTGTCGGGTTTGTGGATTTTAGGTATGCCTGTTAATATTGGTGCGCATGGTTTGAATGGGTATAGTCTTGTGTGGTATTTTAATTTATTGTTATAGTTTTGAGAAAAAGTAATCAGTGATTCGACTATGGTCAAGTGACCGAAAGGCGCCTCATCACACAAGGTAAAATCATTGCACTTAATGGTGGATAAAATTACTTACAATAGTAATATATTAACTTTTTAAAGTCAGTGCAACGGAAAAACAATGGATAACGTAAAATATCAAGATAATCTGTGCATCTGTGACATCTGATTTCTACTCTACACAATCTGTGATTACAATTATTTTATTTCATCTCTCATATTTCTTTTTGTGTTTTCTCTTCGATTGACAAAGACCACTGTGTGGTTGAAATATATCATTGTTTAAGTGCTTTTATGTGTTTCTATTTCAAGACTACAGAGTGGACTCTTACCAAGGTAAGTCTGTCAGTCTCCTAGTCCAAAAAATCTAAATAATCTTTACCAACCAACACTAACCTAAATATATATATATATATATATATATATATATATATATATATATATATATATATATATTTGTTTGTTATTGCAAAAAACCAATAAACTAAAATTGTCCACCAGTATATTATATACATATTAAAAACGGTTGAAATATTCAAGCTGAAAAAGAGTAAAATTTGACAGAAACAATAAACATACACAATTTTAAGTTCCTATTGTTATTTTTATAAATATATGAACTGTGTAAGTCTAAGAACTAATGTAACATACACTTATTAAAATTAAGTGCACATTATATAAATTCTATGTAACTATTAAACCATATGGTACAGTACTGTACAATATTTATATATATATGTATAAATAGGAGTTAGACTAACTAATAAATATTTAGTGTAAAATATAAATTACTTAACAATAGAAATTAACAAAAATCCGTTTAATTAAATTTGGTGTTACTGTATTACTGGAGGGATGTGACGTGCTCGAGTGATTCTACGAGGCTACCTATTTACCAAGACTAAGCTAAAAGGCGTTGGATGTGAGCGTTTTGCGTTTGATCAAATCAAACTTATGTCTACTTTTTTTGATTCTTTATATTTTCTCATTTTTAATACTGGAACCCTTTACAGAAGACTGTGACACACCAAGCGTAATTATTAATGAATGAACACATAAAATGATTATATTTACATAAAACTTTTTGTTTTGATAAATCACATTTTTTTAATCAATTGGAAAACGGAAAAACTTCTTACTTAACAAATGTTTAAAGTATTTTAAGCTAAACTTGAAACCTGTACAATAAAACTACTTAAAATATTATATAAAAATAGTAACAAAAACTTAAGTATCACATTTAAATATAGGGCAAATTTGAAAAGTATTACCACTTTAACAATTATATTTAAAATTAAATACTGAAATTTTTTATAACAGAAAATTATTTTACTTATATAAATTACAAATGTAAACATGCCCTTTTTTTAATAACAGCATAAAAAAGTTATTTGAGTAACGTTGAAGCAGGATGTAATATATTGTAACTTTTTATATTAAAAAAAATAAATTAACTAAATTGAAAACAAAATTTGGGCTATGATATGGAAATTTTAAATAATGTTAAGAAATATAGGTTACTTTACAGTTTTTACAACAAAAGGTTGTAATGCAATTATGCTATGAGAGTGGTTCTACAGTCCTTTGTACACAAAAACAACTATGCAACTGATCGTATTTCTCTAATGAAGTTCACTAACCAGTGTAAACTTGGCTATATGCTTTGTATAATTAGTGGTTGTGAAGTTATCTTAAACATTGATCCAACCATTAAGTTATCTTCATAAATTTGAAATATAAAAAATTATAATTAAAAAAAATAATATTATAAAATAAATAATTAGCTAAAGATGCGGAGTCAAGAGTAGGAGTGTACTAATAAGAAATGAGATCTGCATGTGGTGGGGTAATAGCTAACAGTATATAAAGACAAACTCAAGATTTGAGCAAACAGTACAGTTTGAATTTTGGAAATGGAGTCATTCTGAAATGGGAAAAGAAAGGAAAATATTGTAAAAATGTATTTGAATATATAAAAATATTCCCAACAGAAGTGAAGATGAGTATATTAAGAAGAACTTCAAGGTTGTTTAAATATTTGTAGCAAGGCCTATTGTTATTTAATGATTATTATTACGCTACTGCGTTCTGTTTAGATTTTTGTATTATTTTTTCTGATTAATTGTGTAAGTCACTTGGTTTTGTATGTCAATACTACAATTTGTTTTCAAATTAAATAAAAACAGTCTCAGTTTACTTCAATGTATGAAAATAGTTTTTTTTTATTTCAGTTTCTTGAAAAAAAGTAGTATCTTTAATAAATAAACATACTTAAACATTGATAATTTTTTTCAACATCAATTTTTGTTAGTTGTTTAAGAATTTAAAAAATTATACATGAGGCTTCCAGAGGTATTTTATTAAAGAAAATAATGGAAAAGTTTAGTACAAATACAAATGGAATTGTTATAAATATTAGATCCCAATTAATTGGAGTAGAAAGATTGTAATTGAAGATCTTGTAAAGAGTTAAAACAATCCTTGTAAAGATAAATGGATGGATTTTGTAACTCTTTACAAAATGTTAACAGAATCGTTCATTTTACCCCTGCAGAGCTGAGGCATCAAGTATCTCTCTGGTTCTTTAGGGAGCTGGTATAAAAAAGTACCGCCGTAATTAATCTGTAAAATAACTATTTAAGAATTTATAAATTCTTACCTTATATTTTACATCCTGCTACTATACTACTAGCTTACTATTCAAATTTTGAAACAGACAGAAAATTTTAACTTAGAATTATTAGTTAAAACTCTTAACTACTTATAAAATGAAAACTAGTGCAAAATATAATTTATTAAATTATTTTAAAATTTACTTAAAATTTATTAATTATTTGTGAAAATGTCAAACTACTGTCACTAAGATGAATTATAAATGTGAATAAAATATTAAATATTTACAAGAGTAAGCCAAAATACAGTAATTTTTTTAAAAGTACGTATAAGTCAGAGTAAAATTTTGTCTCGTAAAATTGTGTTCAATATTAATATTAAAATTTTACTCAAAATCAGGGTTTCTTTTAAGACTAAAACAAAGTGTCAATGTTTTCTTCTTTTTTAAGAAAAAAATGTCTACTCATTTAAAACAACTAATCAATTTGCTTGTATCATAGAAGTGATAAATTCAAGTTAAAAAAATAACTTAATTCCAAATTCACCTAATAACTGTAAAAATAGCAAATACGTGAGAGTTGAAGAATTAAAATAAAATGATTACAGCATAACCTGAGAATATGCACATAACTTTAGCAGGAAAATAGTGCAAGAAATTTCAAATCATTTAAGAAATATGTAAAAAATAAAAACCGTAAATACAAAAGTAACTGAATATGATTATCTTCTCATACCTCCCACTAGACTATATTACAATAAACATTCAGTATTAGGTAAATATTTGGTATATCTAACCAAACACTTTGAAATATGTGAACATAATAAGATAGTGTGCTTGCACACAAGTTTAAAGTCTATAGTCCTGTAACTACAAACTCTTGTAAATATGTTAAACTTGTCTATACTAGCACTTACTTTATAATTGCTGAGGATGGCTGTTACGGGAGATGTGTCCCATTGTCATACAATGTCAACTCATGAGTTACGGTCTGAGTTAACAATGGGACACATCTCCCAAAACGGCCGTCCTCAACAATTATAAAGTAGGTGCTACTATATGCAAGTGTAACATATTTACAAGTGTTATTAGTAGCTAACATGAAGATAAATCAACAAATATAACTACAATCCGGTGTTATTTAATACTAAAACTGACACATGTTTACAATAAATATATATAATAAATGACCAGATCATCATCATCATGACAGTGATTTTAATCATGCTTTACAAGTGAAATTTAATTATTTAATGTTACTTGTTGTAAAGTGTAGTTTAAATTACTGAAATGCATTTGGTATGATAAACATGTTTATTGTGAGTGTAAGATTTATTATTACGTAATTATCTTGACTTTGGAAGAACTATCATAACGTTTGACTAAAAAATAAGAATAGAATAATAACGTAAAAATGTAAAAGTCAATGATTTGAATGGTTTAGAAATCATGAAGGTAGTTAACTATAGCTATAGATTTACGAAGTTAGTTTCAGACCAACCCCTTAACATCTTTCCACGCTTGAAGTGTTCCAGTTATAGATATTAATATGTAACATAACATTAACCTTGAAAAAGTTACTTATCTTCAATAAGTAAAAATCAAAACCACTTAACATTTTTCAACTCTAGTGTTTTCCTGTAAAAAAAAACAATAAAAACACAATTTTATGGGGCAAAATTTTCATGTTGAACATTGTGAAATGATGATGATTTATTTCACTCTATAAATAACTGCTTTGTACTTGTCTATAATTAATTACGCTAACTCTAATTTTATTATAGAAGAATGTTGAGCCCATTGTAGAAAGGGCGAACAGCGTTTTTTCATTATATCGAAGCAGGTACATGTTGTATTTTACTGATTAAAAACGCTACAGGATAGGCCTTTTATATGAAGTATAGAATGGTACAATACAATATAATTATTATTTTGTATACTAAAGTCAACAATATCATCAACAATGTAAAAGATTATTATAATTGTTATACAGGTAAAAGTGGATTAAATGTAAAAAATAACTAAAAAGCATTAAAATTATTTCAATTTCTAGATTTCAGCATATTTTGCTGAGACTATAACTAGCAAGTTTAAATAAGGTTTTGGAATTTACATAGTTTCACTAAACAAGACCAAAATTACTTATGTTTTTATTGGTATCACTTGACAAAAAACACCACTACTTACTGATATTTTTCAGCAGATTCGTTTCACAGCAGATCAGTGCATTGTTCAATGCCGTGAGTCACAGACAAGACTTTAGAGTAAGGTTTTTTCCCAAGTGGTATCAATAAAAACAACTGTTAAAAACCTCAAGCTTACTAACACAAAAACTGAATTATTTTATAAAACTATAATAAACCTAAAATTAGCATTTATTCTTTTAACCCTTTCCACTGCGAGAATTAGAGCACTGTTTTGCACCGAACTCTGAACTGGCTTAGGTGTTTAGTCTACTCAGAGACTTTCAGCCCGTCTGTGCTGCCGCTCCTATGGCTTTTAACATATTCATTCTATCAGTTACCCTGTCATTTATAAATGCTTTAAATAATTAATATGTTGCAATTATACAATCTCTTTTATTAGTAAAATTGACCTATTGGTATAACTAAGGTTTAACAAAATGTTAAAGTGTGAAAATGGATGTGTTCAGTTGTGTTTTGGATGATATTACAGGTTATAATCTTAGTTGAAAATGATACACTCATGTATTTTAACAGCTGTTCTCATACACCATAAATGTAAAATATAAGTCAAGAGAAAATGAAAATAAAAGTTGGAAATAAGACTTAAAATTAATGCAGAAAGATAAGGTTATTGTTGTTGAATACAATTAAATTGTTTCAATATAAAACTGAAATCTAAAATTAGTATCATCTATAGGGTTTTGGTTCGTACAAAAAATTGATTTGGAAATTAGATAGCAGATGGACACTAGAAGTAATCTCTTTCTCTATATAAATGAATGTATGTATGTGTGTATGTTTCTTATGGATGCCTAAATAGCTGAACAGAATTTAATGAAATTTGGAGGGATTGTTTAACATATATCTAAGACAATTCGTGTGAAGTTTGGTGTAGATCCATCCAAAGGGCTACGCCCTAGAGGCTTAGGATAATTCAAAAACCGATGAATATATGTATGTATCTTATGGATGGCTAAACCGCTGAACAGAAGTTAGTGAAATTTGGAGGGATTGTTTAACAAATTCCCAGGATGGTTTGTTTGTGTGATGTTTGCTGTAGATGTATCTACAGGGCTATGCCACAGAGGCTTAGGATGGTTAAAAAACTGATGTATGTATATATCTGTGTATGTATATGTCTTATGAACGCCTAATCTGCTGAACAGGAGTTAATGAAATTATTAATTGGAGGGATTGTTTAACATTTTCCCAGGATGGTGGAAGATTGGTGCAGATCCATCCTTAGGGCTATGCCCTAGACGCTTAGGATGGTCCAGTGTACAGCCTTTCATAAGTTTAATATTAAAATATTTATCCATACTAGCGTTACCTAAATTAATTAAACAAATTTAAAACATAATGTAAAAATAAAAATACATTATTAATTGTATTATTATTAATTATTAATTATAATAATAAGGACAATCATTGACCATTGCTGGATTAAATTTGGAACATTTGAGCTTTTATCACAGACAATTATATGTTGCATGCTCACGTGTTGGGACACTTACATGCGCCGGGCAATGCTAGTAATTAATAAACGTAATGAAAAAGCTAATTACACATTTGACTGTTTATAGATAATTTTATAATGAAAATATAATTGTGTATATATATATATATATATATATATATATATATATATATATTAATGTGTGAAACTTGTCTATAGTAGTAGTTACTTTTTGTTTATTAAGATTGACTATTTTCAAAAATGTGTCCCATTACCAACTAACCGACAGTCTAATTTGACATGCAACGTAATTCCTGAAATCGTTACCCCTATTTAACAAAAGGTACTACTGTAGGGAAATTTCACATATTAATATATGTGAAAGTGTGTAAGTGTTATGTAGTAGACAAGTGGAATATAGAACCAGATACCAAATATAATGTTAACCTAGACTAATTCTAGAAATTGAAATAATTTGGTAACTAAATAGCATTCGATTTTTAAATATATAAATGTATATAAAAGTAAAAGTTACTTGCTACAGCTATGTGCACTTGTATAACTACTTAGAATAACTTTGTACAAAGCAAGTGAAAAAACAAAGCTAAATCTGATTCATTTTTATCAAAAATACAATTTGGAAACGCTCTTTGCCAACCAACTCAATAAAAATATGTCATTTATTTTCGTAATTAACAATTTCAAACCTCTTTGTTTTACACTACACTTACTGAACACTGTGAACTAAATCTAACTACAAAAACAGTTGATGAACAAAATACACCAAAACCTTCTAAGATAAAATTAACCTCACAACTATTTTGAACACCAGAATTTATAAAAACTTCTAAAACTAAATCGGTACTACTTCATTCAATATATAAACTAAATTTGTTATCCTTAAAGCTGAATATTTAAGTTTGTTTTATAATGGCTGATTATTTTAAAGTCTATATATTTGCAACTACTGACTAAAACAATCATAAATATGAAAATAATTATAGTGCTAAAATAAATTTGTATAAAAACATCTGTCAACAAATATGATTACAATTTACATAGGCCTACTTTCTTCATAACAGTCGTCTTAATGTCGGGTTTAACCACTCACATACATGGACACTAGTAGGCTAGATACAAGTATTTAATACATTTAGAATGTTTGCAAAGTATTTATGAGTTCCCTAAGATCCATTTATTGCTGAAGTTGCTTGTGTTCGTTGTATTATATATATATATATATATATATATATATATATATGTATATGTATATATATATTTTGCTAGTACACCTATTTCTCTTCATATTGTCTTTTAATGAGATTACACTAAAAACTTCTTCGTCTAAATGATGAACACATAATTTTTTTAATTAATTTTTTCCCGAAAAGAAACATTTCTTTTTATTTATTGTATTGGCGGCATTGTTTAGACAAAAACAACACAATCATATGGAATACATTTGTAACAAATAAATGGCAATGCTATATAACTTGATATTTCACCAACTCTAAAAATTAAAGTTATTTCAACCAATGTTCCACAGTTAGAATAACTGTAGTTTGGTATCAGTAGAATAACTGTAGTAATGTGTGTATCTAGTTTACTAATTAAATTTGTCATGATTGCATTACTACGTATAAATTTGGTACAGGCACCATCATAATTTCAAGCCCCCGTGAATAGTCCTGGGCAAATCTACAGAAGGATACCAATGTTACAATTGAATTTATACAGCCATGTACTTAATAATTATGTGTTACTCGAAAACCTTCGACCACATCTAGTAGATATTTGGCTCAGGGTAAGTAACTTGTAACTACTGGTAAAATATTTAAGTCACAGACAAGTTAAATGACATATGGTAACCAAATTTAAAAAAAAAGGTAAAAACTAAACCGATGAAGTTGCTTGATGTAATCATCTTGAATTCACTGATTAAACTAATTTTATCAGTAATTTAACCCCCTATTCGAGTAGAGGGTTAGCTTCGTAAAAGGAACGAATATTTTGAAATGCGTCAGCAAGTAAGCAATTATATATTCACTTAGTTAAGTATTTAAAATTAGGAAAAGATGAGTTTACAAAAACAGATCCCAAAGTTTAAAATATTTGACTATCGCCAATACTTATTTGACCACTTTACCACTAAGGACAGCACTTATTGTACCACTTACGACTATGGACAATACTTATTTTACCACTTTACCACTATGGTCAATACTTATTTTACCACGCTTTATTTATGACATTAATACTATTGGAGCAGCAAGAAGTCATGCCTGTTGAAATAGATATTCAACATTTCAACTTAGCTTTCACACAGTGGAGTCAGTTTCTATGAACTGTTGCTACAAGCTGATAAATAGCTTCTGAAGGAAGATAACAACTTTACTTATCTCTGCAGTAAACTTAAATGTTTTGTTTAGTATAATAACATCCTAGTATATCCTATTTTGTTTTGTGTTCAAAACATAAAAGTAGGATTTCATAATATTTTAGGACATGCATATTTCATAAAACTGTTAGTACATTGGTAGTATATGGGTTGAATGCAATCCATACAGAAACACAGCTGGAAAGGTTTTATTTTGTTTGGCTCTGTGTTATGGCCATTGTCAAGATAAGTAATCTATATTGTATATAGATGTTTGAGGTCTATATGTTGACAGGTTTTCAGTAGACACTCCTATTAAAAGATAGTCACTCCAGAAATCTACAGGCCACCATTACCTTTTGCCTACTTCAATTTAGAGATTCTGGTTCAGGGGATAATCGAAAAAAATGTATTTAATAACTCACAAGTAAAAGTGTTCAGATAAAAACTGAAAATTTAATTTTAGCAGACTGCTTTAAAGATTTCCCAGTAAATAAATACATTCAAACCTACAGTTGGCTGTTGGCAATTAGACATAAATAATTAACGTTATTTATACTCATGGTCAGAATTACAAGTTTTGTTCTGGGGGGGGGGGGTTCAAGATTGACCTGAGGGTATCAAAACGGGTCTGAGGGTACTCCTTTCAAAAAAATAGACTACATCTAAAAGCTTACATTATAATGTACATATTTTTAATTCCTTTTTTTGTTAAGGTGTGGTATTCATCAATATGTTTCTCATAGAACACAAATTGAGAGCTTTTAGACTTATACCGAAAAAAAATTTCAACTTTTTTTTAAAATTTTGCAAAGTTAATAAGTTAAAAAATAAGCCTGATTTTGTTTATATGAGAAAAATAATGTTAAATATCAAACTTCATCTGAAACAATTCCTAAAATGTCATTTTAAATATCATGACTTATAAGATTAAAATAAATTTAATATTTTTCTTTGAATTTACAAATTCATATTTAGAAAATAACGAATAAAATCAGAAGAACAACTGATACTGTCGAGTATACTTCTTGTCATCGCTAATATTGTTTTTGTAGTATTTTAATGAGTTCATTGTCAGCTTTTGATTATAAAAAAATAATACACTTGTCCAAAAAGTGGGGGGAGGGGCAATGAACCTATTTTTGTCTGAATTTATTTTATTCTTCTTTATACAACAATCTCTACTACAACAAAAATGTGAAGTTGGCTAAATTTTAAAACATAAATGTTTAGGGAAAAAAGTTACAATTGCAGGACTATAAATACAACCTAATGGTTTAAAGGAAATAAATATAATATATAACTTTTATATGTTGATTTATGAATACTGAAATAACTTTGTTTTACTTTTGTCAAAACAACATTCAATACTGTTTCATTTTGAGTTTTTACCTTCTACAAAATTTCAATTACCGGAAACTACGTGTTCTTAACACATAAGTTTTGGAGGTCAAGTTTTTAGTGTAATTTAAAATTAAATGTGGAACAAATATAACTCAAACAACTATAATTCAGTTTGTCACAAGCAGTCAATACAAAATGGCAGAGAAGGAACAATTTTTTCACAACTATCCACAATGCATTTAGACCAAACAATTTCTCGTTTTTAGTTACATGACTAAACATTAAACTCTCATGTTTATCCACCTATAAAAGGGTAAACATTATCTCTTACAAAATAACTGAAAATACACACAATACTAATTTATTAAATATATGCAAAAAGGCACAATAAATTTAACTGTAACACGTACAACATTTGAGATATAGAAGGGTGTAAAATTATTAGAAACTATGTTGACTTTTTTAAAGAGATTAAATGAACGATTAACATATTAAGGATACTGCTAATAATTAAAACTTTCTGTTTGGTATTTTTCAGAAATTATTATTATAACTTTTAAAGATAGATAAGAAGTTTTTAAGTATATAAATGAGTAGATTGAAATACAATAAGTTTAAAATAAAATAAACACAAAGTATTTGAAAAAAATTAAGTTGTATTTCTTTAAATTATTGTTGCCTACTGAATAAAACTGTTTTATTTTAAAAATTGTCAGAATTACAACGAATTTAAAAAAAATACCATGTAATTTTTTATTAATAATATCAACTTCTAACAAACAATAAAATGAAAGTTAGAAATTATTATGAATAATACATTAAAGTGAATTTACAAGTGCTACAGTTAAATATGTAAAAAACTACTTTATTAAACTAATTTTAATCAATTAAAACTAAGAGAGAAAATGGTTTACTTCTTTAAAAAAACAAGAAACATAAAAAATAAATACATAAAACAAAAAAACTGGACGGTTTCAGAAACAAAACCAAGTCTGTTCATCTTGAGCTACAAAATATTAGCCCAATAAACATTAAGTACATTTGGTAACAAAGTTGTAACGAGCCATTATAAGATAAACTTTTAAACAATTAACTAAATTAAAAAACAAAAATGTTTAAGAGCTGACAATTAGCACCATCAGTTTTATTTACAAGACAACAAGTCTTCCCTTGACACCATCTTCTTTTCATTTATTTTAGATGAAAGGTAAGTAAATAAAATTTGAATCTAAATAGATTGAAAAATGTAGAGAAAGAACCTACGTTTAGCATTTATAATGAAGCTAAATACATGCAACTGTTGAAATTTGAAAAAATTGAAAGGATAAAACAATATCATCTAGCTTTGTGTGAATGGTACAGCTTGGAGAAGGCTGAATATAGGTAAAATTAGGTTGAAGACAGAGGTCCAGTGAGGAACAGCATTCAGCCGGGGCTGTCCTTCTCTTTAAAACCCCTGCTTCTGCAACAAATCAAATGAAATTTGAGATCCAAGTTGAATTTGAAAGCTATATTTAAATTATTGAAATAATTATGCATATACACACACATTTAGTTTATATATACAGTAATACCCTGTACTTACGCGATAGGTAGGACCGAGCGATAACCGTATAAGTCGAACACGTGTAAGTCGGGGTATAATTTTACACATAATCATATGGGAGTCATGTTTAATTTATGGGAATCAAAGACTAAATAAACTAATAATTTAAAAGAAAAATGTGTATGTATTAAAATTTTAATACATAATACAACCAAAAATTATGTTATATACATACATATTGCAAAGAAATAAGGAAAAAGAAGTTATTTTGACATAGAAGGCTTTATAAAATCTAGTAAATTTGTTTGAAGAATTGAAGATTTTTTTTCTTCTCAAGCAGAATTTCCTCGTAACTCCGTAATTTTTTTTGTTTTGTGGGAGAAATACGCTCATTATTGGAGTCTATGTTTTCCAAAATTTGTAACCCTTGCTGAATCTAAGGCCTTTTGTCAAATTTCTAACCATTATTTCATCTTCTACATCAACTAGGTCTAAAGAAGATGCGTGTTTAAGGTCTTGCTCATGCATTTCTATAAGCTCATCAATTAATTGTCAGCTCCTGGTTGTGTAAATCCAGCAGTTCTTGAACGTCGTCATTACTCTCTTCTAAATTTAGTTGTCTGGCAAAACCGACAACTTCTTCAATCCTATCAGCAATTTCATTAGACTCTGGCACTGATTCCGCTTAAGTTTCAGTGGTGAAAAAAAATAGACACTCCTTTTTCCAAACACCATTTAAAGTTTTTTGTCAAATTTCATTCGAAGATTGTCCAATGATTCTCAAAGCATCTATAACATTGAATTGTTTCCAAAAATCTTCAACAGTGAGCTCGTTGTTCTGTCTCATAGCTTCATGCAGATGCGCAAATGATCTTCTTGTGTAAGCTTTAAATATTTTAAATGATAAAGCTTTAAATGTTTTGATGACTCCCTGATCCATCAGTTGAAGCAAATTATTTGTTTTTGGTGGCAAAAATATCACTTTCATGCGTGTGTCGAAATTAGATAAAGTAGTAAGAGGATGGCCAAGTGCATTATCAATTAGTAGGAATTACTTTAAAAGGAATTTGTTTAGACCGACAATAACGTTCGTTTTGAGGTATGAAATGATGAACAAACTAGTCCTAAAAAATAGCTGTCACCAAAGCCTTCCAATTTGACTTCCAAATCACGGGCAAGCTAGCTTTAGAAATATTGTTTAATGCCCTTGGATTTTCTGAGCAATAAACTATGAGAGATTGCAACTTACAGTCTACAGCTATATTTGCGCCAAATAATACTGTCAATCGGTCTTCGACGGCCTTTCATAAGTTTCTGCGTAACTCAGACAGCATGATTTAAAACCGTGTAACTTGGGAATTGCGTAAGTCAAGGTATTACTGTGTGTATATATATATATATATATATATATATATATATATATATATATATATATATATATATATATATATATATATACACACACACACATATATTTATTTATACTAACAACTACTTTTTTTATTGTAAAAGTATCTAGAAATTAAATTGAAAACAAACAAATAGTTTCATTAGTGTTTCCACTTATTGGGCATATAACTTGCTCAAAACACACCTGATTTACTGTCTGACGACAGCAAATATTTTCCATGGAAAATAAATTTTCTACGAACAATTTCTGACACACAGAAAATACATAGCCTTGAATTCACATTCCTCTGAAATGATATGTTTCTGTCAGACTTTTTCAACTGGCAAATGATGTTTGGTTTAAGTGAAATTACTCCTGCCACAACTCCTGCCACCAAAGTAGAAAGCCTGGGTAATAATAATTCATGTGTTACTACCATTAAGAAAGAAGACTGTTCTTACTTGGCCTAAAGGAAGGCAATATGGCTAGTACTATGCTTCAACTCTCTGGTTTTACCCTAGGTACTCATTCTTACAGGCTGAGTCGAGTTGGGGTTTAAGAAACATACATACTTTGGTGATACTGGGATCAAAATCAAGGATTTATGTTAGCTCTGCCTACTAGCTCTCCCTCTCTCTCTCTCCTCTCCTCCTCCTCTCTCTCCAAACCTTCAATGAGAAAGTCTAGATTATCATAAAACTCCCTTTATATCATTGCTAATATCAAATATTTTAATTACCTGTAAGTGTTATTTGGTTCTATGGAAGTTGAACTGTCGAGACAATGCGACTTTGGAAGGACATCCTTGGGACATAGGACCTCCTGCTTCTCTTTTTCTGCTCGTTCTTTCTGTAATCTGTTATAAACAAAAATTTTAAGAACAAACTCAGTGTATTAGTGCATTTGTCTTCTGTTCAAACAGCAGAAGAAAGTGCGATTGCAAAGAACTATGTCCCTCGCTACAGACAAGAACTACAATATTTCAGGAGTGAGATGATGATCTCACTGGTGCAACAGCTACTGATGTAATTGCCACTTAATATGTAGTAAAATTTTGTTTCATCTTTTATCTATAAGGCAAATTATTACTTCCTGCACCAACGTAATATTCAGTTATTTCACTGATAAATATTTAAGTCAATTTTTTTCATATATTTTATTTTTATATATGCATTCTACTGAGAAAATTTGGTGTAGTGTAAAATATTGTTACATTGTTTACTGGCTCATTTTCAGCGTTCTAAAACTGAAATTGGAGAGGAATATAATGTGTTACAAATTCAAGGATATTAATCATATTGGAAATAAAATGTTCAAAAGTCAACTTGTAATAATATTTATTTCCCCATCACAAATCTCTGCATATTATTTTTTCACTATATCTTAGTTGAAACTACATAATATGTAACAACTGATGTTTTAAAAAATGAATCTCATTTTCAAGACAGATTTTGATTCATTTGTATGAGGGTCATCTCAATAGAAAATTAAAATATTTTTCAGTCTGCCTGTAGGAGTGAAAAAGCCTAGTAGTTGCAGGAAATCAGGTTCTGTGTGTAGCGGTACCACTGTTAAATTCCTATACATGTTCAATAATCGATTGAGCAGTCATTATGTAGATATTATTGGTTCTTACAATGAAGACATCATTAGGTCAATTAGTATTTTTCATGAAAAATGTTAAAAATTTAACTGAAATTCATCATGAGTTCTATAGTATCTATGGTGAAGATGTTATGCCAAGGCCATTGAAAGGAAAACAAAATTACACAATGAACCAAGAATATACATATATACTTCTCTCTAGAAGTGAGAAGTCTCATTAGCAGCTTGTGTTCTTTGTTCGTCACGTCATCTTGTTTTCCTCCAATGAATTATTGGCACCAACGAGAAACCATTGTCTTTGACATTACGTCTTCGACAATACACAACTTACAATTTTTATTTTTTTACTTAGAAACACAAATAACATCAATGGATGGTAAGTCAGCAGGAGCCTGACTTCCTGATGGGTCAATTAACAAGTACTGCCACTGCAACCCTAATGGTGCTTCCACATAGATTAAAAAATCATTTAATTTAATTTTGAGACAACCAGCAGCTATAACAAAAGTTGTAGTTAGCAACTTGTCTGTTATTGTTACAATTCTCACTATAATTGTCACATGTGTAAAATTTATTTTATCCTATATAAATGAATGTTGTTAAATGCAACCAAATGGATTTAAAATGTTAATTAACAAAACTATAAACAATTATCAAAACGAGTGACAAATAGAGAATACAGTTTTTGTTAATAACAATGTGAGTACGACATTTCGGTATATAGACTAAGTTATTACCCTTGAGATTCCACTTACATGGAACTTGTTTGGATTATCAAGTTGTCTGGATTTTTGAATAAATAAGAATTAGAACACATATTTTTACATTGTTTTATAATTTAAATACTTGAAAATACTTGTCTAAAACCACTGACCTAATAATATTTCTCAGTAAATATGTTTTGGAATAGATCCGTATAGTATATTGTTAATACTGGGAGATATAAACTATTCTGAGTGCTGGTGAAAGATCAGTGAGCATAAATTTTTCCCTTTTGGTTATCTTGGTTATAGATACGCACTACATAAAGTGTCAACATATGTGTATAGTCAGCAATAATATTAAAACATACATACTACAATAGGTAATTTACCATTTTAATGCAAAGAAATCAAATAATTATTATTTCTTAAAACTTACTAAACAGCTTTTAAAATTTTAAATATTTTGTAAAAAGTATAATAAAAAACTAATGGACAGAGTGAAGGGATAGGTACTTGACCTAATTGTTCAAATAAACAAAATGTAAGTAATTAACAAATATACCACGGCGAGTTACAGTATCGGCACTGAAATAAGGAAAATAGAAAAAATTGAAGTCGAAAACACTAAGTTGTAAACTAAGACACATAGAACAGTCATTCAAGTTTTAATAGACTGGGAATGAAAGTTTCTGTAAACGGACAATCTTGATACAACAGGTCAGAAAACCAATGAGACAACAGTCTCTTTGTCAGGTACCTGTGATGAGACCTGCAGACGAGGAGATGGAAATGGACAGTGAATGAGTAGATATTAAAAAATAACTAATTTAAAATTTTACTTCATATTATATATTATTTGCTTTTTAAGAGTGTTCTAACGGTAAAAGGTATATCAGGAAATATTAATTATTTTAGCATTGAAGTAATTATAATTAGACCACGACAAGATAAATATAACCATATAATTTTTTGCTGAACAGATTCATATCCTTTAGATATATTTTAATTTGTTTTAAGATTTTAATAATACACTTAAATGTTTAAAGTTGAAACAGTATTATTTCCCCTCTCAGTATGTATACTTATTCAGTTTGATTTTGTTGGGGCTTTGGCCCTTGTCATTGCAAATATTTTTCTACTTCTGTGATGAGTTTAATAGTTTTGAAATTACTCGGTAATTTTTAATAAACAAGTTTTTTCTAGCACTCAGGTTTTTCTACGTAAAGAATCAGAAGATGTATTTTATTGGCAGCAACATAAACATATGCCCTCAAGGGGTTTACTAACCAATGATCAGGTTTTCTGGTTTTTTCAGGACTATATTTTCAAAGCTCTTCTGTATCAACAACAGGACACTTCCATTTCTTCACCATCCTAAGTTGTAGTTAAAATAACAATTATTTAATTTATTACGGTTTAGCAAAGTGTTATAAAATATTTTTAAAAAATGGAAATAATCAAACATAATAATAAGTAGATAATGAATGCTATTTACTTGATGAAGTATCATAAACAAAATATAACAGATATCTTAAATTGTATACAAAATTATATTTGGTAATAAATATATTACATTAATCCATTGCTGCCTATAGGAGAAATCATCTACATCATATGGACATTGGTTTTCCGTTATAATTTTGTTTTCTTCAAGAGTGTTTATTTTTTGATCTGTCACATACCAGACTAGATGTATGAAATGGCTAAGGGATATTTATTGCTTGTTTACCTGAATCATAGATAAGGTTAGATATTTGTAGCCCATAAGGTGCCCTTTTATCAGACGTTCTAGGTATGATAGATCCATCATCATATTTCGTATGAAGTGGATTCTTTTGCTCAGTTCAGTTGGTACTCAGTGTCGGTCAGTAGTTGATGTTTCTTGTGTTGTATTTTTGTGTCAATATGGAAAATATGCGGTAGCCCAGAGTTGACAGTTTGTTGGAAGTAAGTGGGAGTGATGGTAGTAACATTTACAGTTCTAAATTTAAGAACCACTTGGTGTAAATACTTTTGTACTAACTAGTGTATTTTTATATATATGCGATGTGAACAGTAATAGCTAGGAGCTTAGAATCTAACGCAAACTTCATACTGTAAGCAACTTTTAATTTGTTAATTTCGCGGCTCTAGTTAGTTTCAGGAGAATCCGCTTGGTGTCGCTAGGTTCGTATAAATCAGCTGATTAAAATGCGGTATTTCAGTCGCAGGTATCTTCATTTGTTGATGAGTTACAAGCAGTTTAGTAAAGAGTGTTTTTTTTGTTTGTCGGATTGTAAAATGGACAGCCTGAAGGAGCAACGAATTGCTGTGAAATTTTATGTAAAACTAGAGAAATCTGCAACAGAAACATTTGCAATGCTTAACACGGCTTACGGCTATGTTCCCATGAAACGTACTACATGTTTCAAGTGGCATGAGCATTTCAAGGGTGGCCGACAGTCAATTGATGACGATGAGAGTCCTGGACGTCCTTCAACGTCAACTGACAACCCACATGTTGACAAAATCAACACCCTGGTGACCAAAATCAACGTCTGACCATTAGGGAGCTTTCCGAAGAGTGCGGGATATCAGTTGGGTCTTGTTACAAGATTTTGACCGAAATATTGAAGATGCACCGCGTCGCTGCAAAATTTGTTCCACGCCTAATGACCGACGACCAAAAAGCCAATCCCGTCCGGGTTTGTCAGGAACTGCTTCATTGTTCAAATGAAAATGAGAACTTTTTGTGAAGAATTATAACCGGTGATGAATCATGGGTGTATGGTTACGACATTGAAACGAAGGTTCAATCAACCCAATGGGTGAGTCAAACGCCCCTAAGACCCAAAAAAGCTCGCCAAGTTCGGTCGAAAGTCAAGGTGATGCTGACAGTTTTTTTTGATGTTAAGGGTGATGTTCACTATGAGTAACTCCCTGAAGGCTCTACAGTCAACCAGATTACCTACATTGAAGTACTAAAACGTCTGAGGGGCGCCGTCCAACGCAACTGTGGAGAAGTGATAACTGGTTTTTCCATCACGACAACGCTCCAGCTCACTCAGCACTTAGAACTCGTGAGTTTTTGGCCAAACACTCGATCACTGTTCTTTCCCCCCCCTACTCACCTGACCTTGCTCCTTGTGACTTTTTCTTATTCCCAAAACAAAAAAACCTTCAAAGGAAGAAGATATGAAACTATTTCGGAGATTAAGGCAAATGCGACGAAGGAGCTGAACGCCATCACAAAAGAAGCGTACCAGGATTGTTTGTAACAAGTGGAAACACCGTTGGGATAAGTGTGTACGTTGGGGAGGAGAGTACTTTGAAGGAAACACCAAGCGGATTCAGCAACCTGAAACTAACTTGAGCCGCAAAATTCAAACAGTCCGTGCATTTTTTGAACAGCGTAGTATATATATATATAAACTTTAAAAAACTCCAAGCTTTTTGTCAATTTATTAACATTTTCTAGCATTTTGAGACAGTCTTTTCTCAATTGCTTTTTATATACATTTAATTTAGGTAAGAGAAAATAGTTGCAATGTATGCAAAAGTATGCAATAGGCTATAGTTATTTTGTACAATTTGGTTTAAAATACATGATAATGTATCATTTCATTAAACAGCTGATTTTATGTTATATGTTATGTGGCAGACCAGCTGTTTTAATGTATAGGTTATGTTACATAATTTATATTAATTGTAATTATTTCATAAAATGTAACTAGAATAAAATTCTTCTTTGTTGACTTAAGTAGGAATTGACTTTGAAAAATATGTGTATGACTTGTTATAATGATAGAATTAAGTGTTATCTAAGCTTTGGCTGTGTTAAATGTAATCAAAACCCTTCAGTATTTCTTCAACAATTCTCAATTTAGATAGTTATTGTCCAAAACTCAACAGTTTAGGAACACACTCTACGGTTACACGTTTCATACTTGACAGCTGACAAGATTCCATAACATAAGCCAAATAGTAATGCCTTCAGCAAAATCTCTCACAGTAATCCAGGCAATGCTCATTTGCATATTCTGTGCTTTTCTGCATTATTATAAGATTTTGATGTGCTGAGGTAACCAGGTATTTACCATCTTCAACGTTTTCACAGGCATCTTGAAAATTATATCACTTGTAAATCCTTGTCTAAATCAATGCTGATTGACCAAAAGTAACATTCAACGCTTTCAAAACCTTTTTGAACTTAATTTTTATATAAACTTTAATATTTAATGCAATTTCACTTCTGCATATTTTTAAGAAATAAAAAATAAGAAATTGAAAGAAAAGGAAAATTTTTCAACTGCTGACAATGATGTTTATAAACATCTGATATAGAGCTGTACATATCAGAATACAGACACTGTATACAGTGTGGCATCACTAATGATACCTCTGCATACCTGTCTACTGTATATGTCATATATATGTTTTTTGTATATACTCACAGTATATAAGAAAGTGTATCTGATATAACTACCAGATACTTTAAATACAAGTGTACAAAAATGGAAAAAACAAATTATTGGCATACTTAACTAATACAGTCTGTAAAATTATGTTATTTAAAAAACTACAGATCCTTACAAACTCTTAGTGTTAGAAGAAAAATAAATGCCAGATTAAAGGATAACAAAATAGAATAAAATGATTAAAAACTTACCAAAGTTCCAGGCCCTACTTCCCAAACACTAATGTTAGCATTCACAAAAATTACACATCTTATTAATTTTGTTTTGAACAATATAAATTTCGCAGATTTGACATACATTCATTGAAATGTTACAGTGAGAAACATTAACCACATATGAATGGCCACCAAAATGTTTTGTCACCTAAGCTTATCAAATTTCAATTGAAACCACAGAATGTACCAAAATGGGAGTAATCTGCAAAGTCATGAATGTTTGGTGATTACTCAAATGTCAAAAAAAATATGACATAGATTGTAGATGGTTGATAATAAAAAATAAAATTTAAACCCAGAATGGAGTGAGTTTTTGTGTTGTACAAAATATTATAATAACAGCTTTTAGGGACAAATATCTGAATAAAATGAAGCAACCAGACTACCTATTTAATGTAGTAACTTTGTAAATAAGCTGTTATAATTAGTTCATTATATTACTTTGAAATGAGAATAGACTTGCAGCAAACCATCTAAACATATAATTACTAAACATATTGACAAATGCAAACTATTCACTTAAGTATCTCAAGGGATTACAAAGCCTTAATATACCATGTTATCTGAAATACAGTATTGTAAAGAGTGTAATATAGGCCAAACAAGGAAAAGAACCAAGTGCTAAGATCAACTTTATGGATACGTGAAAATATAAATTTATAAAAAACAATTTAGTCAAGCATCTAATAAATAAACAGCAAAACGTTGCAGGTAAAGATTTAGAATAACAGATCTTTCATAACAATTGTATAACAAACCCACCACAGATTCTAGTGTTTATGGAATAATATACCCGAAGGTAATAGAAGGAGGAAGTTCAGTGGTGTTACCCTGGAAAATTGTTTAATGCCTGAAAATCTCATTTTATTCTATTATAAAACTAAAAGCTTAAAACTTGTAGTCTACCACACATTTGGATGGAGGGACCTTGGAATAACCTTGTATACTAGTGGTCCACACAAGGAGTGGCTTAACAGTAATTTTAACGGTTTTTTGAGTTATTTTGCTTAGCAGATTCATCCAATTACTTTAACCTATCAATGAATAAAATAAAATGTCTTTAATAAAATACCAAGGTTCAAGAATTCAAGCTTCTAACAACACCAACAAAAACATTTTGATTGGCTTATTCCAAAATGGTTCAAAAAAGTCTTCGAGTCCCAAAAAAAACATAGTAGTACATCCTGAGCTACCAAGTCCTAATGAAGAAATTCTAACAAATATAATTACAGTTGTATCTACGTAATAAACCTAGATGGAAGACACAATAATTACCACTAGCCTATAAAATAGTTTCAATAGCGTAATAAATCAAAATATATTTCAGGACTTAGTATCATCATTCTTGACAAAACCTCAACAATAATAGCAACATTAACAATTATAAACCATCTGCAGTATACATTTTTCCCAATAAAATGTCTAGGTCTAACCATAGACATATGTAACAGTATGACAAGATGTTATGGTATAAATAAAGACAGGACAAAATCATAACATGTTGCTGGCCACATCATATTCTTTTGATAACTGAAATGATACAAAATAGTCAAGTGCTTCATCCAGATTCCAAGTCCTTAGCATTGTGAAAGTTGTTAGTTAATCTATCGAGACACTAAATAAATAGAATCAACCAATTTCAACATCAGATAATTGTATTAACTCTCTAACGGATTTAATACAACTTTGTTGTATAAACAACAAGGTTTATACAACTTTGTTGTTATATCTTCAATAAGTACAAATAATTTTAAAACTTTTAGTGACAAAGAAGGCAATGCCTCTAAGATATCCATTTACTTTAGTGTTTCTTTTTTCCAAGTCTCTATATTTTATATACGGACCAGATTTTCAAAAAGACAGCTTTATGATTTTCCTATCTAACCTGATAAATCTGAAATAAGGTTTAAGTCCTACTAACCTTTATATAAATTTATTTTCCACTTTCTAATATGAAATATTTTTACATAACTCTAGTTAATTTTAATGAAATATGAAGCTTTAATTGTCACATTAGCAAAACCATTGAGTATTAAACAAAATACACAAAGTTTATTACTGTAAATCCTTTCTGCCACATGCTTTTAGAGTATTTTAAAGGTTTAGTGGTAAATGGCATTACTTCTACTCACTTGTTTTTAGATTGCCGCATAAACTGTTGAATCTTCCTTGCAGCCTGGTGTTGCCTTCGTTGAGAATAAGTTCGCCTGAATACAACAGTTGTCAATTACGATTATTAAATACAAGTCTTTCAAATAAATATACTAATTAATTTATCAAACTTGGAAGTGGCACAAGTCTTTTTTATAACTACGAAAGGCTTCTCTAAATTAGCAAAGTGTTTATGATGCAACATTTTGGTACCACACTACTTGACATCTATTTAACACGTTCAGCACGGCTAGGGTACTAGCACGCTCTGGGTTCCCTTATGAGGCACTGAGAGCGTGCCAGTGCTCTTCCCTTGTGAGAGACGGAGAGCGCACCGGCACACTCACTCCCAGTCTAATTAAAACTTCTCTAGTGTCGATAAGTCTTGTATAAAGGTTTGATTTTACATTGGTGCTTCAGAAGAGTTTAGAGAACACTGTGCCCTAGCCGTTTTTAAATCTGACCATCTCAAGTTAACTTTTGATGCTTCAACTGAAACAATGCTTTAGGGAGTTTTATGTAACAGATTTACATATCTTAGAAACTAATCATAACTTAGATATAAATAACCTTAAGTTAATTAAAAATGTCAAATCAAAAAATATGTTAAATAGTTTCGAAAGCATGATTATTAATAAATATGAAACTAATAAATTATTAAATTCTGACAAAGGGCCTATCCCGAATTCTCAATTGTATTTATTAGTCAAGAGATAGTTACAGATTTATTTGTTAAATGTGTAAACTTAATAATTAGTGTAAAAATTCAAAAATAATGTAAAGGTAACTCCTCCTGTTGGACCAGACCTTGTTACTCGCAACATGATAGGTCGGATAGTGTAGGGGGCGTGGCCAAGGAGTTCCCAATGCCTATAAATACGCATAGGTTTAGCTATAAGTTAGTCATTTGTAAATTACCTCTGAAGATGATTACTTTGTAATCGAAATGTACATTAGGTTAAAATAAAAATTGTTGAATTTGTGGTAAGAGGTTGTTTTTATTTAATATATAGATTTAATTTGGTTTAACTTTTATATTTTAATGTTTTTTTTTTTAGTTTGAACCACTTAACGTGGCAAAATATCCGGTAAAAACAATGATCATAAAAATAAACTAAGCTTTTCTGAGCTAATGCAAGAATAAACGATAACTGTCCTATTAGAGTGAATGAACCTACTCGAGGTGGGAACCGACTACTGTAAATACGAGTCTTTGACAAAATGCTTGGACGCCCAAAAACTTAATGTGTCTACATAAGATTGTAGTAAACAAATGTCAGCTAATCTCGGCTATAAATAGTCTCGGACAAGACATATGCATTATCTACGTCTTTGTTTACATTATCGATCTCTATCGCTTTGTGAAACACATGACATAAACAGAAACAAACATTCCGAGTTGGAAGTTGAGTGGTTAATTTTAGTATATAGTATATTTTAGTAGTAGGTACTTGAGATTTTTATGTAAATTATCTTTTTTTCTGTCTTTTTTATTGAGTTTTATTATTTGTCATACAGTATTTTATCATTTGTACTTTTTTTTTTAACCGTGACCGGATAAATAAAACAATATTTTAATGTCTAATACACTGTTTTGATGTCTCCAATAAACCTGTAGAAATAAAATTATTGAGATGAAAACAACGGGCACGCTAATTAGATGGTACGACAAGCTATGCAACCCGCATAGTATTCCACTGTCGTCACTAGTGGAAGTTAACGAAAAAACCGATAGTAGTATGATGAGATCTCCAATATCGCCGCCGTGCTGAATGTGTTAATGTACATGACTGTAATTTAAACAAAACAATCTCTTGTTTGTTTTCTATGTCTGCATGTACGGCCAATAACCGAAAACATGTATTTATTTCTTCTGAATAGTAAGTAACAAAAAACAAATATGCGTTGTAGCTAAAAGATTAAATACAACCAGTTTCCTATAGACTGGATGCCTGTTTACCTCTCCATTGTTTCTAGTGTATTTTAGTAGGAGATTTTTGCTTTACATTTTTAAAATTCTAAATTCACAAATTTTTACATTTCTGTAGGCCAACCCAAGCTGATGAAAGTGACTTGGTCTAAAAAAATAGCCTGCAACAGATATGTATAGAAAACTGGTTTTCTCATCATCTTTGCCTAAATGTTTTTGATGTAAGGTGCATGTGTGTGTGTGTGAGTATATATATATATATATATATATATATATATATATATATATATATATATATATATATATATATATATCACAACAATGCTATTTCTAATTTAACATATGTTTTATATCTTGCACTATTGTATTATTCATTCCTGATTATGTTGGTACTGTTTATCAACCAAAAGCTTTAAATAAATATCGACCTTCGAGAGGGCGCATGAAGAATTTTTCCCCGCACATATCATTATTTGTTAAGAAAACGCCTTTCCAGTTGTCAGAAGTTTATTTCCGACTCATTACTTAAAAACCTGCTTTCTATGAAACAGTCCAACCTATTTTTGTTAATTTTTTCCTCATAGTGTAATTGTGAATTTAATTCAGATTGAAGAGGTTTTGTTCTTACGTACCCTTTTGTGTGCATAAGGAGTTCCTTATGCGCGGCTATTTACATTAGAGACGACTCTGTGGAGTTAAATTATTACTGTATTTTTTGCATTGTTAGTGTTGTGTGTGTTTTTTTAGAATCTCAGTTTCATATATTACTGTTGTTCTATTTGAAGAAAAGAGAATTCGTAAAATGTTAGGTAGTGTTGAAAAAAAAAGAAATTCAAGAAATGCAACCTACCGGAATTTTGTTCAACAGCATTTTGATAATTCTGATGAAAACGAGTCTTCCCAAAAAAGTCATCCAAATATAAAAACAAAAACTGTTTAAATTTAAACAGATTTTTGTGCAGAATAAACCTCTACAAGCGCCCGCTTCCGTTTGAAACTCTATGTGCCCCCTCAGAGGTTAATAAATAATTCTTGTCCCTGAATAGCCTCAGTTGTTTATGATATATATGAGGTTATTATTATTACTTGTAAATAATAATAGCTTCTTAAAGTCAGTGCAATGTAAAAATAATGGACAACGTGAAATATCACGATATATATATATATATTTAGGTTAGTTTTGGTTGGTAAAGATTATTTAGATTTTTTGGACTAGGAGACTGACAGACTTACCTTGGTAAGAGTCCACACTGTAGTCTTGAAATAGAAACACATAAAAGCACTTAAACAATGATATATTTCAACCACACAGTGGTCTTTGTCAATCGAAGAGAAAACACAAAAAGAAATATGAGAGAATGAAATAAAATAAATATAAGTTGTAATCACAGATTGTGTAGAGTAGAAATCAGATGACACAGATGCACAGATTAAAGATATATATATATATATATATATATATATATATATATATATATATATATATATATATATATATATATTGTTTCCATGAGCATAAATAAATAAAAAATGAATGGATTTATCTGATGTTGAGGTTAGGGGATTCTCTGGACTTGGTATACCACTGGTATGATAGTTCCCACCTTCTCAGTTCTGAGGGATTGCAATCAGGGGGGAGTGATTTAATTATTTTTGTGGTATAGCAGTCATCAAAAGTTGTGATGTTGTGACTCGCAGCATGTTGAGCTGTTGGTCTATCCATATTCATAATTTTAACATCATGTCTGTGGCCATTCATTCTGATATTCAGACCATCCGTGGTCAGGCCTATGTACTGTGCTGAGCAAAGTTTACATTGTAGCTGGTATATGACATTTTTCGATGTACAATTACGATGACCCTGTATTTTGAAGACCATTTTTGTTGTTTGGCTGTTGAAACTATTTGCTGAGGGGTGTATTGGACACGTCTTGCATCTAGGTCTATTGCATGGGAAGGAGCCATGAGGAAGTTTGTGTGGTTTCTCTGTATCAGGGTCTGGTAGTTTAGGATGTACTAGGATGTTTTTCAAGTTGGGAGGTTGCTTGTACCAAATTTGCGGTGGATCGGTGGAAAGATTTTTGGTGTGGACGGAAGCTTGAAGAATTTTGAAGCCATCACTCAATATCTTGTTGAGTTTATGTAGACCAGGATGGTCGTCTGTTATTAAAGACAGTTTATTTTGTTCTGTTTGTGGTTTATGGTGAACCGAGGATTGTGCTGAATGAATTTGGTTTTCAATGAGTTTTTTTGGGTATCCTCTTCTCTGGAAGGCTGTTGATATCTTTCTATTAAAATCTTCCAATTCCCTATCATTCGAACAGATTCTCTTACCCCTGATTGCTTGACTGTATGGAATGGATCGTTTTATGTTTATTGGGTGGTTGCTGTCGAAATGGAGATATTGTAGGTGGTTTGTCGGTTTGATGTGAATTCCTATGTTGATATTTCCCTTCTGGAGTGTTACCTCTACATCCAAAAAGGTGATGGCTGATGTAGATTTCTCCCAGGTAAATTGAAGTGTGGAGAATTGTGTCAGGCTGTCTAAAAATGCCTCAAGTGTTGAAGCACCCTGTGTCCAAATTAGGAAGATGTCATCTATATATCTATACCAACATAATGGCTGGTGTGTTTGGGTCTTTAGAAAACTTTCTTCCAACAATCCCATGTACAGATTTGCGTACGATGGTGCCATTCTGGTGCCCATTGCTGTTCCATTTATTTGAAGGTAGTTCCTTCCCTCAAACTGAAAGTTGTTCTTCTCGAGGATGAACCTGGTTAGGTTCACAAGAAAAGGTGTAGTGGGAGAAGGCTTGCCTGGGCGTTTGTTTAGAAAATTCTCTATTGCAGATAGGCCGTGTGCATGAGGGATGTTGGTATAGAGAGAGGTGACATCTATGGTGACCAAAATAGTTACCGGGGGTAGAGGTACAGATATTTGTGAGAGTCGATCTATGAAATGATTGGTGTCCTGGGTATGTGATGGAAGGTTCTTTACTAAGGGTTGAAGGTGTGAGTCGAGGAAAGCTGAAATTCTTTCCGTTACAGAATTGCAGCCAGCAATTATTGGTCTACCAGGTGGAGGGATTATGTTTTTGTGGATCTTTGGTAATATATAGAGTTGAGGAGTAGAGGGGTTTTCATTATATAATAATGACCGGTAACTATTTTGGTCACCATAGATGTCACCTCTCTCTATACCAACATCCCTCATGCACACGGCCTATCTGCAATAGAGAATTTTCTAAACAAACGCCCAGGCAAGCCTTCTCCCACTACACCTTTCCTTGTGAACCTGACCAGGTTCATCCTCGAGAAGAACAACTTTCAGTTTGAGGGAAGGAACTACCTTCACATAAAGGGAACAGCAATGGGCACCAGAATGGCACCATCGTACGCAAATCTGTACATGGGATTGTTGGAAGAAAGTTACAGCCTGACACAATTCTCCACACTTCAATTTACCTGGGAGAAATCTACATCAGCCATCACCTTTTTGGATGTAGAGGTAACACTCCAGAAGGGAAATATCAACACAGGAATTCACATCAAACCGACAAACCACCTACAATATCTCCATTTCGACAGCAACCACCCAATAAACATAAAATGATCCATTCCATACAGTCAAGCAATCAGGGGTAAGAGAATCTGTTCGAATGATAGGGAATTGGAAGATTTTAATAGAAAGATATCAACAGCCTTCCAGAGAAGAGGATACCCAAAAAAACTCATTGAAAACCAAATTCATTCAGCACAATCCTCGGTTCACCATAAACCACAAACAGAAAAAAATAAACTGTCTTCAATAACAGACTACCATCCTGGTCTACATAAACTCAACAAGATATTGAGTGATGGCTTCAAAATTCTTCAAGCTTCCGTCCACACCAAAAATCTTTCCACCGATCCACCGCAAATTTGGTACAAGCAACCTCCCAACTTGAAAAACATCCTAGTACATCCTAAACTACCAGACCCTGATACAGAGAAACCACACAAACTTCCTCATGGCTCCTTCCCATGCAATAGACCTAGATGCAAGACGTGTCCAATACACCCCTCAGCAAATAGTTTCAACAGCCAAACAACAAAAATGGTCTTCAAAATACAGGGTCATCGTAATTGTACATCGAAAAATGTCATATACCAGCTACAATGTAAACTTTGCTCAGCACAGTACATAGGCCTGACCACGGATGGTCTGAATATCAGAATGAATGGCCACAGACATGATGTTAAAATTATGAATATGGATAGACCAACAGCTCAACATGCTGCGAGTCACAACATCACAACTTTTGATGACTGCTATACCACAAAAATAATTAAATCACTCCCCCCTGATTGCAATCCCTCAGAACTGAGATGGTGGGAACTATCATACCAGTGGTATACCAAGTCCAGAGAATCTCCTAACCTCAACATCAGATAAATCCATTCATTTTTTATTTATTTATTTATTTATTTTTTTTATTTTTTTTTCCTAATAGCCTTATCTCTTTTCCCCTGACAGACTTATATAAACTATAATCACTCATATGCTCATGGAAACAATATATATATATATATATATATATCTTTAATCTGTGCATCTGTGTCATCTGTGTCATCTGATTTCTACTCTACACAATCTGTGATTACAACTTATATTTATTTCATTCTCTCATATTTCTTTTTGTGTTTTCTCTTCGATTGACAAAGACCACTGTGTGGTTGAAATATATCATTGTTTAAGTGCTTTTATGTGTTTCTATTTCAAGACTACAGTGTGGACTCTTACTAAGGTAAGTCTGTCAGTCTCCTAGTCCAAAAAATCTATATATATATATTTTACGTTATCCATTGTTTTTCCGTTGCACTGACTTTAAGTTAATATATTACTATTGTAAGTAATTTTATCCACCATTAAGTGCAATGATTTTACCTTGTGTGATGATGCGCCTTTCGGTCACTTGACCATTATCGAATCACTGATTACTTTGTTTCAATTTTTCTGGTGTGGAAGTTCGGTCCGTCGTGTTCATTGAACGCGCCTCATCACTCAAGGTAAAATCATTGCACTTAATGGTGGATAAAATTACTTACAATAGTAATATATATATATAAACAACATCATTGATTTTATTCTTCCTTTTTTGAGTTCATGACTTTTTATAGGAAATGACTGCATCTGTGGTGTGGATTACAATTCTTTCAAGGACCACTGTAAGTTCTGCAAAAGAGAACTTGTTTTGATTAAGTGAAACATTTTGATGAACAGTGAGTTAACTAGTTGTAACAAAGAAAAAACTATATAATAAATGAATAATACGATTTTAAAATTAGTCTTTATAAAGAATCATTTTAAGAAGAAAGAAAATACTTTTTAAACTTCGTCAACTTTCTGAAAAGGAACTGCAAGGTGTTTTTATTACAATAGTCTGTTAAACACCTATAGGTTTTTTGCACCTATAAAGTGTTCTTTGTATTTTGAACAATTTGGATGAGTAATAAGAGAGAATAAAGGAACGTACTTGAGACCAGTAGGAGTAGATTCTCCACTGCCTCTTCCTTGTTCACGGTAGTTCCTGTAATAATTCTGTATTCTGACAGCAGCTTCTTGGTTCTTCTTGAACCTTTTGTGTTCACAGTATGAACGGAATCCATTCTGAATGACCATGGCCGCTCGTGTCATCTGCTTGAAGTATGCATACTGAAATAAATTTTAAAAACCTCATTTTGCTACGTAGTCCATATTAAGGTTTTTACAAAAGGAACATTTTTATTATTTATAAACATAGATAAGTTATAAATTCATAAGTGATTATAGATTAATTTTAGTAAATACTTTGGAACAGATATACCACTCTTAAAAATATTAAAATTTTCAGACAAAGAGCAAACGACAATATATAGCTAGTTATTTAATTTAAGTATGTAACATTTGATATCGGCACCAAATGATTAAATTGGCAAACAGAGTATTAAAACATAATTCTGTATAAACACAGCACTATTTTATAAAGTTTTACTATATATCTGCCTTGAATAAGAGCTACAATTTGTACTATTGTCAAAGATATTAAAACCAGAAGACAACGTCCCTTCTACGTTTTTAACCAGTTAAACGGACAAATGTTCTACTGTTGTCAAAACGCTGCCGAATTTTTATTCAACAAAAAATTACAAAGGACTTTACAAATAAACTTTGAACATACTGTTCTGTAATGTTCAATAGGTTGCATAAATAATGTTACAACTGTAAACGTAAATTGTTATAGTTACAAAGTTTTACATTGTTTAAAACTGAACTACCTCACAACAGATTCAAATTCTAGATTCAACATCTCACTGAAAAATGTTGGACAGTTCAAATTCCTTTACATTCCCTTTGAAATTAAATACTCTCTGCTAATTAGATTAGTTGTTTCCTTTTTATTTAAACATTTAAATTTAAAGAAAAATAATTTTTGCTTAAAATAGATAAAAATTTATATGTAGTTTATACTTTTATATTTGAAAAATTGAAAACCTTGATCAAGTTTTACTTACAAATTGAACTTTTTCTTTTATGTTTTAAACCATACATAGGTAAATACCTACCTATGTAGGTAAATAAATAGCTAAATAGGTCTTATACACTACACTGTAAATAGCACAAAGTTCGATAGCAGCAAAATATGCAAAAACTATTAGGAAAATTCCCTCTCAAAAATAGATTGTTTCAAAATGTCAAAGTTTAGGTACGAGAAATATAACTTCAACAAAATAACAACTTTGTTCACGAAAAAATTCCTTTACAAAAACATTTTCAATTATCAGACTTACGCATACTTTCTTTAAGTCCAAAATTAGATGAATGAAAAAGTAACATAAGGGGGTTTTTGAGTACAAAAACTTAATACATAAATAGACAATTTCCAGCCACGATAAAAAAATCACAGCAAACGGCAGAACATTTAGACAAGTTTAATTTTACTCTTATGCATATGTAGTACAAATTTTCAAAACACTGGGAGTATTTAAATATCATATGACTAAAGCTCAAACCTATGACCTCTTTAAAACTATTTGAGTGCACAAACTGAATTTATGTTACTAAGGTAATAAAATAATAGCTCAAAATTGCATGCATGGATCATTAATTTATCACAGAAAAGTTATATTTAATATGAACTATCATACTGTCTAAAAACCTATTCAACTTACAATGGGAATACTAGCAAGATATTTAGAGAGTAAAAGGTGTGGAAGAGAGTTCAATTAAAGTGAAATGTTTGGGATTGAAAGTTTAAAAGATATTTGCTGAAGTAGTACTAACTTGTCAGGAGAATGTGAAATTTTAAAACTACCTGTTTGTAGCGCCTGTAGTAGTTCTGTATTAAAATGGCTGCTGCTCTCTCTTTATCTTGTTCTTCAAGTTTCTTTCTGCCTTTGTACGACCTGTAGGCTTTTTGGATTATCTTGGCTGCCTCATAAAGTTCTCTTTGTTCTCGATCTACAACGATTCAAGAGTTACAATACGAAAAACATAGCTGTGTGAATCTTATACCTTAAAACAAGAATCTTATACTTATTTTTTGTTCAAGCCAGATTTCAAGTGTTTTGAATAGTCCTCTAACAACAATTCCACAATCCATATATGCAATATATATATTTTAACTTTGCAAAACCTTTTTCTTGTAATCGCTTATCACTTACACTATAATGTATTTAAACAAGAATCTTACTTTGTATGTATGCGAGTAAACTAATAGATAAAATTAACCCCAAAGCAAACTAAAATTTTTACAGAGTGCAGTGAATCCGAAAATAGAACAGTACCGGTACACCACATGACAACGGAAATCCATACACCTGGCAACTAACTACAAGGAGCTCTTTAGTCTCAGTTGAAGCTCGAAAATGAGGACACGTAATTAATCTTTGAAAGTCGACTCGCATTTAAACGAATACATATATATGATGAATAGTTATTATCCGGAGTTATTATATTATATAATATTACTATATTATCTGGAATAGTTATTATATTGCATCATATATATATATATATATATATATATATATATATATATATATATATACATCATGTATATGAATAATATGAATAATGTAAGAATGTGTGTAATTTAAGAAAATTAATAAAAACAATATTTATCTCTTAAACACTAAATAGTAAATATTAATAATTAATAGCAAACTTAAAACTACATCTGTATAATTACCTGAAAGGGTTAAATTGGAAAAGTCTTTCTCGAAGAATAGGCTGTTTGATGAAGCATGGAAGAACTCACAGAAATCTGCTGTTGTTGGTGGAGGTGATGGCGAATCAGGGAGAGCAAATGAGGATGGAGAGGGAGAAGGGAGGCAGCTAGATGATGCAGGACTAAGACTTGAACTTGGAGTTCCAACATCGTAATACCTGGTAAAATTTAATAAATGATAATAAAAAACATTAAACATCTAATTTAATTGAATTAAAAATTTTCTGTGGTTCTTTCCAACAAATATGAATTCATTCTATTAAAATGTAAATTTATAATGAGGAGGAAAACGCAATAAATAGTTTGTTACTCATCTTCAGCATTACTAAGGTTTCTTTCTAAAACTCTTTTTTAAAATTAATAATAATAATGGGCAAAGAAATTTGTAATTTTTTCATAAAACAGACGTGTTTTACAAAGTCTTTAAAAAAAGAACTTAATAATAATCAAGTTTTCCTCTGTAGAGTAATAACAAGTTGAGTTACTATAAGCAACTCCTTTAATATCAATATTTCTTTCCTTTATAAATATCTTTCAATATTTTCTAGGACATTCTTTAGAAAACTCCACAATCCCAGTGATTTGCATAATTTACTGACTCATGGGACTGGGCCTGATAGGATTTTTTAATAATAATATTCAAATTATTTATTTATTTTTTCTCGTACACAAATTAGATTGACCATTACACTGCATGTTTGCAATTAGTCTCTTGGACTGCATGTGCTTAATGCTCTATATTTCAAAAATATTTATTTACAATTTTAAAAAAATTGAAATATTATTAGAAAATTAATTATGTAAGAAAAACTTGTAACAGGGCAAATAATGATTGTAGATATAATTAGTACAAAGCCCCAAATCTGGCTGTTGACATTATAAAACTGCCAAAAGTGACACAAATTAGAATAATGAAAACATATCTTAATATTGAAATGTCTTTGTATTTAAAATTTGGTAAATAAAAATGTATAAAAATAATAATAATTCCATTGTATAGCCAGGAGTAAATTATAATTATCAAAATTTAAAAGAATAACAATGTGCTTTAATAATCCATGGAAACCATAAAAACAAAACTTCTCACACTTCAGACAAGAAAAACAAATTCCAAAGTTAATTTTACTAAATAATAAAATTCAAAATTATAACAAAGTAAATAATTTTACTTTCTATTTTAAAACAAAATAAAAATATGTCTGAAGTCACAACAAGTAGTGGAGGTGCTGGCGACAGAAAAGAGCCCATTATTCTAGAAATCTTGCCTCTTCGCAATACTATCCCATTCCGTAAAACCTTAAAAAGTATGTTAACAATACACTTCCAAAAGAGAAATGATACGATACTGAAAATATTCAACGAATATTACTTTCAAAATATATCGTAAATACATATGCTTGACGAAAGTGTGGAAATCAGTATTGGATATTACAATCAAAATTACCTGTAATTGTGATCAAAATTAAATTCTGAATTGGTGTCAAAACAACACGAAGATGACGAAGAAGGTGGTTCGTCCATGAGCAATGGTGATTCTAATGTCATCACTTCAACTGAATCATTGCTTAGAAGTAGCATCATGTCTTCACTCTCATTCTAAAATTTTAAAAAGATCATAAATATTTGTGATTGTTTTATAAACCATATTTTTATATTATTACTTCTTACATTTATACTACATTTACTATTTATTTCCATGGTAATTCAAAATTACTATGTGCTGTAATGAATTACAAAGCTAATATGTGCTTACAAATATACTAAAATTATTTCAATTTTATTATCTTAAATTTACTTTTCAAATCTTGATTCAAACTTTTAATACAATAAAAGTGAAAAGATGTTTGTTTTTGCACTGTTTTATGTAACTTGAAATTTATTCAATTAATTTTATTGATATCACAGCAAAAACCACTAATTACTGATATTTTTCAGCAGATGTGTTACTCATTAGTTCAGTGCATTGTTCAATGCCGTGAGTCATGGAGAAGGCTGTTGCTCAGATGTGTTTTTATTGTAAGCCTATGGTGTATTGGTGTTCTGTGGGGTGTTATTGTTCATAGAGTAGTTGTTAGTTATGTGTTCACATACAGTATTTGGTTGTGAGTGTTTTGTCGTTCATAATGTGTGGTGGATGGTTTTTGTGGTGTTTGTATATCATTTAGTTTTTGTGTATGTATGTAGTTTGTTGCTTTTTGATGAAATAAAGAGCTTTTATATTAGAGTCTATGTTGGTGTATGTGGGTAGGTGTTCTGTAAGTGATTGACAAAATTTGATTTGGGTTGTATTTTTTGTGTTATGTGTTTGTATCATGTGGCAAAGTTTCTCCTTGTTTGACCTATTTAGAGCCTGGGGTAGTTGTTGCATGTGATCTTGAATACTCCTGCACTGTTGTGTTTGTCCTGGAGTGTTTTTGAGTTGCATATGTATTTCTTGGTTGGGTTAGATCTTTTTAAAGGCAACTTTGTATTTGAGTTTAAGGAACGAGGAAGGTATTTTTTGTGATGTGTTGTCATGATACGTTAATGATATATAATTTTGTTATCTATCAAGCTGTGTTTGTATCCGTATCAATGCACTGATATATTGTGAAAAGTGGCTGCTAAAAATGTCAGTAAGTAGAAATTGTTTTGCCAACTAATATCAATAAAAATAATTTTAAAAACAACCTCAAGATGTACAATACGGAACTTGGAAGTTTAAACTGTATGCCAACACGGCACGACTTACTTTGATCCTCTCAGGCATGGCTGCAATGATCTGTTCAGCTAGGGTTAATACTCTCACCTCCTGCTCCCCTAAAATGCAAAAAAATCACCTCACTTGTAATACTTAAACATAGATCGAATATATAATTTTTTTGTTACCTAAAAATGGTTTTTGAATTTAAAACAGCATGAATAAAATTTGGTAATTCTGATCAGTTGAACTTAAAATTCTGTCACTGGATAGCATTAAAGTTATTTTAAGCTATTTAAAGTCATGTATCATAGTAAACTGTACTACAAACAGTGCATTATACTTTTCTTCAGAGTATATTCACTCATTTGTAGGCTAAATTGATCTGTTGTGGAAATATGTTTTAGACTATACAAGCTTTACAGGTAATTAATGGATAGTAGACTGATTAAAAATAAGTGAACCGAGCTGCACATTAATTTATGACATTGGAAATGTAAACGGGCACAGAATTTATATTATCCATTTCACAACAAATTTGTAATGCATACAACTTTTAATATATGTGACTGTGGAAACATAAATCACGCCTCAGCTTGTAAACTTTAGAGTATATTTTTCTGCCTTTCCTAACTTCACACCTTGTGATGTAAGGAAAGGTAGAAATTTATATAATGACTATATTATACATTGACAAGGCAATGAAAAGAAAGGATTGTGTTAATTTGTCTGTGACAATGCTGGCAATGTTAGTAAAATGTACTTGTTCTCAGATATTTGACTAAATTTATGATTTATACTATATACATTCTATTACAACTCTTGGTATACATCTATTACATTAGACTATTTATGAAGCCTAAGTATGTCTTAACAGTCTGACATAAACAATTTATTGGCACACAAATTGAGAATAAATTTTAGATTTTTTTCAATTGGTTAATTCAAAACATTCATGTCTCAACATTTTTAAATAATCAAAAAGTGAATAACTTTCATCAATACTATTGAATATTTTATTAAGTTAATCCAAATTATAAACAAAAGAGACAAAAGAATATTTTGAGCAACATGAAATGTATTACTGAAGTATGTATAGAAAAATATTGGATTGTTTGCCATAATACAATTTCGTGGAATTACAATACAAATATGGAGAATGCTTTTAGACTCACCACTGACCTATGAAGACAACTTGCATGGTTTCATTCAGCAGCTAAAATGAGCAAATAAAAAATGGTGGTACGGAAATTTACTTTCACTAAAGAAAATTAAAAAGAAATTTTCAAATAGAAAACTTTTTACTTTCCTTTTAGAGACACGAAAATGTTTTTACAACTTTTTATATAACTGAAAGTTATTTATGGTAAGTGCATAATTATTTATGGTGATTAAAAACTCATGAAAATAAACCATGATCAAAGAAATTCAGCTCTAATTAGGACACCATTATTGCTATATAAGATTGGTAAAAATATGGTAAAATGTTTTGTTTAAATAATATGGTTAAATGCTAAAAGTATATATTAGAATGCAAAATAGATACAGGAGTGGAAGTTACTTTATTTTTTTAAAAATAGATAAAACATATCTGATAAATTGTTCTTTACAATTGAATACCACTTGCATAGTGATGTAAAACCAGTTTACTTACCTACAGTACTGTTGTTAGATTGTCCTCCCTCATCTGAAAGTACTTCCATGTCAATTATTGGTGACTCACTTCGAGGGCCGGAAGCCATTTCACCTAAAGACACTAGCACTAACTACAAGCGCTCTGGTCTTACTGCTCAAACTCTTACATGCAATTTTCTTTAACTCTACAAGTTCTAAGAAACACTTTTACATATCTCTTTGCTGATCCATTCGGCTTTGACAAGAGTTTAAAAATTTAATTAATTTATAAATAATGTAATACCAAAATTTTCTGGTATGATATTAAAAGCAATTACTTGTGTTATTAGGGAGTATGTGGTGTTTAAGTTAGATTGTATTTATTAGAATTATTGATTGACAAAGACCTTGATACTAGAAGAAATTATTTGACTGGTTCATGGGGTTTAACGTTTGAAGAAGCAGACAATCTATAAGAACATCATTTTAAGTTAATAGTTTGCTTTATGCTGGCTGACTTTACCTATAATTATTGACTGCATGAAATAAGTCAGACTCAGTTTTGACAGAAATAGAAAACCATCTTCACAACATATTTTTTATTTTAAAAATATTTTCAGGCTGCCCAGATTCTCTGAAAGAAGATATTCTTGGGTAAAATATCAGGGCCTTATGTGTAGTCAGGGAGACAGTGAGCTCGCTTATTGTGAGAGCCAGGCTTTTTATAGTAAATAAAACCCTCTGGGCTCACCTTCGTTAAACCAGGAGACAAGATTCCAAAGAGAGCCAATTTTAGGGTAGAGCCTTTTATATTTGACTCGATAGTTTTGGGAGACAAAGAAAACCAGTATTATCAATTTCCTCCTGTGATGGTTGTCACAGGTTTGTGTCTTGATCTGACAGTTTTTTAGACATGGGCAGAGACATAAGAATAAGGAGCATTACAGTACTGGTGGTCCTTACTCTGTCAGAGATTCTGTCATATTGCAAATTCTAATCTATAGTCACTCTATTTAAACTACTCAAATCATTAGGTCTATTCCTGATAGGCCGTTTGGGTTCTAAATTATTTTAACCCTCTTCCAAAGAATAAAATATTATCAATGAGGAAAGCATTAGACCATGTTTAAATGCAATTTCTTATACAACGATTATCTTTTATCCAATAAAAAATGTTCAATATCAGTTTGGTTGTTTCTTAACAAAAGCAGAGTAGGTGCTCTCTGTCAAACAATTTTGTGTATTAAAGTGCAAGGAAAGCAAATGGATAAATAAAAATGGAAAATTATTACTGTAATTTTAGGTAAAAATAAATAAATAAATATGATTTTAATATAATGCGATAGCAAACAGTATGAGCAGTAATGCCAACTATAAAAACAGTGCAATAATAAAATGCACTTAAAAATCTGAAATGCAAAATATTAATATATTTCAAAAATCCAAACTAAGTACAAAATAAATTTATATTATAAACTATAGATACTACAGAATAAAATACCGTGAAGAAATTAGTATCATTTATGATTACATAGGAACTATTATGAAATAAAATGTATTGCTTAATATAAAATATTCTGTCAAGCAGAAAGTTAAAATGCAAGGTAATATTTTTAAAGTTTAATAAAAAAATACTACTTCATATAAAAATTAAACAGAAAACTTTCCCATGTAGAAGAAACTATGTCACTTTTAAATGGGTTGTGTATCATTTGTAAAAATAGAATTTAAGACAGTAATTCTCTAAAGTTTGTTGAAAAACTGTATAAAGCCTTACAGAACTGTAAGAACTTATATTTTAAAAAACCTGTTTTCTAAATGGGAAAACTCAAGAAGGCTGGAATGTAAAGAGCTGAAACATTGTTCGAAAGTTGTAAAGAGTGATCGTTTGTCACAAATGTTTTAAAATTATGCAATCACTGTTATTATTTAAAGCATCATATTGGGTTTAGTATAAAGGCAATAAAGAAATCTGCAATAAATATCAAATGGTTTCTTGGGAAGGCAAAATAAATAATTTTAAAATTTTATAATTCAAGTTCTTCAGAAAAACCGCTGACTTATTAATATTTTTAGCAAACCCAATTTTTGCCAGTTCAGTGATATTGTTCAAAGTTTTGAGTCAAAGTCATAAAATACACTTTAAGTGAAGAACAAAAGCTAAAGACATAGGTAACAGAAAAAACAATGTTATCAATGTGTTATAAAACAATAAAACAAATCCAACACAATCTGAAAATTTAAAAAGTTAATGGAGGTGAAGTAGCAATTACCAATCTCAAAATCAAAAAGGAAACATGTTTCAAACAAATAACATTACAGAACTACCCACAGGTCCTATGAAAAATTTCTGAGAAATAAAAACAATCAATAACAAAATCAACAGACACAAACCCACACACACTGACAAGGGTACAACTCGCAATTATTTGGTTTTCAAACGAAGTCTAGTGCTACAGTGCAGGAAATTTGGCAGGTGGAGAGACAGGCTCCGACAGGTGAATTGGACTCGTCTGACTTATAATGTTAGTGTGTGTGGCGATAAGTGATCACTGTGCCTTCACTCATGGGAACCTAACTCCCTGCCTACAATAAGCAGTTTCTATGTCACAATATTTTCCCTAGCAAGAAACTTTACTTTGCATTGCACATGTTGTGTTGTGTGGTACTTTATTTTTGTGACTTGTGTGATTAAATATGATACAATAGTATAGTAACAACATCATTATTGTTTTATTTATTTTAATATAAAGAACAATTTAATCAAAACCCCAATTTAAAATTAGTTATTAAAAGTTATGGCTGCTTGAATGAAAATATATATATATATATATATATATATATATATATATATATATATATATATTTCTGTATGGATGGTAAAGGAAATATAATTTTGAAATAGTTGGTTTACAAAAAGGTCTTGACTAACTGTTACTGTGTTAAGGAAAGCTAGTTTTGCTTTTATTGTTTACTGTTTGATAGTGGGAGTGAAAGTGCGTGAATAAAGGTTGAATGTAAATACCTTAAGCATGAAGAATCATTGGAAAATAGGTTAAAATATAAAACTTTAGGAATGATAAATATTGCAAAGCAAATTGATTGGACTTCAGTCCAAAATCATAAAGAACAGATAATCAAAACCAGACACATCCTTGATTTCTAACAGACTGTGTTAAATTTTGCACTAATAATGAATTGTGGTCGCATCTTGGATTGTCAATGATAAACAATCTGGAGTGAAGTATATGACCATCTGATAAGTTCCTTAAATTGCAAATAAACATCTCATACAATAGAAAATAAACTTTTAGACTGCTTGTATGTGTAGTTGGATGATTTAAAAAATTACTTAAATAATGCAATTTTGTAATACTTTTCCATTCAAGCTGATATATCGTGTGTGAACAAATTTGTAACCATTCTGCATTTTATCAAAGATTGTAAACCTCTAGAAAGATTGTAACATATGTAGATATCAGTTAACAAACTTTCTGGACTGTTTATTAATTATGAAAACTGTTATGAACTGTTTTATGCTCAATCAGATACTTGTTGCTCAGGTGCATAATGAAGCAGCTGTAATGAGTGGTTATCAAAGAGGTGTTCGACATTGTTCAAATATAAATTTATGAATGCTAAATAATTGAATTTAGTTAATAAAAATGTTTGCTTGTAAAAGATAAAATCGGTTAGGTTGTATTGTGATAACATTAGGAAACCAAAAAAAAGGGACATACTGCTGTCAGTTAGCAACAAAAGATTACCCACTTCTTCTGTAACACAATGGAGCTTCCAGGTACAAGTTGATAAACAAGTAAGGGATACATTACATATTATACTAGGAATTAATCAGGTGTTTTGAGACAATAGAAAATGAGGATAGTTGAGATGATACTACTGCAAGGGCTCCTTTTGGATTAAAATATTTACTTCAAAATAAAGAGTTTTTATATGTTTCAAAAACTTTTACTATGATGTGATGCACACATCATTATACAACTTGTACAACACTAACCAAAAGGAAAGTGTTAACAGTTTATTGGTGTCAGATACATTCACACACTTCGATGTATTTGCTAAGCGAAAGGACAGCAAGCTCAACCACGAATTAAATAATAAAATACCACATAGGCTATTGCCTATCTTCAAACCTACAATTTACATAATTAGGATTTTCAGTAACAGGTAAGTAAACCTAATTTCACTTTATTACTTTTACTTATTAACATTTGGCTGAATCAAATTGCTTTAACCAAGTTGTAAACTGAGTTTAACTAGTTAGCTCCACCAGTTAAAGTAGTCTACAGCTGCCATCGCACACACACACACACACACACACACACACACACACACACACACACACACACCACACCATAATCAAACACATCAGGAAAAACAAAATAAAATCCTATGCATAAATTCTCAATGCCTTACCTAAAATACACAAAAAGAAACCCCCAAAAATGTTTAATGAACCACACGCCAATCCTTTACAAAAACTTGTAAAAAATGGATAGATAATTATTAGTACTACCTTCAGTAGCCATACTAAAGTAAAAAAAAACACATTGATCAAGCAAAACGTCATTATCATACATGGAAACGCCACACTAATATATGCACCCAAAACTACTAAAATAAGTGCTCATAGACACAGTGGTACATTGTTATGTACCATAACTTCTCAAAATTATAACATCTATATAAAAAATACTAAACTGAAAAACATGACCAACACATTGTTTTTTTATATCCTTTTCAAAATATTCATAGAACAAAAATATAGGCTAAAACATTTGTAAATATTAGCACCTACTTTTATAACTGTTTGGTTATTTAAATAATATAGGCTATCCCCTAGTGACCAACAAACAGAATAAAATAGGGACATGAATAAATAAATGGATCTTATTACTGTAAAGGGAGTAAAAGAAGTCGTCAACAATTAACAAAGTGTTTTGGGCACATGGGGAAGATGTAACTGACAATTAATTCTTACACTCTTTGACATATATTAATGTGTAACAATTACCTTTTAGTAGCACTTACGCTTTTGGAGGAAGGCCATCTCGGGAAATTGAGGGACCATTGTAATCTAAGACTTTTTTTGAAAATAACCAAGAAGTCAGTTGTAGTCTGTGATGACAATGGGATAGATCTTCCAAAGTTGTTTGCACTCATTCTACTACAGGCAAGTGTCACATATTAATATGTGCAAATGTTTAAGTGTAAACTAGAGGCTCGAGTTGAATGTAGAATTAAACAAAATTAATTCTTTAAAATGTTATTAAAAGTTTGGTAAATACTCTTTAGGTAAATTTAACAATTTATAACCATAGATCTTTAAACTGTAATAATTACAACCAAATACTGTTATAAGTAAACCTATGATATATTTCAGGAAATATTGGTAAACAATTTGTTTACAAATCCTTTTCTTTATCCACACCTCTCATTCGTGAAGTACATCATCATTAGTGAAGTACAGACCTAAATGTGCACGACAAGGTTGTATATATGTCTTGGTGGTGTCTGTCGTGTACCAAGACTAAATGCAAGGATAGGTTATGAAGCAAAGCTATTTAACTCATGCCTAGCAATGTTCGGTGGTTTTGTAAACCTACTTACCAATAGATTCAATTGTATTGTCTATCTACACTGTGAAATCTTATTAGTATTATGATATAAAATACATTATTTACAAAATAAGTCTTTTGTTTTAATTTAGACAAAGGATCCCTGTGTAAATTTTAGACGTTCCAAATGGTCCAGATTTAGATATTCTATAATCTTTTTAAACTGTAGAAGAAACTGTGTTAAATTTTTCCTTATAGCTTAAATGTCTAAAGATAATTTAGAAATGCTGTGATACTTGAGTAAATGACATGTAAAGGTAACATCATACAACATAGAAGAATCTGATATTTTTATAACATGGTAACCCAGAACCATCAACATTTTTGGTGTTCAATTATTTTGTTCCATGGCGGAGTGGGAGCTACAGATAGAAATATACTAATAGCATTACTTCCACAGCAGCTTAAATATATTATGCAGGGCTGTTAACACAACAGAATTTAGAATGCAATAGCTTCGAACCCGCCTTTTTAACTTTAACTACTGTATGAAAAAAATGACAGTTATTTTCCTTGTAATATCTAAATTACTTTAGTATTTTCAATTCATAGTTAGTGCTTTTTACAAAACTAGTTATTATTACTCCTCTAGATTATTTGCAAGATTTATTATAAAATCCAAATTTAGTTATATTATGTCTTGTCAGTTTTACTATAAGCAGTATGAAAACAACAGTAGGACACTGACGGAAAAACACTTTAACAAAGCCTCTTTGAATGTTATTAAAACATTGAAACCCAAAAATATACTCCTTGTACTTTAAAACTTACCTTACAGTTTAAAAAAGACAGTTCATGTTTAAAGTACCCATAGCAAAGTTACAAATTACAGAATTTTTTGATTGAGGGGTTTGATGAAGTTTTATGAGTAAAAGACCTTTTTATAGCTGACTGATAATAAAACCTATGTAATAAGAATTTATAGACAATAAAGCTCTAATCCACTCTTAGACTTAAAACACAGCCTAGAAAAAATGTATATCAAAGATGACAGCCAGTTTCTCCCTCAAATTTCTTATCAACTACATGAAAACATTCAAAAACTATTATGGCATCATAAAATTTGTGGGAGTCCTGTTAGGGTTTCACAAATACACAATATGCCTGTGTTTCCAAAGCTTACTGGCCTACATCAGCAAATAGTAACTCCCCTCTATACCAAGTGGCATGGTATAGGAGAGACAGAGTATCGCTGTCTTCAATGAGCGTAAAAGAAGTCAATGTGGCCTGCAATTCGATCCAACTGCCCATTATTGTGTAGGTTTGACCCTAAGTACTTATTCTACTGACTTAGCCAGGGGTTACAAAACCTTTAGTTCCATAGTCAAGTGTAATGTAGAATAAAAAAGACTATTTTGCCAAATTAGTGAATTTTATATCATCTGAAGTTAAATATGAGCCAAATAAAACTGAAATTATGTTACAGTGTGAAATTGAATCCATGCTTTCTAGTTTCAGGTAAATAAATGAAATAATTAGTTACATTAATAATATGTATGCAACTCATGATCACAATATATATGATAAATCTTATTACTTGTGGCGAAATTCCACTGCTTAGCTACATTTAAAAAATTAGTTTTACTTTAGAAAATTTCAAAAAACCTCAAGAAGGTTTATTATGAAAATATTACTATTTGAACTTTTTCATAAATGTGTTGTGTAAAAATTAAACTAGCAAATTATTTAGCTGTCTTACACAGAGCAAAATCCATCCGACGAACTGGAGACTGTATGATAGAATCTGACATGCCACTGTCATATGCAGAATCAGTGCCTGACAATGGTGAGTTCAGTGGTAAAGACATACTACGATCAAACCTAAAACAAATACATAAATGATTTACACTGAAATCGATTAAATTATAAAAGATGAACATTTGCAAAGGCTATTTTCTTTAAAACACCTTAGAAACAATCTAAAGATATTTTTTTACTTAACCTAAATAAGAAAGAAACTTTCTGTTTTCTTGAAAATAATATTTATTATAATTTGGTTTGAAAAAGTATAAATATTTTTAAAACCTTGTGGTGTTAAGGTGATCAGTCAAATCGACTGTTACCATTTAGAAAAGTTCCTAGTTTAGAATATAGGAAAGGGTAAGAGAGTTTTGGAGCCCCAGAGCCTGAAGTACCCCTCATTGGAGTAAAGCACTGTATTGAAGCGACCAGGACAAAAGTTAGGTGGAATAGCACGGCACTTCTTGATGGAATCACTTGAAAAATACGACTAGAAGAATTTATTTTTAATGATTCTTTTTTAAAAATATACCTATTAACTATGTGATGAAAAAAGATTTGTTTCATCTCTTAAATAAACAAATTAATTAATTTAAAAAGTGTTTTGGCTTCTAAGAGCAATAATTAAGTGTAGAAGGAATGAGAACGTAGTGTTCTCAAAGTAGGGGTAATTTGACATGATAACATTTCATGGAAAAGTGCGTTATAAGCATAAATACTAGTTAGATATTTTTCTGTGTAGTCCAAGAGTTGACCAAAGTCGCAGTTTAGTCTTTCATTTATTTAAAGTATGCAGCTTGGACATTTAGTTTACTTCAACTTTATAATTCAAAAATTTTATATTTTTCTTCACTTATGTCTCTCTTGCATTTCCATCCATTATGTTTCATTGACACTTTACAATAAAAAACTGACAGGTGAAAAGATTTTTACAACAAAATCAAATTCAGGTGTTATTGAAAAATGATTCAAAGTTGGAAGAATGGAGGAAAAAGAGTGTTCTGAGCTAAATATAATTTGTTTCTTTCTTTCTATAAACAAGAAGATACTTCTCTCAACAAACAAAAAATATCACAGAATGTAAAATTTCCATTTCATTTCTAAAATGTTTTAGTTAATTGCAAATTATTAAATTACAAGTCTTTAAATAATGTATAAATGTATTGGAGAAGCAGTACTACCTTGAAAGTTTTGGTGTGTCCCGACCACATCCAACAGAATTCACTTTATGCTGCTTTGCACTGTTTTTAAGCGAAGGAAGAGAATCAGATGGTTGAACCCCTACGTGTAGCCCACTATCTAAGCTTTGTCTTTTATTCAAGCGAGGTGCAGGACTGAGTTGAGTCGTGTTGTTAGTACTAGGTTCTTGGTTATCTGCAGCAAGCAAATGCAACACTTAGTTACTCAACACAACAGTGAAACTAAAGTAGAATTTTTCACAGTTAGACTTACGAGTTGTAGGACTGGGTGCAGAACTTATGGGTGGAACCTGAGCATCAGGAAATGTGGGAATGTTTACGTACAGACTCAATACTTTATATTTCTGGGATTCACTTCTGAAAAGTAAAAAAAAATATCATGTGTGTTTATTATTTTTGGTAACAGATTAAATAATAGTAAATTAAGATGTATTAAAAGTCTTATGCTGCAAGTGATCATTGGCAACAGCAAAAGCTATATTATTTTACAAACATATTTAGTTTTTAACCATTTTTTTAAAATTTGATCACATGAAAACTTCAAAATCCAAAATATATACTTATTAGTTACCTTGGGACCGCTTCAGGCTTAAGAAACACACCTTCATCCTTGGAATTTGTGAAAGGGGATAATATTAATGATTGTGATTCTTCTTTTTCTTCTTGGTTCTCTTCTATAAAATAAATAAAATAATAATTTTAATTAATAGCAAAATAAACAACAGAAATAGTTAAAAAAAACAAAAAGTTACCTGTGTTTATATATTAATATATATGTTTAATACAAATGTTAAATATATATAATAACTGAAGTTATTATTATTACTTGTAAATAATTTTTTTTCCACTACAAAGTGCAATAATTTTACCTTATGTGATGAGGTACCTTTCGGTCACTTGACCATTGTCGAATCACTAGAATTCAGTAATTCGACAACGGCCAAGTGGCCGAAAGGTGCCTCGTCACATAAGGTAAAATTATTGCACTTAGGGGCGGAAAAAAAATATTTACAAGTAATAATAATAACTTCACAAAGTCAGTGCAACGGAAAAATAATGGACAACGTGAATTATCATGAAATATATAATTAGATATATACACATATCGTGATATTTCACATTGTCCATTATTTTTCTGTTGCACTGACTTTATGAAGTTATTATTATTAATTGTAAACAATTTTTTCCACCTCAGGAAATTATTGCACTTAGTGGTGAAAAAAATTGTTTACAATTAATAATAATAACTTCATATATATATATATATATATATATATATATATATATATATATATATATATTAATTAAAACAACCTCTCACCACAAATTTAACAAATTTTATTTTAACCTTATGTACATTTCGACTACAAAGTAATCATCTTCAGAGGTATTTTTTACATAACCCCTTCATATATATGTATATATATATATATATATATATATATATATATATATATATATATACATATATATATAATATATATATATAATAGTTCTAGTAAAGCTTTTTTTTTGACTTGACAGGAGACTGACAGATAGTCCAAAACTGCAATCTCTTGGAAATAATAAATAGACACATATAAAAAAAACTGCTCAACATGCTGCTAGTACCAATATCATACCTTTCAATGATTGTTATACCACCAACATAATTAAGGCCCTCGCCCTGATTGCTACCCTTCAGAATTGAGATGATGGGAGTTGTCATACCAATGGTACACCAAATCTAGAGAACCTCCTAGCCTCAACATCAGATAAAACTCCTTTTACCTTCCCCCTAACTTCTACCATTTTCAACAACTCCATTTACCTTCCTTCTGACTGACTATTAATATCTAGTTTCAAATAATCAATATTTATACAAATCACATATAGCACTATATCATAAACTATAAATCTGTGCATCTATGACATTTGGATATTTATACACCTCTGTGGTTTACTTCAGTCTTTTCTATTTTGATTGATAAAGATCATTGTATGATAGAAATATTGCAATAGTGTGATATTTTATATGTGTCTATTTATTTATTTTCCAGAGATTGCAGTTTTGGACTATTGCCACTAGGTAAGTCTGTCAGTCTCCTATTTACTCCAAAAATCCCTCTCTCTCTCTCTCTCTCTCTCTCTCTCTCTCTCTCTCTCTCTCTCTATATATATATATATATATATATATATATATATATATATATATATATCAGATAAATATTTTGGGAGCAGATTCTTCGCTTTTTCTCTAAAGTTTACTAACATGGGACAACTACACTAACTACAGCAAAGTTGGTTTTACCAGAATGGATTATGAAATTGTTAATTAAACCTGATTTTATATAAAGAAAAACAATTTATATATGGACAATCCTTCCAAACAAAATCTATTTATACCTAACTTTATGCTATTTCCCTTAAATTTAATTTTCAAAATAATATCAAAACTGTAACTCACTTATTCAACTAACCTGTCTGTGGAGATTGATGGAGTGGAGATGTGAGTAACAGGAGCTCCAAGCCTCCACTCGCCAAATCTGATATGTTCTGGCGGCGAGCAATCTCTAATCTTTCAACTTCAGTCACTAAGTTATCATGTGAATTTGTCTTGGCCAGATCTAATGCAGTTTGTAGTTGGCAGTTTTTTAAACTGAGTGCTGTGAAATTCCACTGGTAGAGAATCAGAGCTGTCTCATTATGGCCTTTAGCACATGCCCACATCTAATGGAAATTATTGCTCGGATTCACAAATTTAACTATATGATCTTATCACTAAAATAAATGGTTCAAGGGTTTTGTGAAACTAACGATCTCTGTAGAAACCACTTTTAATCAATTTATAACAACTACAATATAGCCATTTTAAATACAATAAGAGAGTTAACGTTCAAAACAATTCCTCAAAATCTCAACACATTATTTGAGGAGATATATGTTGTATAGATTTTTTAATGACACAAGCCTGTTGCAGGGAATCACAGAACATATAGATAGAGTTTACTCTCTAAAGTAGATCTACTTTCTTGTCAAATCCTTTGCATGAGAGGTTGCTTGTATATGCACAATCTACCCACAAGGGAATAGGGAGGGGGATTACAGAACATATAGTTGCTTGTATATGCACAATCTACCCACAAGGGAATGGGGGGAGGGGAATACAGAACATATAGATAGAGTTTACTCTCTAAAGTAGACCAACTTTCTTGTCAAAACATTTTCATGAGAGGTGGCTTGTATATGCACAATCTACCCACAAGGGAATGGGGGGAGGGGAATACAGAACATATAGTTGCTTGTATATGCACAATCTACCCACAAGGGAATGGGGGGAGGGGAATACAGAACATATAGTTGCTTGTATATGCACAATCTACCCACAAGGGAATGGGGGGAGGGGAATACAGAACATATACTGATTTATTTCAAACTCTGAACATGAACATTAAATTCGTTAAAAAAAATATGTCAAGTTGTTCACAGATGTTTAACTTGTCAGTACAGAAGAAACATTTCAATCTCTGTCCATGAGAGTCAGTGTTTTCAGTTAAAAAATAAAGCCATACTAAGATTTCAGCTGGACAGACACTCATTGACATTAGAATTTGTATATTTGTTAAGTCCATCTTTACGTGAGCTACTAGTTTTCACTAATACACTTGTAAATATATAACAAACTTGCCTATAGTAGCATTTACTTGAGAGTAGCATTTACTTGCCGGAGAGTTACGGTCTGAGTTGACAATGGGACACATTTCCCAAATGGCCATCCTCAACAAATATAAGTAAGTGCTACTATAGGCAAGTTTGTAATATATTTACAAGTGTTTTAGTTAGAATTTTTGGTGAAGAGATGTGAATGAACATTTAGATTGTTCTGAAAAATAATGTTCATTGTGACATACATATGAGTTAAATTTAAATACACCTTTAAACACCTTAAAATTTATTTTCACACAGCCACTGTAAATAAAGAATATCATATGCATCTTGTTAAGGGTTAAAATCAGGGTGATTTTCTCTGTAGACTAAAACAATATTTTACAGTTTTGTCTTTACATATCTGGACGTGAGTACTTTTTCTAGATACCTTTTCTAGTACCAATAGTTACCTTTTCTAGTTTGCCCCCTTCACTTGATATCATGTTTTATGCTAAGGTAGAAAAACGTAGTTAAAAATTGGAAAGTCAATCAAATTGAGGCTTTATCACTTAACCAATCGTGTACTTCTGCCTCAAATTATGCATCATCGATAAACAGTTGCTGAATGTTTAATCTACTTGACATTTGGTAATGTGTTATCTTTGTCCTTCATATAAGAACGTGAAACATGTTTCTCATAAGTTGGTGTGACTGTTTTTCCTCTAAAGAACGAAAGACATTGAACGCTTTGTCTACGAAACTGTGATACCTAATAAACTATAGGTAAGAAATACTGTAGACACACAAGATGATGCAGTATGCTTATCTGAAGGCCAACTGAAAGCATTAGGGTGTTTTGTCCACTAAGAAAAAGAAATGGTCGAAGTCCTCTTACAGGCAATGTGTTACTGTTTAAGGTTAATATACAATGAGGCATAAGATTTTCACTGCTAAAGTTATACACTTCAGCTAAAGTGATTAAAATTCATTAAACCACATTATATTTATTCTCTCTTTCACTCTGAAAGTGATATTCTTATAAAAAACCAGACATTTTTGGGAAAGACATTTTAAGATACATTTCAAATATCTTTTACAACATTATAGCAACTACACTTGTTTACAATGATATCTATTTACAATAATCCAATATTTCAATAATTAAAGTAATAAAAAAAATATATGATTTACATATAAAGAAGACCTATTTAGGGTGTAACTAGATGGGAGCACATGTTTACAATATAGATTGGATAAGAGTTATAGTAAAATAAGGTTATTATAGCATGCAAAGGATGCGAAAAGGATGGTGAATCAAAAATGTCACTAAGGCAGGAATATAAAACTTCACTGAGAACCTCACCAAAATAGAGGAGAAGCAAGTATTATGGGTATGGAATTGGAATTTTACCCTATGCTAATTCTACTAACTGTTGGTTACGACCAGATAGCATTGGCCGGCAAGTGCTTTTGTTAGACATTTATATCAAGTTATAGTTTTTGTTCTTTATATATCACACCTAAAACATTTTTAGTCTGATTTAAATAATAGTGAATTTGAATTAAGCAAGGAGTTTTGACTTATGCAGGATTTCCTTTAGTGTTTAGTGTTAAAATACATTATGTTATTTTTAATGAAAATTATTGAAAATTTGTGGAGTATTTGATACACAATATGTAGATTTAGTTTCAACATATTAAAACTCAAAAAGTTAAACTCAAGATATGTTTACCACAGGAATTTTGTTGTTTAACAAAAAGTTATTAGAGACAGTAGTTTCAGCTATGTTTGTAAATAGCATAAAGCAGTTGGTATTTGGTAATCTTACCAATGGTGTGAATCCATCCTCGTCTTGGCTTAGCGCATCCACTTCCATCTCAAGAAGTAAAGATGAGTTTTCAGACCTCCAATGTAACATTGCACAAACTAGCCTAGAAAATTATAAAATAAAAGTCTCTAGACTGAGTATAAAGTAAAATATAACTTGTTTGTAGTAATAATTTACAGTGCGACCAACTTCTACAAGCAGGTAACTTACTTTGCAAATCCAAGGCTTGCAGCCAGATGAAGTAAAGTCATACTTCGATGAGTTGAACACCAGGTTACTCGATTGTCCTCGTTTTCTGTCAGTTCTCGCCATTCACGTTTACTCAACCCTTGACAATAGTTTACTAGCCTTTCTTCAAAATTAGCAGCTTTAAAGAGCCGAGTACCCTCGACCTGTTACAAAAATGAGAGCAATTAATTGGTAGGAAACAAATATATCTCACTGCCAGATTCTTTTTTTAGGTTAGGGTTATATTTCTAAGCTTTAAATATTTATATAAAACAATAAGGAGAAACCCCTTTAGTTGCGTTAAAGGACTTTCTTGCTCGTTTGTTGTTATTACTTGTAATAAGAACTTGTTACCTCTTATTATAAGATAAAATCATTATATATATATATATATACATATATAAGAGTAGACCATGAGTACATGTGTTTACGGTCCTGATAGAGATTTGGTCTACTTTAGGTACGTGTGATGCCATGAACCTTATATACTCCTCTTAAAGGGGTTTATGTCCCTTCATTAACACTACATATCTTCCCAACCTTTTCCTAACCTTTGCAGATGATGTAGGTAATTAGTAGAGTTGTGACATTGCATGAATTAAATTGTCTACTTTTGATGATTATAAATTAATTTAAATTAAACACTTTATTTCTAATGGTTTTTATCATATTTACTTTTTATACAATAGTAAATGAAATTATGGGAAGAAATAAAAGCACAGTTAGAAGTACATCACCCTTTTAAGACCATGAGCCGATATATCAGCTCTCTGATTTTCAATAGAAAAAGACTACACACAAATATATCGGTTCCGATATAACTGAATTTCAATGCATTGTAGTTCTCCATAAAATTATTAGATCAGGTGATAATTATAACTAAAAGAAAACTTATTCCGTATAGAACAGAATTGTTCTTTTTTCACACAGATTCCAAGAAATACGCAGATGAACGAAGACAAGATTTAGACAGCTACAAGCCCCCTTACGGCTGTTCGCGCTAGTTTGTTTTCATTGTTCAAGTCGTCTGGTCTGTTGTAAGAATATCTTTGAACTTATTTAGTATTATTTCCGACAATTTCTAGTTTGTCATATATTTTGTTTTTCAACATTAGTTCGTGAAAACGATTTGTGAAGTAGATTATTTACTCAAAGCCTGGAATGTGAAAACGATCATGGACTGTATGCGTACAAAGTGATAAGGAACTTTATGGGTAATGCATTGCAAAACATACTTGAAATTTGATTCACATGTATTATAGGATACCTTTAGATTTGAGGTAATAGTATAGATAAATAGATACATAATAAATAAACTTGTAGTGTAAATATTAAACACTATATTCAGCTAAATTAAGACTCATAATAATGGTAGCGAATATAGACTAAAACTTTAAAAGGTAAGGTTTAATCAGTGTAGGCAATTGAAATTCACAACATATCTTGATAATCTCTTAGTGATTAATGTGTGAGAGTTTCAAGGTGACAGTTTTTTTTGTAGATTTTATACGCTTGGAAACCTGGAAAATCAAGAAAACTGATGATGGTAAGTAGGACTTATCGATTCTATGCAAGAAAATCTTTGAAAATGAATGATTTGTAACAACTATATTTATTAACCTATGTAATTACGGAACAAATAACGAAAAAATCAGATTTCTACCTGTAGTTATCAGCAGAAGCACATCTGTTGGCATGGTGTCTGTCTGTTGTTCAATATAGCATAATGCAGTTTCCAAGAGGGCTATTCCTTCACCGTGATTAATTTTCCCTTCTGTTACGGTCTCGGTCGAACCTTCATCTTTATTCTCGTCCTTATTCCCATCAGTAGTTTCTTGTACCATTTCAATAATCATAACATGTGTTATTGTTACCTACTTATGTTCGGCCTTACTCATTAACAATTTCTTAACCTGGAAGCTTCTGACAAATCTGGATAAGAAATGTCAAATCTCTTCTTGTGGATCAATTGCACAATAAACAGTTTTATTATGATTCAGGACTTTATTCCATGACCATACTTCTTCTTTTATTTCTTTCCATGATCGGCTATCCAGTACACAACTTCCTTAATTGTAATTTTTTTAAAAGCCTAAATGCTTTCTACCCCGTCAGTCACTTTCAAGAGAGATTGTAAACAGTATAGTCTGAATTTTTTTCATATATTCAAGAACACCCTGATCCATCGAGTGGATGAGGCTCGTAACATTTAAAGAAGATATAAAGAACGAATATAATCAGCCACAGTCTAACAGTAAATACTTTGAATTTCTTTTCAAATAGATAAAGCAGTCTGAAATAGAAATAGGCTTGAATTTAACGGAAACTTAAAGAATCATTGTATTTTTAAAACTCTACTGTATTACAAAAACTAGAAACATGGTGTGGTCTTTCTCAGATGCTATGTGATAAAAATGGATGGTCTTAAAAGGGTTAAAGAAAAATTATGCACTTTAAGCAATTTATGTTGGAATATGGTGTGGTCTCAGTTTAGCATGAAGTAAAATATAATTTTTAAATGATTTTAAAAAATTCGGATGAAAAGTTATACATACTACAAAATTTAACATCATAACAATTAACAAAACAAGACATAATAACAAGATATAAAATCAGCAAAATTTGTCATCCAAGCTTAGTAAAATTATGTCTTGCTTGACATAACATTAGAGTAAATTTATAAAACCTTACACGGAGAGTAAAACTAGTCTCAGTGAGTTTTTATAAATTTACTTTAACTATAAAAGTCTAGAGAGTGTAAACAATTTAGAAAAAGATTTCACTTTAAATGTTCTGTTAAAATAACATCGTTATTTCAAAGTTGTTTCCTAAAAATGTTTAGATAAATCATTTTTTTACCAACTCACCATGTCATGCCCTGTGTCAGGTTCTTGTTTAATTTGCAACCTATCGTCCATTGCTTCGAGACGATGTAAAAGAGTAAATTTAAGAAGATTGTCATTTGCGTTAGTTGAAGTTTCTTTGCTTGTCTGCTGCGCACTTCCTTCACCTCGTGGCGGTGTTTTGTACTCAAACATAGCAGAATTAGAGATAACGAACCCTTCACAAGCAACTTGCAATGTGGCCAAGCCAACTTCATGAGCTGGAAACAAAATATATAGTCCAATACTAATAATAATTTTTATGAAGACTATTAAATAGTTTTCAGTATTTGTTAGTACAAATTATTGGGGTGTTATAATATTTTACAAAGTTTCACTTTGAAAGGAAAATTTAAATATACAGCGGGCCTAAGAGAGAAACAAAGAAATATTCAGGGGTAGTTCCTCAGGAGAAACTAGTGAAAAAAGTTCGTATTAACAAAGGTTTAGAAATTCTTTATTGGTGTTTAATCAATTTAAAGTAGTAAAATAAAAGGATATCTTAAAATCTAATTTTAACAGTATATGCCAATTATTTTACAGTTGTTTGTAGTAATCTTGAATTCACTAATTAAATTATAAGTAAATATTTCATAACTGAGAGACTAACATCCAGCAACCTTGAGCGATGGGTCAGCAGTAGTGGGTCAGCTTTGTCAATGAAATGATTATTTCAAAACGTGTTGCCATGTAAATTCAAAAGTATTAACTCAGTTATGCAATAATTACTTATACATTAATTTACATTATTTTAAAATTTTTATTTGTAGTAGGTTGGCAGTAATAACAGCTGATAAACAATTAAAATTGTATACAATGTTTGAATATTTTATAATAAATTGTTATACAGATAAAGGAGGTGTAGCCTGATATTAGATAAAATACAGTTGCTATATTCTAAAAACCAATATGGTGAAATAATTTTCTGTAATGGGTATAGCAATGGAAATGTGGAAGTTGCTCGACTTCAATATTAAGAAAGATTTCTGGAGAGGCGGATTCCAAGTCTTCTGTATTTACAGACCAATAAGTCATTTCCAATAAGTTCAATTTTTTGCTGAACACTGATCAAATCATTGTATTCCTAGAGACAATCAAGTTATTTAGTATGTTCAACATAGCCCTGAAAGTTTCTCTGGGACACCATATGTAATAAAACTAAGAATGTAAAGAAAAAATATTCCGTCTTGACAAAGCTACAAACATTAATTAAATTTTATTCAAATCAGTATGTTACTAACTCAGTCCATTGCGCTGTACTTTTGCTGTAATCTATATAAGTTGCAAACGCCCTTTTGTTTAAATAATTTATCCAGCATCTACTGCATAATGTCAAAACTAACAGTGCTTGATTCTAAATGGAAGTACAAGAAAAAATCAAGTCATCATACAATAAAAATTAACAATGTTACTTGAATTAATTTTAAATGGCATTATCTCATCCTTTAAAGAAACACTATAAAGTGTAGTACGACACACTAACCTGGACAGTAGCACCTTAAAACTCCACTCTGCACTAGTGTCGTAGGAACAGGAAAAGAATCAAAAAGCACCGTATATGGAGATGTAGTTGAGTACCAAGGACCTGTCACAAGAACTTTTACTCCACCCTACACAATAACACAAAATTATTATTTCTTATAAGTATATTTAATGAGGAGAATGATGGGGCTTAATTTAAAAATGCCTATGTGACGCAAAAAAAAGAAAATTTAATATCACGGAACCTTAGTAAGAGGGTCTCTTATACCCTGGACTTTTTAAATGTTTCCAGCAGATGTGCAATTGAAATTATTTATGAAATACCCTATTTATTGTTCTGAAAATCCTCTGTAAGATAGTTCTTTTTGTAAACATTTTTTTTACAATCCTAAATTAATGCTCATTACAAAACATGGAAGATTATTTGTCCATAGAAAGCTTCTTTCTTACTAGCATGTTAGCTGACTGAATAATATTCAGTAGTTTACTATTGTACATAGGACTCAAATGTCAGGCACACAATAAGAGAATTCTTCCGTGATACAAACCTTAATGTTGGTTGAGTTGTTAGTTCTATTCTAAACAGATTACAGTAATACCATGTACTTACGCGATAGGTGGGACCGATCGATAACCGTATAAGTCGAATTCGCGTAAGTCGGGGTATAATTTTACATACAATTACATAGAAATTATGTTTAATTAGGACCAAAGACTAAATAAAATAATAATTTAGAAGAAAAATGTATATGTATGAAATTCTTAAATACATAATACAACAAAAAAGTTATATTATTTACATACATATTACAAAGAAGTTATTTTGACATAGACTTCAAAAAATCTAGTAAATTTGTTTGATGAATTGAAGATTTTTATTTTCACGCAGAATTTCCTAGTAATTGGCTAATTTTTTTGTTATGTGCCAGAAATACCCTCAACGTTGGAATTATGTTTTCCAAAATTTGTAAGCCTTGTTTAATTAAACTAAGGCTTTTTGTCAAGTTTCTAACCGTCAATTCATCTTCTACGTCAACTGGGTCTAGAGAATCTGCGTTTTCAAGCTCTTGCTCACGCATTTCTATGATCTCATCAATTAATTGTCAGCATCTGGTCGTGTAAATTCAGCAGTTCTTGAACGTCATCATTATCCACTTTTAAAATGAGGTCTCTGGCAAAACTGACAACTTCTTCAATCACATTGGCAATTTCATCAAGACTTTGGCACTGATTACGTTTGAGTTTCAATCGCGAAAAAAAAGACACACCTTTTTCCAAACGCCATTTAAAATTTTTTGTGAAATTTCATTCTAAGATTGTCCAATGATTCTCAAAGCACCTAAAACATTGAATTGTTTCCCAAAATCTTCAACAGAGAGTTCGTTGTTCTGTCTCATAACTTCATGCAGATGCGCAGATAATCTTCTTTTGTAATAAGTTTTAAATGTTTTGATGATTCCCTGATGAATCGGTTGAAGTAAACTAGTTGAAGTAGTATGAGGATGGCTAGGTGAGTTGTCAATTAATAGGAATTGCTTTAAAAGGAATTTCTGACAATAACAATATGAAATGATGACTAAACAAGTCCTCATAAAGGGAAGCTGTCACCCAAAACTTTCAATTTGACTTCCAAAATCCCAAGCACACTACGAGTAGCTTTAGAAATATTTTTTTATACTCTTGGATAATTGAGCAATAAACTATGACTGGTTGCAACTTATATTCACCAGCTGTATTTGCACAAACCATCACTGTCAATCGGTTTTTGGCGACCTTAAAACCTGGAAATATTTTCTCTTTGTGGGCTATAAACGTTCTCTTAGGGATTTTTTTCCAGGACAGGCCAGTTTCTGCGTAACCTGAACAGCATGATTTTAAATCGCGTAACTTGGGAATAGCATAAGATCGGGTAGCGTAAGTCGAGGTATTACTGTATCAAGTTTGTGCAAGGTAGTTGTGGAAACAATACAGCAAACAAATATTCTTTAACAAGATAATCTCTATGAATAGTCTTAAGATAGACAGTAGATAGGGTGAGAATAGAATGAATTACCAAATTGTAATTCTGATAATAAAATGTATTAGCTAACATCGTTTAAAAAAATAGTCAGATACAAACATGTAGATAAACCACAGTAGAGCAACATAATTTTAATGGTTTATAAAAGGATATTGATAAATTTTAAAACACTATAATATGAAAATGTTTTATATGCTATTTATGACTCAATTCAATTCCTGTATAAAACTCAATCCAGCTTAATATGTGATTTTTATGGAGATACTTTAACAGAAAAATAAAGGCATTTAAATTTTATAATTAAGTTAACTAATTGTGAGTATTTTGTAAAGTTCTGTAAACTATACAGAAATAACAAAGGCTATTTAAATATTCTTAAAGTGTAAAGTGAAAACATAATTAAGAAATAAATTTGTATGAGCTTCTACAGCATTAAAATAAATTATTCAGTGTAGAAACAATATTAACCCTTTAATTACCAAACTCGTATGTAGACAGTTCCCATCTAGTGACTACCAAACCCGTATGTAGACAGTTCCCATCTGGTGACTACCAAACCCACATATAGACCGTTCCCATCTGGTGACTTCCAAACCCACATATAGACCGTTCCCATATGGTGACTACCAAACCCACATATAGACAGTTCCCATCTGGTAACTACCAAACCCACATATAGACCGTTCCTATCTGGTGACTACCAAACCCACATATAGACAGTTCCCATATGGTGACTACCAAACCCACATATAGACAGTTCCCATCTGGTAACTACCAAACCCACATATAGACAGTTCCCATCTGGTGACTACCAAACCCATATATAGACCGTTCCCATCTGGTGACTACCAAACCCATATATAGACCGTTCCCATCTGGTGACTACCAAACCCATATATAGACCATTCCCATCTGGTGACTACCAAACCCGTATATAGACAGTTCCCATCTGGTGACTACCAAACCCACACATAGACCGTCCCCATCTGGTGACTACCAAACCCACATATAGACAGTTCACATCTGGTGACTATCAAACCCATATATAGACCGTTCCCATCTGGTGACTACCAAACCCGTATATAGACAGTTCCCATCTGGTGACTACCAAACCCATATATAGACAGTTCCCATCTGGTGACTACCAAACCCATATACAGACAGTTCCCATCTGGTGACTACCAAACTCGTATGTAGACCGTTCCCATCTGGTGACTACCAAACTCGTATGTAGACCGTTCCCATATGGTGACTACCAAACCCACATATAGACCGTTCCCACCTGGTGACTACCAAACCCACATATAGACAGTTCCCATCTGGTGACTACTAAACCCATATATAGACCGTTCCTATCTGGTGACTACCAAACCCATATATAGACCATTCCCATCTGGTGACTACCAAACACATATATAGACAGTTCCCATCTGGTGACTACCAAACCCATATATAGACAGTTGTCATCTTGTGACTACCAAACCCATATATAGACAGTTGTCATCTTGTGACTACCAAACCCGCATATAGACAGTTCCCATCTGGTGACTACTAAACCCATATATTGACAGTTCCCATCTGGTGACTACCAAACCCATATATATACTTTTACAGCTTCATTCACTCTGCAACACTTTTGTAAATGTGTTGAAAGTAGGTAGTTATTTAAAATGCTTTTAAACATGTGCTCTGTAGTGTTGCCAACATATTGCAGTGAAAATCATTTAAAACTTCTGAAAAGGAGACAAAATCAAATAAATTGTGAACAGATTTTACATCACTCAGTGGCAACCATAGACCTACCTGTTTTTACAATTATATGTGTGTAGTAAATAAACAGAGTATACAATAGCTGTTCATACTCCATCACTCGTACCACATTACGATGTACATTATATCAGTGTGTGGTCTTCTCAAGTTAGTTAAGAAGTAAAACAAAGTCTACAGATAATTTTACTAAATATGCAAAATCTAACTCACCTCAGGGTAGGCCCACTCAGGGGAATAGTCTGTAATGTTAGCCGTGCCTTCCCTGTACTCCATATGTGTTGTTTGTTTGCTACTGTTGTCTTGTGGACTTTGGTTCGATTGTTCACGGTCACTAAGGTCTACCATACTGCCATCTGAACAGTCAAAACAATACTAGTGTAATGTGAAAATATTTATTACAAACATTTATTCTTTTCATTCTTCAACAATAATAAATTAAAGTTTTAATTTCAAACGAAATTACAAAAAAAACGGCACAAATAAAGACAACAATGTACTGTAAGTATATTAAGACTGGCACAAGAAGGAGTACCTGAAGAATACCAATGAGATGCAAGCTTCAAATTACACTGAGAAGATGGCCGGAAATAGAAAACAAACATGGGTCTGTACAGTTGCAAGGTATGCAGTCGTCTATAGATGCAGTGAGGCTAACCAAAATTGTTTAAATAAAAAGATATTTTTTTTTTCAGAAAATGAAAATATAAACTCGTTAGAGGTGCAAAATTGTAGATAAATTATGAAAAGAAACGGAAATTAGCAACGAGTAGGCATTGGATGCTCTGATGTTAGCACAAGTAATTCTGTATTTACCTGCCACACTCCCACTTCCAAACAGACTATACCCTATGTTTGCACATTTATTTTATGTTAGTTCTTTCTGCTAGTTTTCAGCAATCAGCAGTGTTCATACCTATTAGAAATCTCTACATAGAAATTAAAGACAATTTTTTAGGCAACTTGAAACAATATTTCTCGTTATTAAAAAAATAGCAGATTTTTTAACTTTTCAATCCAGAAAGGTTTAAGGCTTTCCTGAAGTGATACTTTTCCTTGAGAATTTATTGTCTCAAGTTCAGAAAATTTTTCTTAACATTTTTAAACAAAAGAACTTCAAAATTAACTGAGTTATATATATATATATATATATATATATATATATATATATATATATATATATATATATATAGATTTTTTGGACTAGGAGACAGACAGACTTACCTTGGTAAGAGTTCACACTGTAGTCTTGAAATAGAAACACATAAAAGCACTTAAACAATGATATATTTCAACCACACAGTGGTCTTTGTCAATCGAAGAGAAAACACAAAAAGAAATATGAGAGAATGAAATAAAATAAATATAAGTTGTAATCACAAATTGTGTAGAGTAGAAATCAGATGACACAGATTAAAGATATATATATATATATATATATATATATATATATATATATATATATATATATATATTGTTTCCATGAGCATATGAGTGATTATAGTTTATATAAGTCTGTCTGGAGAAAAGAGATAAGGCTATTAGGAGAAAAAAAAAAAAAAAAAATGGATTTATCTGATGTTGAGGTTAGGGGATTCTCTGGACTTGGTATACCACTGGTATGATAGTTCCCACCTTCTCAGTTCTGAGGGATTGCAATCAGGGGGGAGTGATTTAATTATTTTTGTGGTATAGCAGTCATCAAAAGTTGTGATGTTGTGACTCGCAGCATGTTGAGCTGTTGGTCTATCCATATTCATAATTTTAACATCATGTCTGTGGCCATTCATTCTGATATTCAGACCATCCGTGGTCAGGCCTATGTACTGTGCTGAGCAAAGTTTACATTGTAGCTGGTATATGACATTTTTCGATGTAAAATTATGATGACCCTGTACTTATGATCCTAAACTACCAGACCCTGATGCAGAGAAACCACACAAACTTCCTCATGGCTCCTTCCCATGCAATAGACCTAGATGCAAGACGTGTCCAATACACCCCTCAGCAAATAGTTTCGACAGCCAAACAACAAAAATGGTCTTCAAAATGCAGGGTCATCATAATTGTACATCGAAAAATGTCATATACCAGCTACAATGTAAACTTTGCTCAGCACAGTACATAGGCCTGACCACGGATGGTCTGAATATCAGAATGAATGGCCACAGACATGATGTTAAAATTATGAAAATGGATAGACCAACAGCTCAACATGCTGCGAGTCACAACATCACAACTTTTGATGACTGCTATACCACAAAAATAATTAAATCACTCCCCCCTGATTGCAATCCCTCAGAACTGAGAAGGTGGGGGGTTTTTTTTCCCCTAATAGCCTTATCTCTTTTCCCCTGACAGACTTATATAAACTATAATCACTCATATGCTCATGGAAACAATATATATATATATATATATATATATATATATATATATATCTTTAATCTGTGCATCTGTGTCATCTGATTTCTACTCTACACAATCTGTGATTACAACTTATATTTATTTTATTTCATTCTCTCATATTTCTTTTTGTGTTTTCTCTTCGATTGACAAAGACCACTGTGTGGTTGAAATATATCATTGTTTAAGTGCTTTTATGTGTTTCTATTTCAAGACTACAGTGTGGACTCTTACCAAGGTAAGTCTGTCAGTCTCCTAGTCCAAAAAATCTAAATAATCTTTACCAACCAAAACTAACCTATAAATAAATAAATAAATAAATATATATATATATATATATATATATATATATATATATATATACATATATCGAGATCGAGATGCTACTTTCCAAGACAAAAATCTTCTGAAGTTAGTACAGTTTTCACCTGAAGAGCATTTGGAAAAATGCTTTCAATTAAGTATTCAGCTTACCTAAGTTTATCTGTAGAACACCAACAACCAATACGTCAGTGGAGAAAATTTTGCGGCACTTAAAAATCGATCCAGAAGTTCACATTAAAAAATTGAGTTTATGTACAAATATGGTATATAAGTTATGGTAATTTCATTAAATAATTTTATTTAAAAAATACAAGTCCTACTGTAATTAAATATTTTTGTTAATATAATTCAAATACAAATGCAGTTAAATACATATCACTAGCACTCATTAATATCTAATAATCGTTACACGTTTTGGGATTGGCAACCAACCCTGCTCTCTAGTGCCCTCTATCTGGCTTTCCAAAATATATTTATAAACAATCAAAGTAGCATGTTGCAGGATTGGCAGATTGTTATTATTTGGGTTTTCATAGCAACAAATCAATTCTACGATTATAACTCTTGAGAGGTGTGAAAATTGAGAGTTAAATAGAAAAAGTGACACCCTTTTTTCTTGATCAGGCATATAAAGAAAGATTATAGCCCAAGTATAAAAAGTTAAACTCATGAAGTACATCTACTCTCAATTTGACTTGTTTGCCTGTTTTATTCCCATAAAAGAAGAAGGAATAATAAGAAGAATAACTGGTATAAAAGTAGGACTATGGTAGATTCCAAGCAAGGAAAAAAGAATGACATCAAGTGGTTATGGCAAAGTTGGTTATTCAAAGTTATACCTGGTGTAACAGAGTTGCAGAAAGGCGTTTGCCTTCAGTACCCACCTAACATTCTTAATCATATTGTCTCCTTTGCATTTGATCCACTTTGAATGTCATCTATCAGTCGAAACTGGAGGGAGAAGAATTATATATTCAATGTATTTATATCATGTAAATATTTTTTATAAGTAATTGTTTTATAACTAAGAGAAACTATATCAATGTACTGTACTGACCCGAACCGAAAGCTTTGTTTCATTTACAATGCCTACCTGATACTGACAGCTTTCACTCAAGGTTACAGGCATGTGATTTATGGTAATGGGGGTCTACGATATGGGGAGCGTGTAGTGTGTATTGGAGAAAAAAGTTAGATTCAAAGTGTGTGTGGTTGGTAAAAATATGTTGGTTTTCTGTTATGTGATCTTTGTATGTTTAACATGTAAAAGTTTAAAATTATGTAGGTTTTAAATAAATATATTTTAATGTATTATACATAAATTTTTTGATTTATTTAAATAAACTGATGATTTGTAATACTTTTAAAACAACATAAATTTAAAATTAACCCTATTGATCCCAACATGCGAATTTTCTGACGAGTTGAAAAATCGTGTTCGATCTTAACATCCACAAAATATTTTTTTCAAGTATAATATAATTGGTAAAATAATTCTTTTATATATTAAAACATTTGTAATGAATTCGTTTACAAAGTTATACTTCAAGGTTCAAGGCACTTCTAGTTTTATTTAGCAACTCTGTTTTAGTTCAAACATGATGACTGTAGCTGCTCGGCGCCAACATGTCAGCTATCTTTGTTGTGAGTAGTGAGTGAGTGGTCTGTTTGTTACTCACAATTTTGTTTGAAAGTTTAGAGTGTACATTGTTTACAACAAGTTTAATATTGTTTGTTGTGGTTTTTGTTAATCTATAAAGACCTTTTTTGTCTGACAATAAGACAACATAAAAACATTTGATTAAAGCTAAAATAGAATTATTTGTGTTTATTTTGTAATTTTACAAATTACTTAATTAATTACTTTTATTTCTATACATTATCATGTGTTTTTCGCAATGTTGTGCTGTGGAACTAAATGTGCACTATTTAGTTATAAACCTATAACTCCGTTGTTTGTGGCTATAACTAAGTGAAAATTTGGGGGGAAACTCATTTTTATGCCTACAAAGACAATATGCATTTATTTAGGAACTGATTTTTAATTTTATATACTTTATATAAAATAGAAACAGAACATTTTGGAAAAATGTTTTTTAGTAACATTTTTCTTATAATTTTTCTTTTTGCATGTAGTTCTAGGTTATTGTATGTTATAGTACAGTCTTAGAGAAGTAAATTAAAAAAAGAATCATGAAAATCCATTGATAAATAAAAATTTGGTTCAAGTTTTGACAAAGCACTACATTCTCAATAAATCATGGCTGGGACTGGTGTAGATACCCATGCAAAATGCCCGGGTATCAAAAGAGTTAAATACATCTTTTGGATGTCTTGTGTATGTGTTGTGTAGCTAGATTTCAAGGTTATGTTCTGTCATTCATATGTTCCTTGAATCTTGTGTTGAATGATTTACTGGTTTGGAAACCATTACACTTGTTATTGCCAGAGTTTGGTGTGATTTTATTTTTGTGCCCTCTTTGTTCTGTTTGAATTTACAAATTTGATACGATCGTGAACCTTGTGTATCTAACCCTATGTTAGACCCCACAGATTTATCACAACAAAAAAATTTTGAAACTTTTTAAGCTGTAAAAATATATAAATCACTGTACAAAGTTTTACTGCATTTTCATCCCTTTATACATGCAACAATTTAAATTTATACAGAGTTTTAAACTAATAAAAACATTATTTCACGCACTAATATTGTGCTAGCAGTAAATAGTCTACTTCATATGCAGTGCTCTAAGTGTTAAACAAGAGTAAAAAGAAAAGAAATTCAGTTATTGTAAACGTTCAAGATATGTCTACATTTAAACTACAGTATTACTCTTGAAACCCAACCTTTACTCAGTAGTTTTACCAATAATAAGTATAAAATAATAATCTCATTGGAAATATTTAAAAGGACCTTTACAAATTAAAAATGATCCAAGAAGTGATTCAAAACGCTGACATAGTAAGAAGGAAACAATAAATCATAAAATATATTATAGCATATACTCAACTATTCTAAGTGAATTCAAACGGTTTTGTTTATAAATTCGAAAATTACAAAATTATTTTTCAACATACATACCGTGATGGTTTGAATCTAATACTTCTAATTCAGGAAAATCACCAAGCATGTCAAATGCATCGAGGTTCACAAATACATCATCATCCATTGCCGATGGCGGTGGACCTACATCAATAAACTCCAGTGGATTCAGTCCTGATACCAGTACGTCCGACTCATCCTGGTTAACTTTACTGGAATTTAGAACATTCGTGTCTCTGCTGAAAAATTAAACTCAATTTTAATGAAATCATGTGTAGCTTGACTGTTGTAATGCTTAACCTTAATTAATTTTACATTTTTATTCAAGTAAAACTATAAAGTTGTATATTAGAATAAGGAAAATTTAAACTGAATTTTGTCTGGATCAAATCTATACAATAAATATTAGAAAAAAAGTGAAATATTGAACTGTATACCTTGCATTTATTCATATAGAAGAACATACAACTCAGTACCATGAAATCCGACTGGCAACCATGATAGATTTATGCAACCAAAGGGTTGTGCAAACAAAATGAAATTAAAATTAAAATAGGAATAAAAATTAGACATTTATTAGTAACAAAGATCTAAAACAGGGGTGATGTTCTACATCTCAAATATTATTTATGATATATATAGAACAAACTTTAAAGTTATTGAAAATTAATTTGCAGGCTTGGGAGGGACAATTACAGATAATAGCTTATAATCAATAATTTTTACGTATGACCAGGAGTGTCTAGAATGACCTGAGAATGGTCTCAATTATATCATCAGAATATTAAAAAACGATCTAAATCATCACCAAACAAAACTATTTCACCCACAACTCAAACTTCTATTCACAACCAGATGGCCTACCAATGGGAAGTCCTATCAGTAGTGTCCTAAGCGAAATCTTTCTACAACACATACAAAACACAAAGATACTCACAAACAATACACACGCACACAAAATCATTTACTGGCACAGATACGTCGATGATATCATAACACTATACAGAGGCAATTCCTGCCAATGCGAAAAACTCCTCACCTACACTAATAAAATACACCCAAAACTCCACTTCACTTTAGAAATTGAAACCAACCGATCCCTAAACTTCCTCGACCTAACCATAACAAAAAGCCACACACAAAAACACAGTTTCAACATTTACAGGAAACCCATAACAACAGACACACGTATCCACAACACCTCAAACCACCCTATCCAACACAACACGCTGCCTTCAGATCCATGCTCCATAGACTTAAAGAAGTCCCAATGACCACAGAAAACATAAACAAAGAACTAGACACAATTAAATATTGAGCATACACAAATGCATACAACACCACAATAATAGACAAACTATGGTACAAAATACAAAAAAAAAAAACACTAAAATTAACACTACAGACAGGAAAAACAAATACATCACATTACCATTCATAAACAAAACAACAAACAAAATAGCCCGCAAATTTCAACAAATAGGATACAAAATAGCATACAAAACTAATAACAAGTTACAATACAAAATACAACAGAACACCAACCACAAGGATAAACTACAAGCACCAGGCGTATGCAAACTGAACTGCGACGAATGTAACAAATTCTACAGTGGACAAACAGGTCGCAGATTTAAACAAAGAATCGAAGAACACAAACAGAACACCAACTCAACTTTTTACAACCAAATAAAAGATACAGGACACAAATACACAGACATTTACCATAACCTAGAAATCCTACACATCAACAAAAAAGGACCACATCTCAACACACTAGAACAATATAAAATTTACAGAAACACAAAAATACAAAGTACAAACATATTAAACGAACAAACACAATACAAATCACACATACTCTTCGATAGTATCGAAAACATACGTTTAAAACCGTCACTGCTTGACCCGACATCTCCCAGCAGAAGACACTGATGAAGATCGGCACATAGCTATTGAAAACGTTCTATCTCAGTAAGTTTTAACAAATTTACTAAATTCAAAGTTCAGATAGTCATAAATTATTGTTTAAGTGATGATAAGATTCACCGAATGTAATGGACTATAAAATTCAAGAATTAAAAAATGGATATTCAAAAACAGGTTTTGAAATTAATTTTAAAATATCATAAATTATATAATATACAATAATATTACAAATTATCTATAAATGAAAGAAAAAGAAAGAGGATCTTGAAGTAAAAGAGGAGTTAGAATAAAAAGTATGTTAGGATAGACAAGAACTTGTATAATGCAATTAAACGGCATAGTATGGAATTAATATAAAAAAAACCTATATGAGAACGTTTGGTTAAAAGGGGTTATGACAATCAGAGCAGAATACAGGGAACCAATACAAAATAAATGCTACAAAGATGGACATTTGGAGAAGAAGTTGCCATTGAACATAGAAAAACAACTTACAAATGAAGCAGTTAGAAGAAAAATGGACATAATAGAAACTGTTTTACCGTACATACCTGAAGACATTTCTTCAGTGCAGGGAAGTCAGAAGAGGACATTTTTACAGTTTACATTATAGGACTTACCCTCTTAGAGTCCAATTAGGAAAGTGATATCTCACAGGATTTCAAGACTATATAAAATGTACTAATTACTTGAGAAACACAACCAAACTTTGCTGAATGCTAAACTCCACAAACTGAAACTGCTTAATCTCATGAACTACCTTTAGATACTGCCCTAACACAATAAAAGGAATATATGAAATGTAGAGACTTCAAACAACACTAGCCAATAGAAGTCTAGATAATTTTACAATAAAATTCTAATTAGCTATTTGTCAATTACCTGTTACAATTGCATGCAAATTACATTTATTTTCCCATTCTCTCTCCTATTCCAGCCACTTACCGTCAAATTAAATTTTGCGTCAAGATCTTAGTTGAAAATGAGATACATCCTCTGAAATGATCATTCTCATACAACAAATATTAAAAGTTTTATATTTAAAAAGTGAAATATAATTGATCTTGGAAATGTATTGTATGAAAACTAACCTTAACAAATAAGTACATCTTAAATCTCATTAGATTGATATAATTTTAAAAATAGTCCTATTCTAATTAACTTCTAAATTTCAGTAAAAATATAGACTGAAACAATGGACTTAAATTAGTAACAGATCTATCAGCAGGTGCACAGGTACTAACCTGTGCTGAGGTTCAGGTGTTCCACAAGTCATTGGCATATTGGCGGATAATGTTTGCTGAATGTCTTCCTGCGACAAGTCTAACGTCTCATTAAAAAACTGATTTCCTGACATACTTCCCTTTGCGTGCAGTGTTTCGTTCAAATTAAAAGGCTTCACATCCATTAACATTTCCCCAGTAGTAGAAGTGTCCATTTGTTTTGAAGCTCTCTCCTTACTTGCACTATTACTTGAATGTCTAAAATTTCTTTCATAGTCATTCCCTGCTAACAACACATTTCCATTGCTAATGTCCATCTTTTCAGGCACGGTGTTTCTTTCTGTTGTTGAATTGTTACTTCTATTGGTTAAGGGTTGTGTTGAGCTTATGCAGGATGTTTGTGTTGAATCTGTGATGCGATGCTGATTTGTTGACATCATGTGACTGGAGTTTGCTACTTCCATCTAAATTTTTTAAAAATTTATTAAATTGTATATTTATATTTTGAATTTACTATACATTTATTTTTTATAGACTTATACAAGTCTATAAAAACATCATGTCTACTAAAAACTTATCATATATAAAATTATTTAAAAACTTGTATATTTGTCTATAGTAGCAATTACTTTCTAAGTTATAGTGAGGAACTGCTAGCTCTGATATAAAAAATACATTATGGAAGTAAGAAGAAAAATGCAGAGATACAACTAGACTTTAAAAAAATGTAATTTTTTCTCTTGTTTTAAACAAATGATTGGCTTTCTGAAGTTTTAATATACTTTATTATAGGTTTATTACGTCACGGGTCTACTACAAAAATAGATTTATTGGTTGTACTCTTACATTGATTAGAATTCATTAAAATATTCTTCCCCATCACCAATACACTTGTGAAGACATGTCTTCCATTCCTGAAATTCCTCAACGGGAATATCTATTAGAAACGCTGTAACATGCTCTTAGATGTTTTACACAGATTCCCAATGCTTTCAGTTCAACTCTCTCTTCAATTAGGGTAACAAAGAAGTCACATAGAGTCGATTCAGGACTTTACGGGGGCTGGGGGAACAGGGAGTTAGTAGCAATGAAGGCTGTATGGCTGGCGGCATTGTCATGAGGAGCTAGACAGTGTTATTGTTATCCCTCACTCACATGACACAGCTTTTCAATATCTTGAGCATCTACCTCCAGGTGAAAAGCTTAACCCTCGGGTAGGCACGTGGACTTTTGTAACGTTAATAGGCGCGTGGGGTAGTTTTATAATTAAAGTCTTATAATTTTTTTTCAAAATGTATTTTTTACATTGAGACAAAATAAACATCAGGAACGTGTTTATGCACTACCACTGAACTTAATCATTTATTTTTTACTTGTTTTTATAATTTTTTAATGGCCATACTGGTGAATTTTGAAAACTCGAGTTTCCCTAATTTGTGAAGTAAAAAAAATGTGTAACTTTACACATGTATAACTTATTTTTTTCTCAAGGTAACAAATAACTTTAAACGGTGATTTTTATAGAACGTTTAATTACAAACACAAAAACATAGGATTTACGTGGAATAATTTATTCTGTGTAGGTTAAATATTATAAAATAAAAAACTTGGACAAACTTTAATACATACAATACATACATTATTGCAACTTCTTTGATAGTTAATATGAATATTATCTCACTCTATTTTCTCACTCATTGCCAGATAGCATGATTCAACTCCAGACCCTTTGCTGTTGTCCCAAATGTGCTTGGGTTTTTTCCTGTTGCTCCCTAATGTACCGGAAAGCATAAGAATCCCTAGGAAGGCATGTATTTCTACCTCGTCCATTTGTCTTGCATCCCTGTCCCTTTGGAATTGTTCTTTGAGTAGGTCAATGTAAATATTAGTAGAGGTAACAATAATCCTTATTACTGTATCATTTATAAATAAATTAAAACAACCAGTCAAAGAAAATTTTCCTCTAGCAACTTCCCTAGGTCCTGGAAGCCTTACAACCATATTTTCCGCCCTCGTTCTGACATTTCTTGGTAGAGGAGGATTTTTCCGCCATTTCATAACATTTTTATCCTTACCTCTTACGAAATATAGATGGGCTAGAGGAGTGTCATCATCTTCAAACATCTCTTCATCAATAGGTCGTTGTCTAGGTCATGATGATCCCGTACCACGTATTCTGTATCTGAATCATAGATTTCTTCTTCCACGTTGTCTTCCTCCCCATCATCACTATCATTTTCCACAATATTTTCTTTGTCACTAGACTCTAAATCTAAAAGTTCACTTATATACGCATCATCACACATACCCCTTCGCTTTGCCATATTGAGACGTAGATAGGCGCGTGGGGTACAGTTGTATCCCAAGGCACTTTGACTAAGAATTACACACAGATTAACACACGGCAATGTCTGGCGCCCAACTGACCTTGTAGCCCGTCTACCGATTTGAAGGTACTAGACATCCCCCACCACCACCACCACAGCTTGAAAAAAAGTTATAGGGGAAACAAAACCGTCTGGGGTACAACTGTACCCCTCGCGCCTACCTGAGGGTTAACTGTCAGTTAATTCCTGCGGTACAAACTCAAAATGGATGATACCTCATTGGTATTGGTCGTTGTTGGGCGACCAGAATGGAGTTTGTCGGAGATCTTCATCCAACCCTCCTTGAATGCCTTGTGCCCCCTTGTGAAATAGAGTCATCTTTGGACTCCTCTTGAAGTATATGGAGTGTTTTCTATGCGTTATTTCCAAGCCAAACCCAAAACTTGATGGGGTACAAGCAAATGCTCCAACATGCCATGTTACAAAGTCGAAAAACACTTCAGACAAAGACACATTTTTCTCCTTCAACTGCTTGGAGCAAACTGGTGCCGGCTGTATTGCAAGGGCAGACCCCTATCACATTTTCCAGCCTGTTTTACACCGCTGCGACGGATAGTTGCATCACAATAAAATAAAGCACATGAATTTTATAAAGGACCCTGTTAACTAAGTTGGCCATTAATTTGTTAATTAAAAATGTTAAGGTTTGGCAAATCATCATGGACAATGAAATCTTTGAATAGTAAATGTTACAACAACAAAAATTTCTATGCAAATAATCCTAATAAAATAATATAAGTCACGATGTTCTCAATGCTGACTCTAAAAGTGTTATACAAATTAAATCAGGCGTGAAATTTTAAGGAGTTTTTCTTCAAAAATTTTGACGCTTCTTTTCATTAAGAACCAAAATTATAGACGTCACAAAAATGTTGAAATTAATCTATTTCAAACATGTGCCATTGGTCATGGTTTATAGACATTACTCAAAACATGTAAATTTTCTGTTGAGCATGTACCTCAAATGTGCACAAAAGTTTTCATGAATAAGCAGTTCATCAGATCCAGTATTTAAAAGTATTATGTTATAAGAAAGTGAAGCATCAGATATTGTTAAATAATTCTTTGAGAATAAGACTGTTACTGTAACACTGAAAACATTATTAATGAGTAAATACAAAAAAACCAAGCTCCCTCTGTCTCTGTTTTACTGAGATTGTAAACCAATAATGAACGGTTTATTCAGATCACCTCATTGGTCAGTGATCTTACGGCGAGCTTTCTTCACTTTTAAATGATAGTGAAAAACCCAGCAAAATGTTAAAGTAGAGTTACATAGAAATATGTTAATAAGGAACATTCAATTTGTTACTCTTCACAATGTATAAAGTTATGGTCAAATAATAATAAAAGAAAAGTAAAGTCTGAAAAAAATTTGTATCACACTACAACTATTCTATTTGAGGCAATCATACGCTATTTTTGCATTTCCTTAAATAATTACCATCTCCAGTGCCTGTTATGAAAATATATTAACACTACATCAACAATATGTGAAAGTTTGCTTTTAGTGCAAATTATAGAGTAAGATTATACTGTGAAAGAAAATATTTGATAAATTAACTAAACAATGGTTTCAATGCCAATAAGTGAGAAAACTTTAGTGTTCATATTCTATTTACTTTAGTTATTATTGTTGTACAAAGATAAAAACCAAGCCATAAATTTTACCTCCATTGCTTCTTGCTTCAGTACAGTGCTTTTGCGATGAGCTCTCGTGGAAGGATTGCAAACAAAAGATGTGACAAGAGTGGCCTGGTTCTGTGTCTGTGTTTGACTGGTTTGGGAACTGTTTGAGTTTAGAATGAGGAGTCCTCCTGAACCAGGTACCTGTGATAGACTGAGCACCAACGGTGAGTTTGAGACTGACGCTTGAGCATTGGAAACCTGAAATAAAAAGAATCAAGCGAATGAATAGGAAAATTCAAATATTTTGCTAGGTTTCAAAGTGCACAGTTATTTTGTGAAAAGTTTTTGTCTGAATGAATTGTATCACACCTGAAGGTTAGTGAAGACTGCGTTATGGTGGGGGGCTTGCCGTGAATATGAGTGATGAGACAATGTATGCGCTTCTTGGTGCCTCACTCTATGCTGGCTGTGGTGAGCATTGCTTACCTGAGCACTATGCTGAGACGTTTGCTGTAGGTGGGAATGATGTAACGACATAGTACGAGCTTCTTGTTGGTGGTGGCTGACATTCATTACCCGATGTCCGCTGGAAAGTAGCATGCTACCTGATCCTGTTGTGGAAGACACCTGTAACGACATGATGCTATTTCATTGTGAACTAAAATGCCGAAGAGTAAGAGTAATAACCTTGGAACATTTGAAGTAATTTAAAACCATTGTCGTTGTATTACATACTACAAAAATAAACCATTCCAACATGTACCCCACACCTATGATTATATAATTTTTCATGCCTGTTATAACTTAAATTTTATTTTATATTGCCATATAGAGTTATAAAAATGGCATTACATGCACAAAATAGAATCTGGACATCTTTATAGATACAGTATTATATTAAAACATCCACAAATAAAAAAAAATGCTGCTTCGGTCTTTTATAATGTTATTACAGATAAAAAAGTCTTTTAGCATCAAAACTTTTATATGTACAGTGGAACTCCTCAAATCCGAATCTCCGCAAAATCCGTACATGATTTGATGAAAACAAAAATTTAAAAAAGTATCTAAAATTTAATGCAGTATGTACTGAAAGTTTGCTACTTACGTAAAACAGGACTGAGATGTGTAATATATCGAAATTAACACTGTAAAAATATGATATAATACGAAGGCCTATACTGTATTACTGTATTACTAAATTAACATAGAATTTTGGTAGCAGTCAATTTTTTTTTTTTTAATTTTGTTACTGAAGGAACATATTTATTTTTGAACCACTCCTTGGAAATATCACCAGTGATCCACGCCTTACATTAATTTCTGTAATGAACAGGGAGAGCATTCAAGTTCATATTTTTAAGGGCTTGTGGCTTGGTAAATTTTCCAATCACCATTAATGATAGCTTATTTGTTCTCATGGCGTTACTGCAGGCTAAAACTGTGAGACGCTGTTTGCTCGTTTTAACAACTGGCGCAGAAGATGCCTCTTTAGAAGACTTTTAGTGGGATGGGCTTTAAAATTCAATCCTGTCTCGTCCGCATTATACACTTGCTGCGGCGAGTAATTTTCAGACAAAATCAAATCTGTGAATTCGTCTATATAATCTTTTACAACAAGATTATCAGGGAATAACTTCTCCCCGCTTATCGTTAGTTGTCTAATTCCGTACCTTCTCTTCCATCTATCCAAACATCTATTGCTAGCAGTAAATTCCAAATCACCATTCATTAATTGTTTAACTGTAATGCCTTTTCTTGTAATAATGGGCTACTAATAGGAACTCCTTTCTGCCTCTCTTGTGTAAACCATAAAAATACAGCCTCGTCAATTTTTTCATTCACAGAAACTTTCACGTGGTGTTATTCCAAAGACTTTTCACTTGTATCACTGCAAAACTGTTAAACTTTTTATACAGAAATATGTAATTTTTAAAACAGAAATATGTAATGAATGCTCTAATATTGTTTGTTAATAAAAAAATGCACTTCTGTCAAATGCAAAATACCCAACAAATCCGAACTTTTTCGACAAATCCAAACTTTTCCAAATCCGAACAGGCTATAGCCCCAATTAGTTCGGATTTGAGAGGTTGCACTGTAATTACTCAAAAGAAAATGACTCAAGGCTGTAATATATTGGATCTATCATATTCATGTATCTATTTACCTGATTGCTACTTTCAGTGGAGCTTAGAGATGAAGGTGGCTCTTGTTTGCATATTGTTGTTGGTTTTGCTGCTGTTATCCTTCGCATTGGGTGTGAACAAGTCTTGCCATCGGCACAAGTAGAGTCAGGACAACCACATTCAAGTTGTTTGTTTAAAGCAGCTGCTCGTGCGCACCGTTGCTTTTCCATCAACTGACTAACTATTGCTTCAACAGTTTCTGCCGTCTACAGTAAAAACATTCAGTTGGATTATTGAACAAACTTAGATATTACAAATTTTTGAAAAACCTTTTTTTTTACTACATGCTTGAATGTTTTGAAATTTAAATCTTCATGTAGCCCTATAATTATTTGTTTAACTGAGTAGACTTGATTTAGTATTACAGTAATAACTGGGGTTTAGCTTGTTTCAAGCAAGAGATACTTGTACAACTATAATATTTTAACACTTCACTAATTATGTTTTGCATGATATGATGCATATTTTAGGTCACATATATTAATTTTATTTATATACTACACATGGATATTGTAAATGAATTTGCTTGAAGTATTATGGGAAAGTCAGAATATATGTCAAACATAGTAGGAGGTTAAACATGTATACATACTCTGCAATTCACGCAAAAGGCAATTTGTGATGTGGTAACGATGGAACCACGAGGTGCAACAGAAGTGAGTTTAAAAAAATATGTAAAATATTTTTTTTTTTTAAATTAGTACATATTTATAAGTATGTAGTTAAGAGTTACCTTAAACGATAATTTCTTGTCATAGAGGATATTACAATTGGATCTTGAAAACAATATTTTTCCCAAACTTTCCCTTTTAGCATAAAGATTTGTATCAATACACGACTCATTTCTCTTAATAGCATCTATAATTCTGGACAAACTTTTCATTCCCAATAAATCACTCTGGGAACTGTTTGTCTTTAGGAAATCATCTAGCAGCAGTGACGTATATATGATTTGCTTTAGGGATTAGGTAAATTGGTAAACATTGTCAGGAAGGGAAAACTTTAGAGAGGAACTGGAATTATCCAGATAGGGATCTATTATCTAATGTCTTTCATACTACTGGCATTCAGACAAAATAATGGCAACCAGCTGAGTAGACAACTTTAGAGAGGGACTGGAATTATACAGATAGGGGTCTATTATCTGATGCCTCTCATACAACTGGCATTCAGACAAAATAACAGCAACCAGTTGAAAGGAGAACTTTAAAGAGGGACTGGAACTATCCAGATAGAGGTCTATTATCTAATGGCTCTCATATTTGAGAGATCTCCCAAATACGAGGGCTGTGTTTTTATTAACTTCCGATGTGGTATAAAAATAAAACTAGTGAGAGTAATTAAATAAATTTATTATCAAGAGTTAGGTACATTATTAGTTACTTTTCAACATAATCACCTTTTAAATTGAGGCATTTTTCATACCTGTGTACAAGGTTCTTAATACCTCTTTCATAGAAGTTTGCTGCCAGTGATTTGAGATGGGTTTTCACGGCGACTTGCAGCTCGTCGTCAGTTCGGAAGCTCTGCCCTCCTAGCATCATCTTCAGTTCCGGGAAAAGGTGATAGTTGCTCGGCACTAAATCAGGGCTATACGCCGGATGGTCAAAAACGTCCCATTTAAACCCGTCAAGAAGACGTTTTGTCAAAGCAGCACTGTGAGGACGGGCATTGTCATAAATGAGCACAACTCCTGATGTGAGCATTCCTCTCCTTTTGTTCTGGATAGCTCTCCGCAAACGTTGTAACGTACCACAGTTTCCTTCCGCATTGATTGTGGTCCCTGGCTCTAAAAACTCCACAAGCAAAACACCTTTTTGATCCCAAAACACGGTGGCCATAATCTTTCTGTTGTTGAACGTTTTTTTGAATTTTTTGGGTTTGTTTGGAGAGTTTGAATTCATCCATTGTTGGGACTGTTGTTTCATTTCTGGGGTGTCGTACAGAACCCATGTCTCATCTCCTGTCACGATTTTGTTCAAAAAATCATCGCCATCAGCTTCGTAACGATTCAGAAAAGACCTTGCTGACCCCATTTGCCGAGCATTGTGGTCATCAGTCAACATCTTCGGCACCCATCGAGCACAAAGTTTTTTTTACCTAATTTATCAGTTACGATAGTGTATAGGGCTGACCTTGAAATATCAGGAAACTGATTGGATAGCTCCGTAATCGTAAACCTCCGATTGCTTCTTACACTTTGGTCAACTCGTTCAACGAGGTCTTCGTTTGCGATCGACTTTCGTCCTAGGTCCCCTTCATCATGAATGTCAACTCGTCCATCTTTAAATTTCCTACACCAATCACGCACTGCACTGTCACTCATAAAGCTTTCACCGTATACTCGTTTCATTCTACGGTGAATTTCTGCTGTTGATAACCCTTCAGCTTGCAAGAAACGAATGACACTTCGCAACTCACACTTGGCGGGAGATTCTATCAAGGTAGCCATGTATATGTGTCACTGGATAAACTGGTAATGGCGTCGGACGCTCAAAAACGAGTGAGGTTGTAGTGGGAGAGGTGCGCAGTCGATTGCCGCGCATTACTGGCCGATGGCGCTCGCCCTGCCATCTAGCGGTACAGTCGGAAGTTGAAAAAAAAACAGCCCTCGTACCAATGATTTCATCCGATACACCCTGAAACCAACACAGTCGATTTCAAACGACTATGATTTCCTTTGCATCTTACATTTGCAATAACCATAAACAAGGCACAAGGACAATCATTGGCCATTGCTGGATTAAATTTGGAACATTCATCCTTTTCTCACGAACAATTATATGTTCGTTGCTCAAGTGTTGGGACACCTAAAAATTTGTATGTTTATACGCCTAATGAAATGACAAAAACATTGTCAATCCTCTATCATTGCAGTAAATGAAATATAATTATTTAGATGTTTAATTTGCTTTCTACATTGGAAATTTAATGAATAATTTTCCATTTTCCATTATACAATTATGTTATCGGACGCAGCAACGTGTAACGGGTAAAGTTAGTATATATATATTTTAAAACAACATAGGTTATTCAAATTAGAGAATATTTATTATTTTATATCCAAAGCTTTTCGTTGGCAAACAGTACCAACATCATCAGGAATGAAAATTACAATAATGTAAGCTATAGGCCTAAAACACACACACACACACACACACACACACACACACACACACACATATATATATATATATATATATATATATATATATATATATATATATATAAATATAAAACACGTTTTCTTGTTTAATAATTTAAAACAACATAGGTTATTTAAATACAAGAATATTTATTATTTTATATCCAAAGCTTTTCGTTGGCAAACAGTACCAACATCATCAGAAATGAAAATTACAATAATGTAAGCTATAGGCCTAAAACATATCTAATAACATATACGTTTTAGGCCTATAGCTTACATTAATGTAATTTTCATTCCTGATGATGTTGGTACTGTTTGCCAACGAAAAGCTTTGGATATAAAATAATAAATATTCTTGTATTTGAATAACCTATGTTGTTTTTAATATATATATATATATATATATATATATATATATATATATATATATATATATATATATATATATATATATATATATATATATATATATATATATATATATAGATAGATAGATAGATAGATAGATATGTATGTATGTATACGAAAATTATAAGCAAAATGATGTCATAATATGCTCATTATATGCAGATCCCATTTTTTTTTTGCTGCTCTAGGACACCATTGTTGGTTAATTTTCTGTTTTATTCAGGTAATAACCCTTTACAAAATTGTCACTGCCTGGTCAAAGATAATGTAAATTGAGTAAAATAAACACACATCATTATTTGTGTTTCAATACAAGTATTTCATAAAAATGAAAGTATTAACTGTTGATTGACAAGGGATAACAAACCCTTCTCAGCTAGGTAGAGTTATTCGCTAAAGATATTTTTTTTAAAACAATTTTTATATTAAATAATACTTACAGAAATTTCAAGCTCATTGTTTAAATCTGGCTCATCTTCACTGTAAACTGAAATTGAAATATAAACAAAATTAAGGAAAACATTTTTATTATAATAATCATTTGCTTAGTTATGCATACATAAATATGACACAAACATCAATAAATTACAACCAGAAAGTAATATTTTACAATAAAACAAGCTAACATGCAAACATAAACAAACAAATGTACATAAACATATATTTAATACGTTACATACACACAATAATTAAAATAACACGTGTTTGATTAAAACATAATAAAATAAAAGTAGAGGCATAGATTCGTAAACAAAAAATTGTTTTGAAATACGTCAGCAAGTTAGCCCTATGTATTCACTTAGTTAAGTAATTTTTAATTATAGTTTAATATGGTGAGTCTCATAGTTTTCTGCTGCAGCAGTAGGCCTACATGAAAATATCTTATTGAGGGATATTCTTAAAATTTGTTATCATGATACAGCTAAGAATGATAAAAAGCAATAATGCTAAACATATTATTGTATATAGGTTATACTTTGCTAGGGCAGAAACAATAAAGATGATTTATTGTTTAATAGCATAGTACACTAAATAGTGCAATAGGAAAATAAAATACACACGTGTTTGCAATAATTCAATTATGAGACATGAAGAAGGTAATCATTCAAGTGTTCCTTGAAGAAAATAAACTAAATTAAGAATAATTACGATAGAAACATTAGTCATTTACATCTTGAGGATTTTATATCTTCAGGCTTTTATTTAATATTTGCTTATTAATTCACTTGGCAACAAACCATTATTTACTGAAGTTCTCACCAGACATGTTTTGCACTTGGTCAGTGTATTATTCAATGCTGTGAGTTACACCTGAACAACAGTGTTGTCCGTAACACACAGCACTGAACAATGCACTGACCAAGTGTGAAACCCATCTGCTGAAAACATCATTTGTTTATTTGGGCAAGGTTATTAATAAGCAAATACTAATAATCATGATAGGTTTAAACAATTTTTTAAATACATCCAGAATGATTTTTTCCTGCCTTACCTAGCATTTTCAGATTCTTGTTTGCTAACCCGTTTCGTACAATGTCCTGCATCAGAACAAAAAACCTACAGCAGTAAAATGTCGAATTTATCTTATACTTTCATAAATTGATTATAATTATATTCAATTTTGTATATCATTGTCAAATTTTTATTTGTTAACGTGTTTCGGACAACGACCCTCATGAAAACATGATATACCTACAGGAGTAAAATGTTAGTTATTATCTTATATTTCCATTATAAGATCAACAGTGTTGTCCGTAACACACATCACTGAACAATGCACTGACTAAGTGTGAAACCCATCTGCTGAAAACATCAGTGAGGTATGGTTTTCTTGGAAAGTTCATTAATAAGCAAACACTAATAATCTTGGTAGGGTTTTCAAAAATTAAATTTTGAGTTGTAAGGTTAAGATTTTATACAAAAGAAGTAAGAAGAAGGAAAAGGGATTTGGATTCACAACTTACACCACAAAAAATACAACTACAAAATTTGAATCCAATGCCCTTTTCCATTACATAGGAAACAACCAACTTAACAACCCCCCCCCCCTATATTCATAAATCTTATGCCGACAATCTTTTATACCTTGTGCGACACCGTGAGTAGAGGCCTAGCTTCGTAAATAAAACAATTATTTCTAAACCTGTCAGTAAGTAAGTCCTTAAGTATTCACATAGTTATGTATTAATTAATTATAATTTAATCTGTGAATTCAAGATGATTACAACAAGCAACTCTACTTAACAGTTTCAATCTGACAAAGTACCAGTTTCATATCACAAGATATCAGAAGCTGAGCGAAGAAAAACAAATCTTTAATACCTGTATATTGTAGCATTGTTAAACTTCATCATAGACTTTGTGTGTTTTTAAAATGAATATTATCTACTTATTATTTCTGATACATAATCCCAGTATTTTTGTATATTTCTAAATTTCATCATGTAAAATTTTCTACTGTGTTACATTACTTTAATACAGTAGTTTCTGGTAAAGGTTAATCGAAGTTGAATGTCTTATTTAAAAGCAGCAGAGGTGCTAATTTTAGGATAATTCTTTTGTTATTAAGTGAAATGTTATTACTGCGTAATGACAGGTTCACTGTCAGAGGTGACTGAGCTGGTTTACTTCATTGTAGTGGCCTTTAAGTAAAATGATATATTTTGTGCTAGAACATGTGTACAAGATAAAACTAATGGCAAAAATACAGTGATGTATACACTGTATACAACAGTAATATAAAGTATCCAAAAGGGAGTTATTTTGTTGTAAATTACATTATCATTCACATAAAATAATATAAACAACTAATAATTCATAAATACACAGACAAAATTTAAATTTAAAATTTCCACCTGATAACAGAGTTTAAAAAATTTTCTAACCATGAAATTTAGAATTCATAAACTTAGAAGTCCCTATCAATTGTAAACTTTGTCTACACAGTCTAGAAATCCCAAAGGCATGTTCTTTTTTACATTTTAATAATTTATTATTTTACCTGTTTTACAAGTCTAGATATTAGTATATTTTGTTTTTGTCATTAAACGTAACACACCGAAAGCAGCCTTCATGCAAAAAAAAAAACACAAAATATATACAACATTTACAACAATAAATACATCACCAATGAATAGTGGAAACATCCGGATAGTGAGGTATTTTACTCAATTATAAAACACGTTCACACAGTGAAACAGCCAACAACTGAAGAAGATTTTGTCATTAAGTTATGAGTAAAAACTTGTGAAAGTTTTAGTGAAACTGGTCACTGAAATAATACTGGAAGCATATTTAAATTTAAAACACAATTAACGCAAATGTAATTTCAACTTGGCAACTTTAAACAATTCTTTATTAATAATATTCAATGCTACTTTCAACTTGAGCTTCTAAATGCTTGGATTTATAATATTATGTGGCACTTGTTTATAGCAGCACTTACTTTCTTTGTTTAATGAAGACGACCATTTTGGAACAGCAGTTCCATTGTCAGCTCAAACCATATCAATGGGATACATATTCCAAAGTTACAGTCCTCGTTAAACAACTTAGTAGGTAATACTACAGACACAAGTCACTTATTAAAATATGTCTTAAATTATTGACTAATGTGTAACAGTAATTTTTATTTTGTGCAGCATTTGGTTTTAAAGTGGAAGGCAGATGTAGATTATCACTGCCTAACGGGTATGGATATGGGCGAGTTAAGATTATTCTAGACAGAGAGAATCCCCTTCTCTTAGAATACAAGATATAGTAGAATTTTAGCTGTCATGCACCTCTGGTTGTTGTTGAACTACTGGACCTGAAACTAAGTGGTGAGGGATGAAATAGTGAGAGAAAGACGCACCATTGCCAATAAAACTTTCTCTGGAATTAAAAAAAAGCTGTAGCTATTAGCTGTATATTTCTTGTCAAAAATATAAATGGTGGACAGTAGAAAGATATATACACAATACCAACAAACCTGTAGGCTATAATAGAATATATTTTAATAACCTAATTAGAACCAAGGACTTTTTAAACAAAGGACAGCACTTTGCCTCTGTTAATTGCTTAGCAGCGGGTAGAACTATTTTTCTTTAGGCCTGTGTTTTCAAGAATGGTAGTACTTTTTGGAGGTGAGAAGTATTCAGTGACTCAAGTATGTATCAGTGGTCATCTTGATTCAGCCTTGAAATATTCAGGTTTTCAACCTACAAAGATTTGTTGTCAGATGATGTGGCTGGCCTAAATATATCTTTGCAGGAAACACTTCTCCATCAGGTAGGTGACTGTACCCAAACAAGATTTGTATAGTTACTAAAATCTTGTCTATAAACTCACATTATGACTTCAACAACCTTACAGCCTTAAGTGATAATACCTTGTACAACATTTGTCATAAAACATGAAAACAACAATAATGAAGATTTTGGTCAAAAGTGTAGAATGTTTGTGTGAAATGAAAAGATCTCGTAAACATATTAGGGGTATTGAATCTGAAGGATGGGCAAAGAATCAAGTGAATACAGGAAATGTCAACATGACAAAGTAGGCCAAGTGTAAACAATTAACACATGATTTAAAGGAAGAATATGTATCTATTGTCTCCCAATGTGAATAAGCAAAGATAGATTAGGTAAACCTATCTTTACCTACTATGGCTTACAGGAAGTGAGATAATCTGAAACTTGTCAAAGTGACTCAGAATATGCAACATTTCATGTAAAGGAGTAAAAAGAACACAAGTGCGGCTGTAGAAAGGAAGTAATACCATTGGTAGTCTAATATTAAAACTTATTGAAAGTCTGAAATAATGAAATTTTTAGTTGGCTTAAACGTTTAAAACAAAATTCATGTAAATCTATATATTTGAAAGAAAATATTTTGAGAGATTACCAATTAACGTCTGCCAAAATTATTACAGACAGATGGAATTTTGAGGATGACAGTTTCATATTGTCTAGACTAACTGTAAAAACAATTCTTGAATTTTCAATTTTAAGGGGGTTAGTAATATATATATTCTAACAATTATATTGTTATATTTTCAATTTTCAAAACAAATATATTTTATGGGTTAAATTTAAAAACAGATAAGCAAAGAGAACATTCAAAACACCGATAATAAGAAAGTATGAAAAAGAAAGAAGAAGCATAAAGTGAAAAGCGATAAAGATAGACAGTTAAGAGAGTTGCACACACCAGAGGTATAGGACGTAGCAGAAGACTCACACATAGGTTTTAGTTGTGATACTAGTTCTTCCTTAGTCCATTCCTTTTTGTCTCCCCACAGGGCAAGGCTGGGAGTGATCACGGCGAGTTTGTTGTCGTCTGGATATGGTACATTCAAGTAGTGAACTAGCACTATGTCTGGATTCTGGAACAAAGTTATGTAATATTAAATACATTCTGTTAAGTATCGGTGTACAAACACAATAAGCAATTAGAGTTTAAAACTGAGACAAAAAGTTGCAGGTTCAATAATACAAATTTTGTTTGAAAAAATGTTCAGAAATCATGGAAAATATGATATTTTAAAAGATTTGTCATTATTTAACGGCTCACAAAGAATGCAAGGAATACAATATTTAAGAAACACATAACGCAATCTCATTGTTTCATATTGTATACATTTTTAGGAATTATTTGAAAAAGGACATGCAGTTGTACTATTACACACATGTAACAAGACGCAAAATATTATGCTGGTCAAGTACCTTTTTTTAGCTAGTGTCGCGAAGGGCCACAAACATTTTTTTCAACACTACAAAGATATTACGATATTTTATAGTTGGAGTGTTGGTTGCACTTCGTCTGTTAGACTTTTGTCTTAAAAACTGTTATTATTTGTGTACATCTACATAAGCCTACTCAAGCGTAACAATTCCTATTCTAAAATAATATAATTATCGTCTACTTTCCATTATCAAAATAATGTATGCAGCACTGTGCCTAACCCTTATTTATTTGTTTCTTATGCCTTAATGAAATCTTGTGATAAATTATACATTAGAATGCTTTAAATGAAACTCAAGGCTCAAGGCATTAAATATGCGAGACGTTAAACACATCAAGTTATTACAAAGTATGGATATTACAAACGCAAAGATACAAAGTTTTTAACCTTCGAATAATTGAAACGATGTAATTAACTACATACATTGCAGGGAACGTTTAACTTTTCCTAAGTTAAACATATCCTAATCTATAATTTTAAATTACCTTTCGGTGTGAGTGTGTGCTTACGTGCGTGTGTGTGTGAATACGTGTGTGTCAGTGTGTGTGTGCGTATGCGCGCGAGCGTGTATGTTTGTGTGAGTGAGTGTGTGAGTGTATGCGTACGTGCGCGCGCGCGTGTGTATGCGCGCGCTCGTGCTTGTATATGTGTGTGTGTGTCGCGCGCGCGTGTGTGTGCGCACGTGTGTGTTTGACAATACCCTCTACCTCGTAACCTATTAAAGTCCCTACCGCTTAGATTTAACAGTTTAGTCAAAGCTTTCGTGCTGTTGTTTTTCTTCTAATTTCTGCCTTGTGAAAGCTAATACGAAAGGAAAAAAGGTCATATTTAATTATTCCGGACCTAAATCCAGTCAGTGTTGTAAACTTTGCAGACTTAAAAAAAGTTTGCAAGATAAACGCGAGCGCTAAACAAGTGTCCCTTCAGAAAAACTGTTGTGAATAAGTAATGGTGCTTATAAGACTGAAGGAATTATGCAAACTTGTAAGGCCGGGGTTTGTGTCTTGTAATTAGCATGGCTTGTAACACGAGACCCTTCGCTCGTTGTCTTGACGCAAAGTTTCCTTAGTTGCTTCTTTGAAGAACCTTAAGGTGAATTTGTTTTTATACGAAAAAATGTACATTTTATGAATCTACGAAGAAATGATTTTTTAGAAAGTTCGTAAATTTGTATGATCGTACTTGCTGTTTGGTACAAACAATATGTCGATACTTTAAAAAAATTAATACTTTCAGCGACATCGATACTCTGGTGAAATGATTCTATTCCCACTCAAATCTAACAGTGACTACTACAATGACGGTTTATTTAAGGCTTCAACTAGCCCTGCAGAATTGTTTTTTAATGTCCTCTTTATATTTAAAGTTTCCAATTGGACGCCCATTTAAGTGACAAAGCCTTGTGTTAAAAAAATATTTTTAATAATATTGTTAGAAAAAATAGAAGTTTTTAATTTATTTGGTCCATTACTACAAATTACAGACTAAACAATTTGAAAGAGCTACTAGTTTCGATTTTGTACTGTAATCCTCTTTTAAAGCTAAACCTTATTTATGACATTACCTTTGCCACTGCACACATAAAATCACATACTATATATAGCTATACTATATATACATACTATATGCATACTATATAAGTATACATAATATCGCAAAATTACATAGAAACACCGTGGAAGTCAGTTGCGAGATATTAACGGAACTAAATTAATATGAAAATAAAATAAAGGAATAAAACCATACTAAACCTTTTAATACAGTTATGGGGTCTTAATTTGTATAAAACCTAAAAAATCGGGGGGGGGGGATAAAATTTAGGAAGTTTTTGTCTACGGTCTATGTAACATGAACGACTAGTGAGAGTGGCATTTGCGGGCTGATATTTTTACATTTACCAATACACTTGCATCACAGGAAGGCTGTAAAATCAGGTTATAGTCTCGATGGCAGATATAGAATGGACCCATAAATCTGAAGAAAGGCGTATACCTTTTCCAATAACCATTAACTAAGAGCGACGCTATCTAGTAGCTCAATGTGGTACCAGTTAGTTTATGGAGGGCCAGATAATCTCCTACAGAATAAAACATTTATTTTCTTCGAATTCATTTCCTACTAAGCGAGTGTGAATATTATAAAACGTTGGAGCTAAGCACGTAAAGGTTTGCGTTGTAGGCGCCCGGGTTAGTTTGGTTCCTTATGTGTTGATTTATGTGATGCTCTGTTTATTTGTCTGAGTTCTTTGATCAAGAAGTGCTATTTTAACCTTCGAGAGGGTGCATCGAGTTTCAAACGGGAGAGGGCCCTGGAGGAGGTTTATTCCGAACAAATATTCTTTAACATATAAACGGTTTACGATTTTATATTTGGGCGACTTCACAATTAAATACTATATAAATGCATTGTAAATAATTTTAGACATCATTATTGTACAATTTTAATATTCTAAACGTCATATTTCTAAAAATATTTTGAATAAACAATGTATACTAGACCACTGTTTTCACTATCGGGGAGGTATTTGCGGGCTATTTTTCTGTAATGAAGTAATTCAACGTCTAAACCTATAAAATATATCATCGTGATGATAGGCCCTACATAAGAATATGAGATTAATCATATTATTTAGTGAAAATAAGGAATATTTTTATTAAAATATATAACCCTAAGAATTAGTGGATGAAACAAAATACTGGTTTTATAACACAACAGGTTCTAGCAGAGCCTTACAGTCTTAGTTGAAAAACCAATTCATAATAGTTCATTTCTAAGCTTACTAGTCACCACTAGTGTAGCGTGAACATGACCTACTCTCACGAGAATTACTTTTCTTTTTGCTGTTCTCCCTTGCCTTTCTGGTTCAGTATATCACAGCACTTTTTGTTTTTACTAAAAAAAAGCTTCTCTTCTATTGCAAAACTGCACGGACGGTAACAGTTTCCTGGCGAAAGTTTAGCGGGATTTTCACTATAAGGTCGAAATCTGACAACATTTCAACAAATTGGTCATTTTCAGATTGACCTATTATGCCATCATTTGTTTCATTTCCAATTTCATTGACTTCTTCGTCAGTTTCATCATCTGAAAAAGATACTGTTTTCATCAGAATCATCAAAGAACTGTCTAACAAAATTTCCGGTAGAAAGTATTTATTGATTTTATTCTTTTTCGACGCCAAATAGCATTTTACGAATTCTCCCCTCTTCAAATGGAATAACAGTAAAATTTGAACGTAGATACTAAAAAGACATACAACACTAAAATAATAATAACATCAAAAACCGTAATAATTTAACTCCACAAAGTCTTTTGTAATTTAAATAACTGCACGAGGAACTCCTTACAAATAATTAACACCATAGGGCGCTTGCGGATGAAACCTCCGCAATAAGTCTAAACGTCACAGAGATTAAATTCACACTAAAGCTAAGACGAAAAAATTAACAAAAATAGGTTGGGCCGTTTCTTAGAATGCAGGTTGTGGAGTAACGAGCTGGAAATAAACATCTGACAACTGAAAAGACGTTTTCTTAAGAAATAATGATACATGTGGAGAAAAACTCCGCAAGCGCCCTCTCGAGGGATAAGCAACCTATATTATATGCTTGTCTAAAATACAGGGAAATAACAAGCAAATTAAATATAATTTAACGAAGAAATTTCTCGTCGTAGCCTTTAGCTTACTTCGGGTCAACAAATCTTAGCCGAGCTATTTGGTGATTAACCTTTTGATATCTATGACGCATTATGGCATTCCCCTACCAGAAGAAATGGGCAAAGAATAGAGACTGACGTCATATACCTTATGTATTAAGCCCTCTCTCCTTTCTTGCTCAGTCCGGATTCATGGTCATCCTCTCCATAGCCTGGTCTACCTCCTGGCTTAACGATATTCTCGGCCTGTCTCTCTCCTTCTTGCCTCTTTAGGCTGTGATTGCCTTCTGTAACTCTTCCAATGTGTCCTCTTACCTTGGAACATGGCCAAGGAATCACACCACACGCATTTCGTCGCTTCAGCCTTCGTAGAGCCTTGGGTGTTGTAGAGTGGCTTGGAGGTACAACCGACACTGGATACACTACTAACAATTCGTAATTATATTTTGAAAACCTATAGGCCTACTCTGTCCTTTGTAGTTTTTAATAAAAGAGAGGACAAAAATGCGAGTAAGTAGTTAGTGTACAGATTTTGTTTTAGTTTGTACAAGTTAATAAAGTAAAAATATAAATTCTAACTGTACATAATCATTTTAGATATTGAATACTGAGCCAATAACTATCACATTTTATAAACAAATAAGAACTAGATAGATTTCAATGTTTTTAATGTGTATTGAAGTGACTTGGTTCTAAAAATATCGGGGTTATTCCCGATATTCCAGACACGCCCCTGGAAGTTTTCAATCGTCAAATCGGATTCTGTAAGCCCATAAGTTGTTCGAAGCACACACTGTCAATTTGTTAACTCATATAAACACCCTTTCTGCTAACAACAATTACACTTGAATTAATTATGGTGAAAATAGTTTCGGATGAGCCATTTTTAATTTAAAGCTGTAACTTCAATAGAATTAGGAGCTTTATGAGTACATGTAATTTGCTACGTACAAGTTAGAACGAACTAATATTTTAACTGGTTAAATAAAATCTTTGTACATTACTTATATCTGTGTTATATTCGTCCTAGCTCCAGATACATTTATTGATATATGTAATTTATTGTAGTAATTTTATTGATATATTGTATCAGCATTATATATAACAAATATCTTATCCAATCTCTCTCTCTCTCTCTCTCACCTCCATCCACTCCTCCTCATCTACCGTGGAATTCCAGCATCTGCACCGGGATTCTATCTTCTGTACATTCATCCACAATCTAATTTGTTTACTTTATAAAATGGCACTATAGCAGCCCGTGGACTCCCCGTTTTAGTCCATCTCCATGTCAGCAGATATTTTATTATGTATTAGCTTTTATTTTCTACATTTTAGTCTTGATTTAAGCTATTGGTGTTGTTTGTCTACAAATATGTGGAATTACTCACTGTGTTTGTTAAATTTCTAGTTGCTCTCCTATTGCATATATGGTTTACAAAAATTCCTCAGTTATGTGGAATTACTCTCTGTACTTGTTAAATTTTTATTTGTTCTCCTATTGCATGTATGGTTTACAAACTTTCCTCAGTTATGTGGAATTACTCTCTGTACTTGTTAGATTTCTATTTGTTCTCCTATTGCATGTATGGTTTACAAAAATTCCTCAGTTATGTGGAATTACTCTCTGTACTTGTTAAATTTTTATTTGTTCTCCTATTGCATGTATGGTTTACAAAAATTCCTCAGTTATGTGGAATTACTCTGTACTTGTTAAATTTCTAGTTGCTCTCCTATTGCATGTATGGTTTACAAAAATTCCTCAGTTATGTGGAATTACTCTCTGTACTTGTTAAATTTTTATTTGTTCTCCTATTGCATGTATGGTTTACAAACTTTCCTCAGTTATGTGGAATTACTCTCTGTACTTGTTAGATTTCTATTTGTTCTCCTATTGCATGTATGGTTTACAAAAATTCCTCAGTTATGTGGAATTACTCTCTGTACTTGTTAAATTTTTATTTGTTCTCCTAGTGCATGTATGGTTTACAAAAATTCCTCAGTTATGTGGAATTACTCTGTACTTGTTAAATTTCTAGTTGCTCTCCTATTGCATGTATGGTTTACAAAAATTCCTCAGTTATGTGGAATTACTCTGTACTTGTTAAATTTCTAGTTGCTCTCCTATTGCATGTATGGTTTACAAAATTTCCTCAGTTCCAGCCGTAAGTATTTCTTTCTTTCAACAATTCATTAGTTGTCCTTAATCGCATACCAAGTGTTTCCTTTCCCATATACATTACATACATTTCTAAATAAGTTCTGTCGAGTTTAGGTTACATATTGACAGATGGATCACATTTATTTCATGCACTCCATGGCCATCACGGCAATAAAACATCGATCATATTTGCCAATGAATAATAACGATGTATCTTGGTAGACATTAAATTGGATGGGTAATGAATAGTATACTATGTAAATGGGATTGTTATGAACCCGTCTGAGATTAAAAGCCTGGATGTGTCTATAATTTGCATAATCAATAACCAAGAACGGTCTTATATAAAGCACGCTCCGCCACACACGAGAGTCTTGCCTTAAACGGAAATGCCAGCTGTTAGCGTTATCGGTTAACAGATTTGTTTCTATTACAAGATTTTAACTGTATATGAAACGCATTTACGCTCATTATATGTTCACTAGTTACAACACGATTTTCATCTTTATTTTTAAAACTTATTTTCTATATTAATTTTTATTTTGAAGATGAAAACAATTGTTGATTTGGAATATATAGGATGAGCTATTTGTAGGCTTGCGTTGGGGACATAGATTCTCTTGGTATTGCAAATGGGCGAGTTAATTTTCCCTGAAGTTTTACATCTAACGAAGAAACACCCGTCTATTAGCGACTTGAGAGGGATTAAATTTAAATTAACTGTAGTCGGTCTACTCATACAATAATGCGTATTATAGATTTGTTGTATATTTACTCAAATGATAATACTTTTATAACAAAAACCGCCTGAAGAATGTTGTTTTACTTTAAATTATCTCTCCCACCCTCTCTCTCTCTCTCTCTCTCTCCCTCCTATACCCGGCCGCAGATTGTTCTCCTATGAATCACCCACTAAAGCATGGTCTAATAAACTAAAATTTTATAAACTATAACATTTATGTCATTTATAGAAACATTTTTGGATTCTTCAATGAAGCAGAGACCTACCGTATTTGTAGTCTACAATAGTAGCGCTTAATAATCTGTAGGAGCGACGTAATTACATCATGTCTTTTCGTGACTAATAAGGGAACTAAACACACACACACACACACACACACACACACACACACAAACTGAAACCAAAACTTCGTTTGCTATTTGCCAACCATCTCACGCCAATCAACCAACCTCGTTCATTTGTCCATCAACCTCTAGTCAATCCACAGCCATAGTAACCACAAAAAACGTTCTACAAAACCACTAATTCCAAGAAGTCTGGAGCCTTCAAAATCAAGAAGGAAGCGGAGTGTTGGGAATAAATACAAACAAGAAAAGGATGAAAAAAGAAGCGGCATTCAAAAAGAAAAGAAGCGCATCTAGAGGTAAAAAATCTGATAATCAAAAACTACCTACAACTAGATAACTACAAAAAAAAAAAAAATAATAAATAAATAAAGGAGTGACAACAAAGAAGTGGTTAAGTTATGAGGAATCTTCTACATCAGAGAATAATGACGTAGGAGTTTAACTTCTCTCAAATCATGTCAGTGAGGACAATGTTAACAAATGCACAGAGTGTCTGGAGCTAAATCAGATGATTTCGAGATCTGATTGGGCGAAATGTATAATTTGTGACAGGTAGATGCATGAAAGCTTTTTATAATTTGCACCATTTACGAAGCAAAGTGCAATGACTGTAGACAAAGTGACTAAAGACAAGATAATAAAAGAAGTGGAATGGTGTTTATATAAAAAAATATTTTTTTAATTTGTAAAATTATTCAAGTTGATTTGGTTAAATAAAAACATTGAGTCAAGGAGCGGAGTGTCTTCTTACTTTACCTTGTACGGACCAGGCGTGTGCAAAGACGGCAGAATAAAGAGGTTAGACATAAGTAAGGAGTGAGAGAGAAGGCTTAGGGAAGAGAAGGACGAAATAACAAGAGAAGTAACGAGCAAAACAGGGTCTAAACCAGGGAGAACGGGAGAAAAGTATAAAGGTCGGACAGCGATGGACCGTTGTTTACATATAGACGTTAGTTTAGCTGTTGACAATAAACATATATATATACAGTAAACTCCCGATTATCCGTGGAATAGGGTGGCCCGGCAACGCCGGATAACAGAATCCGCTATGAACAAAGAATACGCAAAACGATCGATAATCGATTATTATACCATTAGTTACACAAATAATGACCCCGGTTAATGCAATTCACAAATAACCTTCAGAGGACAAAATAAATACAGAAAATAATTTAAAATGTAGATGTATTTGACGGATTATAACATGTACATTTATATGTCCAACTATTTACAAATAAAACGTGCTGGGACGCTCGCCGTGCTGAACGTGTTAATAGCTACCTTGCTCGCCCCTTTTATTTCGCTGACCCGCGTCGGGATGCTTCCCTTTCAATGTAAAAATTAGTACGTACATATCTATTCCCTTCATCTTAACTTCTATTAAACCTTATATGTATTTACGTCGTAATTCACCGATTGGAAATTTAAACACATGAATCTGATTGAAATAAAAACTTGGATATTTGTAAAACAATGGCAGACCCCGGATAATCCGCAAACCGGTTAATCCGCCTACGGATAATCGGGAGTTTACTGTATGTATGTATATATATATATATATATATATATATATATATATATATATATATATTAAAACAACATAGGCTATTCAAATACAAGAATATTTATTAATTTATATCCAAAGCTTTTCGTTGGTAAACAGTACAAACATCAAGCTAACCAACGAAAAGCTTTGAATATAAATTAATAAATATTCTTGTATTTGAATAACCTATATTGTTTTAAATTATTAAACAAGAAAACGTATTATATATATATATATATATATATATATATATATATATATATATATATATATATACACACACACACATACATTTACAATTGTAGGTGACCTTTCCTTGGTGAATATTTATTAATTATTCAATGTTCATTTAAAACACTACAATATTATATCTCAATATGAAACAAATCTCTTCATATCATAAATTATGCGAATATTTCTGAAAATTTTTGTTAATGAGATGTATATCAATTATTAATACATCATATATAAATAAATAATGTACTATGTTCGATAATTATATTATTTGTCAATAAAATTTATAAATAATAACTTCTGTGTCTCGTTCAAACACCTGCCAACGTGTCTCTAAACGTATGACACCAGGGAACGTAAAGGGATGTGTTATTAAACATAGCACTCGCCTTATTTCTTAAGGCTATAAATGAAGGATAAACCAAAAGCCAGGACCCCGGAGTTGCTAAATACGATGTTATTGCATGCGAAGTCAATTTGTCTTAATGAAATCATTTTCGGTGAAAATGGAATAAAAAAGAAAGACGAACTTGCGTATATTACCTGTAGTAGCCAATAGCACCTCCTGTGAAATGTGGGCAAGATGGCGGAGTGCACGTAGCACCCATATATACACTGAAACAAAGTAAAAACAATTCAGTACAAACAGGCTCTGTTGAAATTTAATGTTGGGTTTATCTATATTATTATATAAAAATCTAATGGTGACGTGTGTGTGTGTGTGTGTTTTACTCAATCGCGTAAAACTACTGGATCCATTGAGCTGAAATTTTACATGGACATTCTTACGGTCCCTGGTTAACACATTGGAGTATTTTTAATTAGAAATTCCGTCAGGGCATTGCCCAAATGGCCTTGAAAACTCCCTTAACACTCAATTATCTATACTCATTTTATACTTGACCTGGCTTAATCAGCTGATAATCACCTGTGAAAGTCACTTTTAAACACATTTAAACAGGTAAATGTTTGATTTTCAAGATTAGTTATACTCTACAAATGTTATGTTACAAGCAAGAGCTTTTCCTTCTCTTGGTTTTTCAAGACAATATTCAATAAGTTTGTAAACTATAGTTTGATATATTCATTAGGATTTAATTAAACAATCAGTAAATTAAATTCAAAACAAATACAAATTAAATCAAGAAAAATGTACGTCAACCCCGTACGACGGGTACAAGGACGGGTACTCTGCTAGTATACAATAGAGTAGCTACAAAAATCTTCCCAGTTCGTCGTTCCACAGGCAAGTCCGTCAATCCTAAGTAACACTGTTACCTAACTATAATATCCTGAAATAAATGAACAAGATTGTTCGCAGGAATTTCTTAATGGTTCTATGTATCCTTAACTGGCTATGGTTATCTTACGCAATTATTGGAAAGATGTTTAAAATATATATATTTTGATTATATCAAAATATTTTAAACAGGAATTAAGCTGCAAATATTAGTTTGCATGGCTGTTGCATGAAACTCAACCAACTCATGCGTTGGTTAAATTCACCTTCAACAAACACGCAAACGTTTGACAACTACCCCCCACCCCCGGTTGTACGGATTCATCCTGAAATCGCCAACTGGAAAGGCCCCAACAAACTACAAGATTAACAGCTCGGTCGATGTCATAAATTGTCTCAGAAAATAGCGACCACTTAGCCCAGAGTGTTCAATTTATAGAAGACAAACTTTGTCTGTTGTTGTGTACATAGAAAGTGGATACTTATTTCTGTGTCTCTTGCGAAAGGTTTCTCTAAACTCGCAAGTCGCAATCACATCGTCCCGTCAATGTAATGCAACAGGAAAGCAGTACAGGTACTAATGCAGGCAAGCTCAACACACTGGCCATAACGAATCGCCTATGTAGAGCGTGTATGTGTGTGCGTGCACGTGCGCAAAGTGGCCCAACTTATTTCTGTGTCTCTTGCGAAAATTTTCTCTAAACTCGCAAGTAGCAATCACATCGTCCCGTCAATGTAATGCAACAAGAAAGCAGTACAGGTACTAATGCAAGCAAGCTCAACACACTGGCCATAACTAATCGCCTATGTAGAGCGTGTATGTGTGTGCGTGCACGTGCGCAAAGTGGCCCAACTTATTTCTGTGTCTCTTGCGAAAATTTTCTCTAAACTCGCAAGTAGCAATCACATCGTCCCGTCAATGTAATGCAACAAGAAAGCAGTACAGGTACTAATGCAGGCAAGCTCATCACACTGGCCATAACGAATCGCTTGTAGAGCGTGTATGTGTGTGCGTGCACGTGCGCAAAGTGGCCCAACTTATTTCTGTGTCTCTTGCGAAAATTTTCTCTAAACTCGCAAGTAGCAATCACATCGTCCCGTCAATGTAATGCAACAGGAAAGCAGTACAGGTACTAATGCAGGCAAGCTCAACACACTGGCCATAACGAATCGCTTGTAGAGCGTGTATGTGTGTGCGTGCACGTGCGCAAAGTGGCCCAACTTATTTCTGTGTCTCTTGCGAAAGTTTTCTCTAAAGTCGCAATCACATCGTCCCGTCAATGTAATGCAACAGGAAAGCAGTACAGGTACTAATGCAGGCAAGCTCAACACACTGACCATAACGAATCGCTTGTAGAGCGTGTATGTGTGTGCGTGCACGTGCGCAAAGTGGCCCAACTTATTTCTGTGTCTCTTGCGAAAGTTTTCTCTAAACTCGCAAGTAGCAATCACATCGTCCCGTCAATGTAATGCAACAAGAAAGCAGTACAGGTACTAATGCAGGCAAGCTCAACACACTGGCCATAACGAATCGCCTATGTAGAGCGTGTATGTGTGTGCGTGCACGTGCGCAAAGTGGCCCAACTTATTTCTGTGTCTCTTGCGAAAATTTTCTCTAAACTCGCAAGTAGCAATCACATCGTCCCGTCAATGTAATGCAACAAGAAAGCAGTACAGGTACTAATGCAGGCAAGCTCAACACACTGGCCATAACGAATCGCTTGTAGAGCGTGTATGTGTGTGCGTGCACGTGCGCAAAGTGGCCCAACTTATTTCTGTGTCTCTTGCGAAAATTTTCTCTACACTCGCAAGTAGCAATCACATCGTCCCGTCAATGTAATGCAACAGGAAAGCAGTACAGGTACTAATGCAGGCAAGCTCAACACACTGGCCATAACGAATCGCTTGTAGAGCGTGTATGTGTGTACGTGCACGTGCGCAAAGTGGCCCAACTTATTTCTGTGTCTCTTGCGAAAATTTTCTCTAAACTCGCAAGTAGCAATCACATCGTCCCGTCAATGTAATGCAACAGGAAAGCAGTACAGGCACTAATGCAGGCAAGCTCAACACACTGGCCATAACGAATCGCTTGTAGAGCGTGTATGTGTGTGCGTGCACGTGCGCAAAGTGGCCCAACTTATTTCTGTGTCTCTTGCGAAAATTTTCTCTAAACTCGCAAGTAGCAATCACATCGTCCCGTCAATGTAATGCAACAGGAAAGCAGTACAGGCACTAATGCAGGCAAGCTCAACACACTGGCCATAACGAATCGCTTGTAGAGCGTGTATGTGTGTGCGTGCACGTGCGCAAAGTGGCCCAACTTATTTCTGTGGTTCTTGCGAAAATTTTCTCTAAACTCGCAAGTAGCAATCACATCGTCCCGTCAATGTAATGCAACAGGAAAGCAGTACAGGTACTAATGCAGGCAAGCTCAACACACTGGCCATAACGAATCGCTTGTAGAGCGTGTATGTGTGTGCGTGCACGTGCGCAAAGTGGCCCAACTTATTTCTGTGTCTCTTGCGAAAATTTTCTCTAAACTCGCAAGTAGCAATCACATCGTCCCGTCAATGTAATGCAACAGGAAAGCAGTACAGGCACTAATGCAGGCAAGCTCAACACACTGGCCATAACGAATCGCTTGTAGAGCGTGTATGTGTGTGCGTGCACGTGCGCAAAATGGCCCAACTTATTTCTGTGTCTGTTGCGAAAGTTTTCTCTAAAGTCGCAATCACATCGTCCCGTCAATGTAATGCAACAAGAAAGCAGTACAGACACTAATGCAGGCAAGCTCATCACACTTGCCATATCGAATCGCCTATGTAGCACACTTGTAGAGCGTGTATGTGTGTGCGTGCTCGTGCGCAAAGTGGCCCAACTTATTTCTGTGTCTGTTGCGAAAGTTTTCTCTAAAGTCGCAATCACATCGTCCCGTCAATGTAATGTAACAGGAAAGCAGTACAGGCACTAATGCAGGGAAGCTCATCACACTGGCCATAACGAATCGCCTATGTAGTGCACTTGTAAAGCTTGTTTGTGAGTGCGTGCACGTGCGCAAAGTGGCCCAACTTATTTCTGTGTCTGTTGCGAAAGTTTTCTCTAAAGTCGCAATCACATCGTCCCGTCAATGTAATGTAACAGGAAAGCAGTACAGGCACTAATGCAGGCAAGCTCATCACACTTGCCATATCGAATCGCCTATGTAGCACACTTGTAGAGCGTGTATGTGTGTGCGTGCTCGTGCGCAAAGTGGCCCAACTTATTTCTGTGTCTGTTGCGAAAGTTTTCTCTAAAGTCGCAATCACATCGTCCCGTCAATGTAATGCAACAAGAAAGCAGTACAGACACTAATGCAGGCAAGCTCATCACACTGGCCATAACGAATCGCCTATGTAGCACACTTGTAGAGCGTGTATGTGTATGCGTGCAAGTGCGCAAAGTGGCCCAACTTATTTCTGTGTCTGTTGCGAAAGTTTTCTCTAAAGTCGCAATCACATCGTCCTGTCAATGTAATGCAACAAGAAAGCAGTACAGACACTAATGCAGGCAAGCTCATCACACTGGCCATAACGAATCGCCTATGTAGCACACTTGTAGAGCGTGTTTGTGTGTGCGTGCACGTGCGCAAAGTGGCCCAACTTATTTCTGTGTCTGTTGCGAAAGTTTTCTCTAAACTCGCAAGTAGCAATCACATCGTCCCGTCAATGTAATGCAACAAGAAAGCAGTACAGACACTAATGCAGGCAAGCTCAACACACTGGCCATAACGAATCGCCTATGTAGCACACTTGTAGAGCGTGTATGTGTATGCGTGCACGTGCGCAAAGTGGCCCAACTTATTTCTGTGTCTGTTGCGAAAGTTTTCTCTAAAGTCGCAATCACATCGTCCCGTCAATGTAATGCAACAAGAAAGCAGTACAGACACTAATGCAGGCAAGCTCATCACACTGGCCATAACGAATCGCCTATGTAGCACACTTGTAGAGCGTGTATGTGTATGCGTGCACGTGCGCAAAGTGGCCCAACTTATTTCTGTGTCTGTTGCGAAAGTTTTCTCTAAAGTCGCAATCACATCGTCCCGTCAATGTAATGCAACAAGAAAGCAGTACAGACACTAATGCAGGCAAGCTCATCACACTGGCCATAACGAATCGCCTATGTAGCACACTTGTAGAGCGTGTATGTGTATGCGTGCACGTGCGCAAAGTGGCCCAACTTATTGCTGTGTCTGTTGCGAAAGTTTTCTCTAAAGTCGCAATCACATCGTCCCGTCAATGTAATGCAACAGGAAAGCAGTACAGGTACTAATGCAGGCAAGCTCATCACACTGGCCATAACGAATCGCTTGTAGAGCGTGTATGTGTGTGCGTGCACGTGCGCAAAGTGGCCTAACTTATTTCTGTGTCTGTTGCGAAAGTGTTCTCTAAAGTCGCAATCACAACGTCCCGTCAATGTAATGCAACAGGAAAGCAGTACAGGTACTAATGCAGGCAAGCTCATCACACTGGCCATAACGAATCGCTTGTAGAGCGTGTATGTGTGTGCGTGCACGTGCGCAAAGTGGCCCAACTTATTTCTGTGTCTGTTGCGAAAGTGTTCTCTAAAGTCGCAATCACATCGTCCCGTCAATGTAATGCAACAGGAAAGCAGTACAGGTACTAATGCAGGCAAGCTCATCACACTGGCCATAACGAATCGCTTGTAGAGCGTGTATGTGTGTGCGTGCACGTGCGCAAAGTGGCCCAACTTATTTCTGTGTCTGTTGCGAAAGTGTTCTCTAAAGTCGCAATCACAACGTCCCGTCAATGTAATGCAACAGGAAAGCAGTACAGGTACTAATGCAGGCAAGCTCATCACACTGGCCATAACGAATCGCTTGTAGAGCGTGTATGTGTGTGCGTGCACGTGCGCAAAGTGGCCCAACTTATTTCTGTGTCTGTTGCGAAAGTGTTCTCTAAAGTCGCAATCACATCGTCCCGTCAATGTAATGCAACAGGAAAGCAGTACAGGCACTAATGCAGGCAAGCTCATCACACTGGCCATATCGAATCGCCTATGTAGCACACTTGTAGAGCGTGTATGTGTATGCGTGCACGTGCGCAAAGTGGCGCTACTCATTTCTGTGTCTGTTGCGAAAGTGTTCTCTAAAGTCGCAATCACATCGTCCCGTCAATGTAATGCAACAGGAAAGCAGTACAGGCACTAATGCAGGCAAGCTCATCACACTTGCCATATCGAATCGCCTATGTAGCACACTTGTAGATCGTGTTTGGGTGTGCGTGCACGTGCGCAAAGTGGCCCAACTTATTTCTGTGTCTGTTGCGAAAGTTTTCTCTAAAGTCGCAATCACATTGTCCCGTCAATGTAATGCAACAGGAAAGCAGTACAGGCACTAACGCAGGCAAGCTCATCACACTGGCCATAACGAATCGCCTATGTAGCACACTTGTAGAGCGTGTTTGTGTGTGCGTGCACGTGCGCAAAGTGGCCCAACTTATTTCTGTGTCTGTTGCGAAAGTTTTCTCTAAAGTCGCAATCACATCGTCCCGTCAATGTAATGCAACAAGAAAGCAGTACAGGCACTAATGCAGGCAAGCTCATCACACTGGCCATAACGAATCGCTTGTAGAGCGTGTATGTGTGTGCGTGCACGTGCGCAAAATGGCCCAACTTATTTCTGTGTCTGTTGCGAAAGTGTTCTCTAAAGTCGCAATCACATCGTCCCGTCAATGTAATGCAACAGGAAAGCAGTACAGGTACTAATGCAGGCAATCTCATCACACTGGCCATAACGAATCGCTTGTAGAGCGTGTATGTGTGTGCGTGCACGTGCGCAAAGTGGCCCAACTTATTGCTGTGTCTGTTGCGAAAGTGTTCTCTAAAGTCGCAATCACATCGTCCCGTCAATGTAATGCAACAGGAAAGCAGTACAGGTACTAATGCAGGCAAAGTCATCACACTGGCCATAACGAATCGCTTGTAGAGCGTGTATGTGTGTGCGTGCACGTGCGCAAAGTGGCCCAACTTATTTCTGTGTCTGTTGCGAAAGTGTTCTCTAAAGTCGCAATCACATCGTCCCGTCAATGTAATGCAACAGGAAAGCAGTACAGGTACTAATGCAGGTAAGCTCATCACACTGGCCATAACGAATCGCTTGTAGAGCGTGTATGTGTGTGCGTGCACGTGCGCAAAGTGGCCCAACTTATTTCTGTGTCTGTTGCGAAAGTGTTCTCTAAAGTCGCAATCACATCGTCTCGTCAATGTAATGCAACGGGAAAGCAGTACAGGCACTAATGCAGGCAAGCTCATCACACTTGCCATATCGAATCGCCTATGTAGCACACTTGTAGAGCGTGTATGTGTGTGCGTGCACGTGCGCAAAGTGGCCCAACTTATTTCTGTGTCTGTTGCGAAAGTGTTCTCTAAAGTCGCAATCACATCGTCCCGTCAATGTAATGCAACAGGAAAGCAGTACAGGTACTAATGCAGGCAAGCTCATCACACAGGCCATAACGAATCGCTTGTAGAGCGTGTATGTGTGTGCGTGCACGTGCGCAAAGTGGCCAAACTTATTTCTGTGTCTGTTGCGAAAGTTTTCTCTAAAGTCGCAATCACATCGTCCCGTCAATGTAATGCAACAAGAAAGCAGTACAGGCACTAATGCAGGCAAGTTTATCACACTGGCCATAACGAATCGCCTATGTAGCACACTTGTAGAGCGTGTATGTGTATGCGTGCACGTGCGCAAAGTGGCCCAACTTATTTCTGTGTCTGTTGCGAAAGTTTTCTCTAAAGTCGCAAGTAGCAATCACATCGTCCCGTCAATGTAATGCAACAGGAAAGCAGTACAGGCACTAATGCAGGCAAGCTCATCACACTTACCATAACAAATCGCCTATGTAGCACATTTGTAGAGCGTGTATGTGTATGCGTGCACGTGCGCAAAGTGGCCCAACATATTTCTGTGTCTCTTGCGAAAGTTTTCTCTAAACTCGGAAGTAGCAATCACATCGTCCCGTCAATGTAATGCAACAAGAAAGCAGTACAGGCACTAATGTAGGCAAGCTCATCACACTGGCCATAAGGAATCGCCTATGTAGTACACTTGTAGAGCGTGTATGTGTATGCGTGGACGTGCGCAAAGTGGCCCAACTTATTTCTGTGTCTGTTGCGAAAGTTTTCTCTAAAGTCGCAATCACATCGTCCCGTCAATGTAATGCAACAAGAAAACAGTACAGGCACTGTTGCAGGCAAGCTCATCACACTGGCCATAACGAATCGCCTATGTAGCACACTTGTAGAGCGTGTTTGTGTGTGCGTGCACGTGCGCAAAGTGGCCCAACTTATTTCTGTGTCTGTTGCGAAAGTTTTCTCTAAAGTCGCAATCACATCGTCCCGTCAATGTAATGCAACAGGAAAGCAGTACAGGCACTAATGCAGGCAAGCTCATCACACTTGCCATAACGAATCGCCTATGTAGCACAATTGTAGAGCGTGTATGTGTGTGCGTGCACGTGCGCAAAGTGGCCCAACATATTTCTGTGTTTCTTGCGAATGTTTTCTCTAAAGTCGCAATCACATTGACCCGTCAATGTAATGCAACAGGAAAGCAGTACAGGCACTAATGTAGGCAAGCTCATCACACTTACCATAACAAATCGCCTATGTAGCACATTTGTAGAGCGTGTATGTGTATGCGTGCACGTGCGCAAAGTGGCCCAACATATTTCTGTGTCTCTTGCGAAAGTTTTCTCTAAACTCGCAAGTAGCAATCACATCGTCCCGTCAATGTAATGCAACAGGAAAACAGTACAGGTACTAATGTAGGCAAGCTCATCACACTTGCCATAACGAATCGCCTATGTAGCACACTTGTAGAGCGTGTATGTGTATGCGTGCACGCGCGCAAAGTGGCCCAACATATTTCTGTGTCTCTTGCGAAAGTTTTCTCTAAACTCGCAAGTAGCAATCACATCGTCCCGTCAATGTAATGCAACAGGAAAGCAGTACAGGCACTAATGCAGGCAAGCTCATCACACTTGCCATAACGAATCGCCTATGTAGCACACTTGTAGAGCGTGTATGTGTATGCGTGCACGTGCGCAAAGTGGTCCAACTTATTTCTGTGTCTGTTGCGAAAGTTTTCTCTAAAGTCGCGATCACATCGTCCCGTCAATGTAATGCAACAGGAAAGCAGTACAGGTTTTAATGCAGGCAAGCTCATCACACTTGCCATAACGAATCGCCTATGTAGCACACTTGTAGATCGTGTATGTGTATGCGTGCACGTGCGCAAAGTGGCCCAACATATTTCTGTGTCTCTTGCGAAAGTTTTCTCTAAACTCGCAAGTAGCAATCACATTGTCCCGTCAATGTAATGCAACAGGAAAGCAGTACAGACACTAATGCAGGCAAGCTCATTACACCTGCCATAAAGAATCGCCTATGTAGCACACTTGTAGAGCGTGTATGTGTATGCGTGCACGTGCGCAAAGTGGTCCAACTTATTTCTGTGTCTGTTGCGAAAGTTTTCTCTAAAGTCGCAATCACATCGTCCCGTCAATGTAATGCAACAGGAAAGCAGTACAGGCACTAATGCAGGCAAGCTCATCACACTTGCCATAACGAATCGCCTATGTAGCACACTTGTAGATCGTGTTTGGGTGTGCGTGCACGTGCGCAAAGTGGCCCAACATATTTCTGTGTCTCTTGCGAAAGTTTTCTCTAAACTCGCAAGTAGCAATCACATCGTCCCGTCAATTTAATGCAACAGGAAAGCAGTACAGGCACTATGCATGCAAGCTTATCACACTTGCCATAACGAATCGCCTATGTAGCACAATTGTAGAGCGTGTATGTGTATGCGTGCACGTGCGAAAAGTGGCCCAACATATTTCTGTGTCTCTTGCGAAAGTTTTCTCTAAACTCGCAATCACATCGTCCCGTCAATGTAATGCAACAGGAAAGCAGTACAGGCACTAATGCAGGCAAGCTCATCACACTTGCCATAACGAATCGCCTATGTAGCACAATTGTAGAGCGTGTATGTTTATGCGTGCACGTGCGAAAAGTGGCCCAACATATATCTGTGTCTGTTGCGAAAGTTTTCTCTAAAGTCGCAATCACATCGTCCCGTCAATGTAATGCAACAGGAAAGCAGTACAGGCACTAATGCAGGCAAGCTCATCACACTGGCCATAACGAATCGCCTATGTAGTGCACTTGTAAAGCTTGTTTGTGTGTGCGTGCACGTGCGCAAAGTGGCCCAACCTATTTCTGTGTCTGTTGCGAAAGTGTTCTCTAAAGTCGCAATCACATCGTCCCGTCAATGTAATGCAACAAGAAAGCAGTACAGACACTAATGCAGGCAAGCTCATCACACTTGCCATAACGAATCGCCTATGTAGCACACTTGTAGAGCGTGTATGTGTATGCGTGCACGTGCGCAAAGTGGTCCAACTTATTTCTGTGTCTGTTGCGAAAGTTTTCTCTTAAGTCGCAATCACATCGTCCCGTCAATGTAATGCAATAGGAAAGCAGTACAGGCACTAATGCAGGCAAGCTCATCACACTGGCCATTACGAATCGCCTATGTAGTGCACTTGTAAAGCTTGTTTGTGTGTGCGTGCACGTGCGCAAAGTGGCCCAACTTATTTCTGTGTCTGTTGCGAAAGTGTTCTCTAAAGTCGCAATCACATCGTCCCGTCAATGTAATGCAACAAGAAAGCAGTACAGACACTAATGCAGGCAAGCTCATCACACTGGCCATAACGAATCGCCTATGTAGCACACTTGTAGATCGTGTATGTGTATGCGTGGACGTGCGCAAAGTGGCCCAACATATTTCTGTGTCTGTTGCGAAAGTGTTCTCTAAAGTCGCAATCACATCGTCCCGTCAATGTAATGCAACAAGAAAGCAGTACAGACACTAATGCAGGCAAGCTCATCACACTGGCCATAAAGAATCGCCTATGTAGCACACTTGTAGAGCGTGTATGTGTATGCGTGCACGTGCGCAAAGTGGTCCAACTTATTTCTGTGTCTGTTGCGAAAGTTTTCTCTAAAGTCGCAATCACATCGTCCCGTCAATGTAATGCAATAGGAAAGCAGTACAGACACTAATGCAGGCAAGCTCATCACACTTGCCATAACGAATCCCCTATGTAGCACACTTGTAGAGCGTGTATGTGTATGCGTGGACGTGCGCAAAGTGGCCCAACTTATTTCTGTGTCTGTTGCGAAAGTTTTCTCTAAAGTCGCAATCACATCGTCCCGTCAATGTAATGCAACAAGAAAACAGTACAGGCACTGTTGCAGGCAAGCTCATCACACTGGCCATAACGAATCGCCTATGTAGCACACTTGTAGAGCGTGTTTGTGTGTGCGTGCACGTGCGCAAAGTGGCCCAACTTATTTCTGTGTCTGTTGCGAAAGTTTTCTCTAAAGTCGCAATCACATCGTCCCGTCAATGTAATGCAACAGGAAAGCAGTACAGGCACTAATGCAGGCAAGCTCATCACACTTGCCATAACGAATCGCCTATGTAGCACAATTGTAGAGCGTGTATGTGTGTGCGTGCACGTGCGCAAAGTGGCCCAACATATTTCTGTGTTTCTTGCGAATGTTTTCTCTAAAGTCGCAATCACATTGACCCGTCAATGTAATGCAACAGGAAAGCAGTACAGGCACTAATGTAGGCAAGCTCATCACACTTACCATAACAAATCGCCTATGTAGCACATTTGTAGAGCGTGTATGTGTATGCGTGCACGTGCGCAAAGTGGCCCAACATATTTCTGTGTCTCTTGCGAAAGTTTTCTCTAAACTCGCAAGTAGCAATCACATCGTCCCGTCAATGTAATGCAACAGGAAAACAGTACAGGTACTAATGTAGGCAAGCTCATCACACTTGCCATAACGAATCGCCTATGTAGCACACTTGTAGAGCGTGTATGTGTATGCGTGCACGCGCGCAAAGTGGCCCAACATATTTCTGTGTCTCTTGCGAAAGTTTTCTCTAAACTCGCAAGTAGCAATCACATCGTCCCGTCAATGTAATGCAACAGGAAAGCAGTACAGGCACTAATGCAGGCAAGCTCATCACACTTGCCATAACGAATCGCCTATGTAGCACACTTGTAGAGCGTGTATGTGTATGCGTGCACGTGCGCAAAGTGGTCCAACTTATTTCTGTGTCTGTTGCGAAAGTTTTCTCTAAAGTCGCGATCACATCGTCCCGTCAATGTAATGCAACAGGAAAGCAGTACAGGTTTTAATGCAGGCAAGCTCATCACACTTGCCATAACGAATCGCCTATGTAGCACACTTGTAGATCGTGTATGTGTATGCGTGCACGTGCGCAAAGTGGCCCAACATATTTCTGTGTCTCTTGCGAAAGTTTTCTCTAAACTCGCAAGTAGCAATCACATTGTCCCGTCAATGTAATGCAACAGGAAAGCAGTACAGACACTAATGCAGGCAAGCTCATTACACCTGCCATAAAGAATCGCCTATGTAGCACACTTGTAGAGCGTGTATGTGTATGCGTGCACGTGCGCAAAGTGGTCCAACTTATTTCTGTGTCTGTTGCGAAAGTTTTCTCTAAAGTCGCAATCACATCGTCCCGTCAATGTAATGCAACAGGAAAGCAGTACAGGCACTAATGCAGGCAAGCTCATCACACTTGCCATAACGAATCGCCTATGTAGCACACTTGTAGATCGTGTTTGGGTGTGCGTGCACGTGCGCAAAGTGGCCCAACATATTTCTGTGTCTCTTGCGAAAGTTTTCTCTAAACTCGCAAGTAGCAATCACATCGTCCCGTCAATTTAATGCAACAGGAAAGCAGTACAGGCACTATGCATGCAAGCTTATCACACTTGCCATAACGAATCGCCTATGTAGCACAATTGTAGAGCGTGTATGTGTATGCGTGCACGTGCGAAAAGTGGCCCAACATATTTCTGTGTCTCTTGCGAAAGTTTTCTCTAAACTCGCAATCACATCGTCCCGTCAATGTAATGCAACAGGAAAGCAGTACAGGCACTAATGCAGGCAAGCTCATCACACTTGCCATAACGAATCGCCTATGTAGCACAATTGTAGAGCGTGTATGTTTATGCGTGCACGTGCGAAAAGTGGCCCAACATATATCTGTGTCTGTTGCGAAAGTTTTCTCTAAAGTCGCAATCACATCGTCCCGTCAATGTAATGCAACAGGAAAGCAGTACAGGCACTAATGCAGGCAAGCTCATCACACTGGCCATAACGAATCGCCTATGTAGTGCACTTGTAAAGCTTGTTTGTGTGTGCGTGCACGTGCGCAAAGTGGCCCAACCTATTTCTGTGTCTGTTGCGAAAGTGTTCTCTAAAGTCGCAATCACATCGTCCCGTCAATGTAATGCAACAAGAAAGCAGTACAGACACTAATGCAGGCAAGCTCATCACACTTGCCATAACGAATCGCCTATGTAGCACACTTGTAGAGCGTGTATGTGTATGCGTGCACGTGCGCAAAGTGGTCCAACTTATTTCTGTGTCTGTTGCGAAAGTTTTCTCTTAAGTCGCAATCACATCGTCCCGTCAATGTAATGCAATAGGAAAGCAGTACAGGCACTAATGCAGGCAAGCTCATCACACTGGCCATTACGAATCGCCTATGTAGTGCACTTGTAAAGCTTGTTTGTGTGTGCGTGCACGTGCGCAAAGTGGCCCAACTTATTTCTGTGTCTGTTGCGAAAGTGTTCTCTAAAGTCGCAATCACATCGTCCCGTCAATGTAATGCAACAAGAAAGCAGTACAGACACTAATGCAGGCAAGCTCATCACACTGGCCATAACGAATCGCCTATGTAGCACACTTGTAGATCGTGTATGTGTATGCGTGGACGTGCGCAAAGTGGCCCAACATATTTCTGTGTCTGTTGCGAAAGTGTTCTCTAAAGTCGCAATCACATCGTCCCGTCAATGTAATGCAACAAGAAAGCAGTACAGACACTAATGCAGGCAAGCTCATCACACTGGCCATAAAGAATCGCCTATGTAGCACACTTGTAGAGCGTGTATGTGTATGCGTGCACGTGCGCAAAGTGGTCCAACTTATTTCTGTGTCTGTTGCGAAAGTTTTCTCTAAAGTCGCAATCACATCGTCCCGTCAATGTAATGCAATAGGAAAGCAGTACAGACACTAATGCAGGCAAGCTCATCACACTTGCCATAACGAATCCCCTATGTAGCACACTTGTAGAGCGTGTTTGTGTGTGCGCGCACGTGTGCAAAGTGGCGCTACTCATTTTAACTTCTTTCATTCAAAACTGTATCCAAATATAACCTTAACGTCTTCATTCTTTCCAAATCGTTCGCTTTATAAAGTAATAAAAGAGAAAATATATTGCCTTTATAATCTAAAATAACTTTAAATAAGAGACGGTGTGCAATTCCTTAACATAATGGAATTGGAATCGGAAGAAACATAATGCATTAGTAACGAATGGGTTTCTCACATTATAGACTGTATGAAGTGTATAGGCTACAATGAGTAATTAAATATTTCATAAAGTTTGTAGCCGGTTTACGTTTATGCCTTTTGTTTGTTGTTGGCGACAAATCAAAACCATTAACTTACCCTAACAAATTAAAATAATTGTGATACGTAAAATTGAAAATCTTGAAAGAGAGAAACACCGTAAAGAAAAATCAAAGCAATAAAAACGAAAATAAAATTAAACAATAATCGTAAAAAATAAACAATGTATACTATTTCTGAACTTAATAAATATCAAAATAGCAACAGTGGTATTAAAAGATGACTACATGAAATTGTATAAGAAATATTTAAATAACGTAAATTCTGTGGTGGAGTCACAGATTATGACCGCCACATCGGATAATAATATCGTATCATCCCTGAAAACCTCTCAATATATTGCCAACTTCCATCGCCAAAGTTCGCGATAGACACGCTCAATGGTAGATATTTGCTCCATCTGTGTTCACGGCGTTATTGTACAGTGGTCTCAGGTTTGCTATACAATTATGTTCGCTTGCCAATGAATTTCCTCCTGCACCTAAGCGGATCCACCCAGCACAAACCCTAACACCCTTCTAAGTACATACTACTATAAGAAAACAAAATCCTTACATGAAAATTCAATTAGCACTGGGTCAAGGTACTGGAAACTTATCAAACTAAAAGGAATAGTTACATATCTTTTATTATATTATTTACAAAGTTAAAACTGTTTCGATATTTTTTGTCAGACAAAAAAAAGTTAATAATGGCTTTTAAGCTAAGACGAAAATCAAACACATGTACCTCGATGTGTACAAGGACTGATCATTCCATAGCGGGAAAACCAGAAGCCATAGCGGAAAACATCAGACCTTACAAATGCCGTTAAGGGGTCTCAATGACCTTTATAGGTCTAAATGCCCTTTAGAGGTCTAAATATTTACTGCAGAAACTCGTCGAGGTATATGGGACCGCCTCGGATTACACGGAATCACGTTCCTGTGCTTTAGAAAAAATAGAAGAGTTAATGAACCCTGATACTACAATTAATAACGCATAAAATACGTTTATAGATCTTTATTGATTACAGTACATAAATTAATGTTGCTTTGGAATACATTGTTCATCACGGTTGCTACAGCTTTTGGAAAATATTGCATGGTGTCTTCTGCGTCTGCTTTCCATGCTGCGCTATCGCGTAGACGTCTTAGCAGAAGCACATCTGTTGGGGTGGTTCCTGTCTGTTGTTCAATATAACGTAGTGCAGTTTCCAAGGCGGCTGCTCCTTCACCGTGACTAATTTTCCCTTCTTGTACTGTCTCGGTCGAGCATTCATCTTTATTCTCGACACCACTGCCTTCAGTAGTTTTTTGTACCATTTCAATAATCGTAACATGTGTTATCGTTACTTACTTACGTTCGTCTTTACTCACCCATGGACTTACATATGTATCATCGACATTATCACAACCTTTAAGTTACTTGATGAGAAATGTCAAATCTGTTTCTTCTTGTGGATCAATGGCACAGACATTAGAATAATTATTACTCAGGATTTAATTCAAGACTTACATATTGTCTATCCTGTTATCTCGCTTCATGATTCAGCTAACCAGTACAAAACGCCCTTAACTGTAAGTTTTTGTAGAAAGCCTACGATGCGTCTCTCCTCTTCAGTCGATTCATATCAGTACGGAGGTGAGCGAGGTACGATATTGGCGATTCTAATGGAGTCTCCAAGACAAGCAGCGATCCAAGGGGGATTTCTAGCCTTCTTTGGCAGAACCTGAGTTACCAAAGTAAAGCCTGGAGCATCGCCTAACTTATATGATACGGAGGAGGTGAGGTACGATACTGACGATTCTAATGGAGGTCTGCAAGACAAGCAGCGATCCAAGGGCGATATCTAGCCTTCTTCAGCGAAACCTAAGTTACCAAAGTGAAGCCTGGAGCATCGCCTAACTTATATGGTACGGGGGGGGGGCGAGGTACAATACTAGCGATTCTAATGGGGTCTACAAGACAAGCGGCGATCCAAGGGCGACTTCTAGCCCCCTTCGAAAGAACTTGAGTTACCAAAATAAAGCCTGGAGCATCGCCTAACTTATATGGTACGGAGGGAGCGAGGCACGATACTGGCGATTCTAATGGAGTCTGCAAGACAAGCAGCGATCCAAGGGCGATATCTAGCCTTCTTCAGCGAAACCTGAGTTACCAAAGTAAAGCCTGGAGCATCGCCTAACTTATATGGTACGGAGGAGGTGAGGTACGATACTGGCGATTCTAATGGAATCTGCAAGACAAGCAGCGATCCAAGGGCGATATCTAGCCTTCTTCAGCGAAACCTGAGTTACCAAAGTAAAGCCTGGAGCATCGCCTAACGTATATGGTACGGAGGGAGCGAGGCAAGATACTGGCGATTCTAATGGAGTCTGCAAGACAAGCAGCGATCCAAGGGCGATATCTAGCCTTCTTCAGCGAAACCTGAGTTACCAAAGTAAAGCCTGGAGCATCGCCTAACTTATATCGTACGGGAGGGGGCGAGGTACGATACTGGCGATTCTAATGGAGTCTGCAAGACAAGCAGCAATCGAAGGGCGATATCTAGCCTTCTTCAGCGAAACCTGAGTTACCAAAGTAAAGCCTGGATCATCGCCTAACTTATATGGTACGGGAGGGGGGCGAGCTACGATACTGGCGATTCTAATGGAGTCTGCAAGACAAGCAGCAATCGAAGGGCGATATCTAGCCTTCTTCTTGGAAACTGAGTTACCAAAGTAAAGCCTGGAGCATCGCCTAACTTATATGGTACGGGGCGGGGCGAAACACGATACTGGCGATTCTAATGGAGTCTACAAGACAAGCAGCGATCCAAGGGCGACTTCTAGCCCCCTTCGAAAGAACTTGAGTTAGGGCGACTTGTAGCCCCCTTCGAAAGAACTTGAGTTACCAAAGTAAGGGCTGGAGCATCGCCTAACTTATATGGTACGGAGGGGGCGAGGTACGATACTGGCGATTCTAATGGAGTCTGTAAGACAAGCGGGTAACCAAGGGCGAATTCTAGCTTCCTTCGGCGGAACCTGAGTTACCAAAGTAAAGTCTGGAGCATCGCCTATTATATAATGTACAGGGAGGGGGCGAGGTACGATACTGGCGATTCTAATGGAGTCTGTAAGACAAGCAGCGATCCAAGGGCGATTTCTAGCTTCCTTCGGCGGAACCTGAGTTACCAAAGTAAAGCCTGGAGCATCGCCTATTATATAATGTACAGGGAGGGGGCGAGGTACGATACTGGCGATTCTAATGGAGTCTGTAAGATAAGCGGGTATCCAAGGGCGATTTCTAGCTTCCTTCGGCGGAACCTGAGTTACCAAAGTAAAGCCTGGAACATCGCCTATTATATAATGTACAGGGAGGGGGCGAGACACGATACTGGCGTATATAAAATAAAAGTATCGCTAAGATATAAACATAATCATGCCTTAAGAGAGAAACGTATCTGAAACAAAGAAGATTCAATTTGGCAACAATACCGCAGCGAATTCATTACATTCCCTAGAAAGACGGGAATTCTCAGCTTAATAATTACAGTTAATGAATGCATAGCGAGAAAGTAATATCCCGCGATCGTGACCGCCGCCTCTTTGTTCAAGGCCGGCCGCTTCTAATATAAGCCTAAGATATGCTAATGAAACACTGTGTTTCTGCCTACTTATGGTCGAATACCACTCGCGTCTCTGGTTTTACAGTGCAAACAGCACTCGGTAACGCATAAAGACTACTTAAATCTGTCACAATTTTAGAGTAATTGATATTCGATCCATCAAGAATTGAAGATAGTGATACTGAAGCATTGCCTAGTAGAATAACGTTTATTAATGTCCAACAGGAATCCTTTATTATGCTTATAAATGGTTATGAAAATCCATCTTTGAGCATTTTATACTTGGTCATTCTATAACTCTTTAGGGGTTCCTTTATGGTATAATGCGTCTTTCTTCAAACAGTTTCCAGTGAGTGTTCAAGTGGATCTTTTAATGGATGCTTGAAAGTTTGTCTTTAGCAAATTTTACATGGGAAATCTAGATAGGCCTATATCCTTTAAGCATTTCCTAATTCTGAATGGCCTGTCTTTTCAATATTATATATTTCACATAATATGAACATTTCCGTATAGGAAAAGTCCTGGTTATTAACTATATTAACTTGACTATGTTTTATTCTGTGAAAAAAAATTACCTTAAACTCATCTTATAAAAATAAGTTCACCTTAAGGTTCTTCAAAGAAGCAACTAAGGAAACTTTGCGTCAAGACAACGAGCGAAGGGTCTCGTGTTACAAGCCATGCTAATTACAAGACACAAACCCCGGCCTTACAAGTTTGCATAATTCCTTCAGTCTTATAAGCACCATTACTTATTCACAACGGTTTTTCTGAAGGGACACTTGTTTAGCGCTCGCGTTTATCTTGCAAACTTTTTTTAAGACTGCAAAGTTTACAACACTGACTGGATTTAAGTTTGGAATAATGAAATCTTCTTGTGTTCACGCTGTTTGCTTCTAGTAAATAATTTTGACAAGTGTCGAAAACATTACAATAAAACCGCCACTGTCTTTGAAAACTATCTCTAGATTGTAACAAACTACAGTTGTTTTAATGATAAACCAAAGGAAAGGCGCGAAACAAAGGTGGTAGTCGCAAGAGCTTAGTCCCTGAAGGACAGGCTAACTTTAAGGTGAACCACAAAATCGCATTTTCGTAACTGTTATTGAAGACATATTGAAAAAATAATAATTTAGGTGGATCTTGAATGAAATAGAAAAAATGCCACAAGGAGACCTATAACTGTAAAGGCAATGTATATGTATATATATATATATATATATATATATATATATATATATATATATATATATATTAAATATGGTGATATGTTTTCTTGTAATATAGTTAATAAATTAAAAATATTTCAAAAACAAGAATACTTTTAATGAATATATTTATTTAAAGCTTTTCGCCGATAAAATAGTACCAGCATCTTCAGGAAAATAATTCTTTTTAAAAGAATTATTTTCCTGAAGATGCTGGTACTATTTTATCGGCGAAAAGCTTTGAATAAATATATTCATTAAAAGTATTCTTGTTTTTGAAATATATTAAATTTATTATATATATATATATATATATATATATATATATATATATATATATATATATATATATATATATATAGCCTATTTGGAACAAATGAAAACTTTACAGTGTTGTAAAATCTGTACAAAAAATACTTCACGTCAACTATAATCGTATTTTAAGAAAATAAACGTAAAATTCCTTTAAGAGACCTTTCAAAAGGAAACCGGAAAATACAGAATAGTCGTCATATCTAAGGCAGAATCAGCAATAATCCGGTTACAAGAATGAAAAGGGCGTATAATGTTGTGCAATTTGGCAACGATGCTTACTTTAATGGCTGTTAGCAATTGACCGCCCACTACAACCCCATTGTTAAGATAACATTGCTTCGATTCAACAGTCTAAACATAATCTACATTGGAATCAATCAAACGCGTGCAATTTGGCAACGTTGATTGTTTGTGGACCGCCTTCTACAACCATTGTTGTGTATTACTCGTTATAAAACTATTGTCTTCTGTTCCGTTATTACAGTGGGATACAGCTTATTTTTAAATAGAACTTGTCCAGCTTCTCCTTTAAATTTGTCACTATAGAGTTAGTTTCAACTGTTTCGGCGATCGTACGATGGACAGTGTTTCCGAATGCTGTAGGTCACTATCTATTGAGGTGATTTTAGTTCTGCTCTACAACATGCTAGGATTTTATTTCGAATTTCCAATTACTACATTGCGAGGAAAAATTAATTTTTTTATGAACTTCAAAACTTCCATTTTAAATTTTCAACGAATCTTGAATGTCATATGATTAACCCTGCCTGCTTATAAGTAGCATATGATTAAGCTTGCCTGCGTATGTACATCATATGATTAAGCTTTCCTGCATATTTATATCATATGAGTAAGCTTGCTGCATATGATCAAATCTGCCTCCTTATGTAGAGTATATGATCAAGCCTGTCTGCATATGTACATCATATGATTAAGCTTGTCTGCATATGTACATCATATGATTAAGCCTGCCTTCATATGTACAGCACCTGTGATGGAAGCTAAGCGCAAGCTATTGAAGGATTGAAGAACAAGGGCACCGAAGCACTTTACAAAGACAACACTTGCACGCGGCCATGTATGGACACAGCTAGATCCAGATGCTCCTCCCTTCGCTGAGCATGAAACGAGGTCTGGTGGTCTGATATCTGTCCTTTGATATCCTGGTTGTAGTGAGGTGTATACCAGTTACGCAGTGGCATAGTCATATCTACCCTGGAGTTCCGGGGAGGGTGCAGATGAGATGGCATGTACGAGAAAGACAATCTCTGTAGATAGAACGACTGACGCTCTTGAGAAGGACGTATATGGAGAGTTAACATGTAAGATAATGCTATGCGATTGAATAAACCACTCCCAAGTGTCTACTAGGTAAGAAAGGAGATTGTGTAAGAGGATAACATTGAGGAAAGCTAGACTGAACGAGCTGTTGCAACTATTTACGTTTCACGTAGGAAAACATATTGCACAAGAAATAAAGCGGAGACGCCATTAAAGTGGTAATGCTGGGAAACGAACAGCCCCTACGGCTAATAGGATTAATTTGCGAGTGATGTAAGCTACAGAGACTTATTGGAGCCCAATACCTCAATGTAAATAAACGAGTATAAGATAAAATATGGCAGAAAAAACTTGTCCAATTTGGCAACACTGATTACTACATTTCCTTTCGTACCTCGCCGTACAAGTACTCTTATATATCACTCACGGTGATAGCATTGATTAAGGTTCAATGGTTTGAACACAATGTATACTTAAAGCATGTGCAATTTGGCAACATTGCATGCCAAATTATAATGGTTGCGTTGCTTTATTATTCCAGTTTTAGGAAAACTCGTAATTTTATTCCCTTATGGACTTTGTTCACGAATGCCTTTAACTTTTCTCTCCGTCACACTTTTGGTATGCGCTCTTGGTATGCACACTTTGGTAAATAACAACTAACTCGGACTCTCGAGAAATGATTGCTTTTCTCCGCGTGTTTCAATGACAATCTTCACTGAAGTGTACAACTGGAGTATAAAGTTTGTAGTTATGCTTACTGATGATGGCCTTATCAAAGAAACGTTAAGAGAAAATAACTATTTGGGAGTAGGTGTCATTATTTCTTAATCAAGGCCTAACAAGCTACCCTGACCTTTTGGTATTATTGTCCCGTTTAACATAGATTAATATATAAAGTGGTTATATTCAAATCCTTTAAAACTAATATAAGCAATGTTGTTCATTTTAGATACAATTTCTCGAATTATTAATAAATTAGCATCAGTAAAACTTTCAAAATAAGAGGTAAATGGATTATCTTTTTAAAAAATAGTAAAAAATAATTTGTTTTACTTGATTTTGTCTCAGTTTGAATTGAAAGTAAGTATCTGGTTTTTTATTATACGGCTTAAACGCTTGCGCGCACGCACGCACGTACACACATACACACGCGCGCGCACGCGTACACACACATACACATAAATAAGTAAAGTTTTTAAAAGTTACTCACTAAATAGTTGAATTCAAGAACTCAACAACTCATAAAATGCCTATAACAAGCGTAATATTAATTCAGAAAACATCTACAATCTGCAGAGTAACCTTCACTTCCGAAACTTGGCAACAACGCTTTTTGAATACGGTTGGTATATTATAAATGCATTTAGCTAACCAAACGAGTTGCATGTTTATTTTAAAATGGTTTGGTTTGAAGAAACATGTGGAGGAGGAAATCATGAGATTTATAATACCATATGTACTGTGTGCGTATGCAAAATTTTATTTACTACTCAATAAAACAGTGAATAGTTTGTTGGTAAAGTAAGGTATTTATAAAGAAAAAAACAGGGGTTTTACGCAAAAACAGGATTCACTTTATGACATTTGTTCAATTTTACGACGTCGCTTAGTCACATATGCTATTCCAACTGCGTATCTGTTATCCAATATAAAAACTTATTTTACAATTGATTTAACCTATAAAAGGAAAAGCGTGGAAATTGGTAACGTCGATTAGTTATGTAGCAAATAGTTTTCTTGATTATTCAAAAAAAAAACTACTTATTAATATTCCAAACACTAATTATTTTCTTATAACTATTATTTTCTATTAGAACCAATTTAGTCCACTTTTAAGACAAGAAAAATTGTGCCACTTGGCAACGTCCATTTATTTCTCGTCGTTTGTCAACAACGCTTATTTATTCAAGACAACAATGCTTCGATTACACCGGACAAGAATAATCTACATTCAAGGAAATTTGGCAACATCGTTCACCCAACTACATAGCCTAGTAATGCTTAATATACTTATAAAGAATCCGTTCATGCAGATTTAGTACAAGTTTGTGTTTCAGTGTGCTAAGCCAACGGATTGAACGTTATTGCTAATTTACTATAGACTACTTCGCACACACCCACAAACACACGTTAATTATATGCGTGTTACTAGAATTATGCAGAAAACTGAATCAGCATAATGTAAGATCTCGTCAAATAAAATTATTTTTATAAATTTGCTTATATTCTTATTATTATTGAGGGAAAATTTTACTTGCTGTTCTAACCGTGATCCCCCATAAATAGATTTATTTGTGAGTCTAATATTTGCCATAGCTTTAAATATTGATGTTGGATTTCGGTTGCCGCTAACCTGGGGCACGGCACGGCGGATCCATAGGTGGCGCATAACAGAAAGCCACGTGCGGAAATAATATGCTTTTAATTGTGTACAGTTGTTTATCCCGAGCCAGCTCAAGTATAACTTGAAAACACAGATAAGATAGCACGCGTTTATACCATAGCTATTCTGGACAGCTGATCTGTGCGCCTTTAGTTGTAGCTATTTATTTTGGCCTGCGCTATAAAAACACTAGAGGGAAGTGTATGGTAATCTAGGTTAGGGGTAAAGGTTGCACGGCGAATCGATACCAGCGCTATATCTCAGGCGAAGCCACTGTAATTAGACAAACTGTGCAACAATCAAGTTCAATGCTACATTGATTTGCCGACTTACAACTGGATTTAAGCTTTTATAACTTTATACAAATAGAGAGCAATAGTTAAGGACTGTAAAACTACACAAGGACTTCCGTTTTAGACTTCATTCTCATTTCCTCAACGTAAAGAGAAAAGAAATAGGATTTTGAGGTCATAATGAGCATAAATTTTAGCTTATCTATGATAATACTTTAAACCCAGAGAGGGTTCATGTTTATAAAATGAAACGACATAATTTAATGTCTACTTTGGTTAGATTGAAAGTGCGTAAATACTGGAGCAAAAGCCATGGCGTCCCAAAGCATCAACCCAAGTCAGGAATGTTATTATGTTAGTAGCTGACAGCGCGCTCATCCTTCCTCCGTATTGGGGAGACCAGTTAGCGGTACGAATTATAAAAATTTACAGGTTTGGGTGATTTTACGACGGTAGCGCTCCTAGGATCTAGTGATTGAACTACAGAAAAATTGGTGGCCTTTTAGCAACACTACGCTGACATAAGCGTTATTTTTCTATTCTCTGCGCTTATATTATATGCGAATGGCGAGGCAGTAACAAGGTTGTTAGAACAATGCTGAGGCTGGAAAATAATAACAGCTATACAACTTTGTAAAGGCTTTACTTTCGAAACAGATGGAGTAGCTTACCATAGAGCTATGTATAGAAACTTTCAAAAGTTTGTTTTCGTGGTTTTAAGGTGACCCGCAGGTATGACTATAGTATTATACAAAGGATGGGGATGGATTGAGAATGGAGAAAGAAAGGACGTAAATGCCTCTGATACAGGATTAGCAGAGCGTTACGACATCAAGTGTGCAGGAAGGCGAGCCTGGAGAAGCCAGAGGGCTGGGTACAGGGCTATGTTTATCAGTTAAGTGAAACGCAGTAGAACAGACGAAAAGGGTATAATCCAAGGATACGTAATGGCCGATTTAATGCAGGAATTACTGACCATAAACCATTGCGAAGAATAATAAGATTGGGTTACAAACAATTTGTCCACAAATAAATACAGAACACAGATTATTGTATACAGTCGGGTCGGTTCGACAACTTAACCGCACCCAGTAAATGGAATTCCACAAACTATGAAACTGCAAGAGACATCGGACCGGTTAATATCGTTCCTTTGTCTGAACCAACTCACCAGAGCCGTTATTCACAATTAATGCGAGTTGCTTTGGGTCCAGTTACGGAGAACCGAAACTTTTATGATTTAAACTTCTTTTTGTTGCCGTTAGTTTTAATGAGGCTACATGAAGTCGATGTTTTTGAAATAGTTTTAGATTTAGCAATGTTTTTAACAAAGTTTTGCCACAGTTGAACGTGTTCTGTGAGGCGATGACGACTATATAGCTACAAAAATTGGTTTTGGATGATCACATTGTAATGTTACACCAGATTATTTGCATCAGCTTACCTCTGTCCCCTGTACTTTAAGCTTCATGTGGTCTTCCCTGGTGGTCTTCCCGTCTTTCCTCTTCTTCCAACAGTACCCATCTCTGCGGTAGCGCACTTTCTTCCTGCTGTACAACAGCATCGACCCACTCTTTGGCCTGCAACAAAAACACAAACTTATTAAAGGCTTTTGCGTCACCACAAAGAATACTGTCACTATTGCTAAGGTGTGTATTGCACTGAAAGCGCGAGCAAAGCTCTTACAAAGACTTATATATTTAGTAACCAGTGCACATGCAAAACTTCACAGAGTATAAGGGAAATCGTAGCTACTCGGAATGGAACTACGGTGAAGCTCAGGAGTACTGACAGTATGACGTTATTGCTGAGGGTGTGTTTTGCATTGAAGGCGCGAGGAAAGCTCTTACTAAGAGATTTGACTTTGGTAAACAGCGCACATGGAAAACTTCAAAGTATAAAGAGAGTCGTAGCTACTCAGAATGGAACTACAGTGAAGCTCAGACGTACTGATAGTATGACGTTATTGCTGAGGGTGTGTTTTGCATTGAAGGCGCGAGGAAAGCTCTTACTAAGAGATTTGACTTTGGTAAACAGCGCACATGGAAAACTTCAAAGTATAAAGAGAGTCGTAGCTACTCAGAATGGAACTACAGTGAAGCTCAGACGTACTGATAGTATGACGTTATTGCTGAGGGTGTGTTTTGCATTGAAGGCGCGAGCAAAACTCTTACAAAGCGATTTGACTTTAGTAAATAGCGCACATGCAAAACTTCACAGAGTATACGAAAACTCGTAGCTACTCAGAATGGAACTACAGTGAAGCTCAGACGTACTGATAGTATGACGTTATTGCTGAGGGTGTGTTTTGCATTGAAGGCGCGAGCAAAACTCTTACAAAGCGATTTGACTTTAGTAAATAGCGCACATGCAAAACTTCACAGAGTATACGAAAACTCGTAGCTACTCGGAATGGAACTACAGTGAAGCTCAGACGTACTGACAGTATGACGTTATTTGCAGAGGGTGTGTTTTGCATTGAAGGGGCGAGCAAAGCTCTTACAAAGAGATTTGAATTTAGTAAATGTGAAACAAATATTATTATCAAAAATACAATAACACCAACCGTAATACCAATAAATAAGTTCAGACAAATTTATGGTACTACAAGGACGTATCAATGACGACCGTGTAATCCCTCCCCCCAACCGACGTTCGCTCAACCGTAGAACCGTAGTTAGCGCAAGATTTGTAAAATAATTAACAGAGCGGTTAAAGTGAGAAAGCTAGATTAACCGGCCGTTAACCGGGATGTTTATTGCAATAAGGTTAGCAGAACTAATTAAAGCTAAGGTTAACTGTATATATCGAGGGATTCAAGTTTCAAGTCGTTATAAAGTCTTAACCGGGCGTTTGTTTTATTGCCGTGTTCTTCTGCCTTAATTCTCGTTCCTGTTTTTACGTTCAGGGCGCGGTTACTTTGTAAACATTCGAGTTTGTTAAACAAACTCTCTAATTAAGTACATCTTGTTAATTGTTTGATGACAATTGCAGTACAGAAAAGTCAAGGTTGTGTGTATTAGTCGAAAAATGTCTGAATGAAATTTATAGACGTAAGCAAATTCTGTGACTTGTACTTCTAAATGCGATCCAGTAAGAAAGAAGTACATAATTGTGTATCTTTATTTAGTTGATTGATTATTCAGTATCTCTTGGCTGTTTTCAATGGAAGATAAGGATCTTGAGGCAAACGAAGGAGATACCTCTGGCAGTTGACGCAGGCCAGGTTTAGAGAGAGCATACTGACTGATTGTACATGGAAGTGATGTCAGAATTCCAGGGAACATTAGTTTTTAAATGAACAATGGCCATTACCAAATAAATGAAAATGAGCGCAAGCCTTTCACAGCATTTACTGCTGCGCAGAGGAGAATGCCTGAACAATACCTGTTCTCTATTGGGGACATAAAACGTATCCCACGTGTAGGAGACGGAATATTGGTATGCGTAAGGAAAGGATAAGATCCTGAGTCACTGGAAAAGACATTGAGGTCTGGTTTACCTTTGTTATCTACTGCAACTCTAGTGGAGTATGTGTAAAGAAGGTTATAACTTACTCTACAAAAAGACTGCAGAATAAAAGAATTAAAAATGTGTACGAGCAAGAGAGAGAGAGAGAGAGAGAGAGAGAGAGAGAGAGAGAGAGAGAGAGAGAGAGAGAGAGGGAGAGAGAGAGGATTTCCTGTTAGTTTGACTGGCCAGTAGTGAAGGGTATGCGATCATTGGAGGAAGAGAGGGAGAAGGCGAGATTGGATTTCCTGTTACTTTGGATGGCTAGTATTGAAGAGTATGCGATCATTGGAGGGAGAGAGAGATGTAGAGATTGGATTATCTGATACTTTTGGTTGGCCAGTATTGAAGAATATGCGATCATTGGAGGGAGAGAGAGAAGGCGAGATTGGATTATCTGCTACTTTTGCCTGGCCAGTATTGAAGGGTATGCGTTCGTTGGAGGGAGAGAGAGAGAGATGGCGAGATTGGATATCTACTACTTTTGGCTGGCCAGTATTGAAGGGTATGCGATCATTGGGGAGAGAGAGAGAGAAGGCGAGTCTGGATTTCCTGCTACTTTGGCTGGCCAGTATTGAAGGGTATGCGTTCATTTTAGGGAGATAGAGAGAGATGGCGAGATTGGATATCTGCTATTGTTACCCTGGCCAGTATTGAAGGGTATGCGATCATTGGAGGGAGAGAGAGAGAGAGATGGCGAGATTGGATATCTGCTATTGTTATCCTGGCCAGTATTGAAGGGTATGCGGCCATTGGAGGGAGAGAGAGAGAGAGATGGCGAGATTGGATATCTGCTATTGTTACCCTGGCCAGTATTGAAGGGTATGCGATCATTGGAGGGGGAGAGAGAGAGAGAGACAAAGGTATTACGAGAGAGTTCGATGTGTCCTGGTGTAAAATATTACCTGCACAAAGTGTTTTAATAAGTAGATAAAAAATAAGCCAGTAATAAGTTTGTGCCAGGCCTTTTCCCACTATATGTAGTGGATATTATATGTAGAATGTAATTAATATACGTTTTAATATGATCAACTTGATGTATTAAATAATAAACGAGTGTTTTTACCAGAAAACATAATTAAATGTTCGTGTAGAGAACGACTTCGTAAAAGGAACGACTGTTTCGAAACGCGTCAGTGATTAATGCCTTATGTATTCACTTAGTTAAGTATTATTTAATTATAGTTTAATCAGTAAACTCAAGATGATTACAACAAGTACATTTATTAAATGTTGAAAAATATACTAACGTTTTCATTTAACATATTGAAATAAAATATTTAACTCTTTATCGTTATATTTAAATAATCATAGTGAGGTAGATTGAAATATAAATAAATATATTTATTAACTAATACAAAGTATTTATTAAACTTCAAATTAATAAATTACAACAAATAAAGTAACATAACCTACTTGTTAAAACTACTGTTCTACAACATATCATATTACATAAAATCAGCTGTTGTATTAGAACAAATGTCATTGCTTATTTACTCTATAATATGAGGTGCGTTTCGCGATGAGATGAAATTTTCAACCATTGAGACAAACCCAGCCGAAAGATGTATACACATCGCCCACGCATCCTGGCGCGCAAAGCGTGAAGTGTTAGGAAGAGGGAACAATTAGCTAGCGCAAGTCTAGCGTCACTGGAATTATATCGGATTTATTGTCATTGCCATCGGACATGACACAAGAAGGTGTATGTGCAAGTTATGCCCCGCGCACATGCTATCCGCCGTAATTATCGGCCCGTGTAATGTGCGCTGATACTGCCTCGGCTGTTACACCCTATGTCATAGCTTTGCTTATCGCACCAGTTTTGGCTAACATTCAACACATGCCATTTTTTACAGACGTTGTGTCCATCCTAACTCAGCTGATGTAACGCTCAAGGCGTAAAAGATTGCTTGCAATAACAGAATCAACACCTTACTTTAAGCTACTTTCACGTGATGCGACATTAATAATATTTAGATTTGCATTGTGATGTTACAAGAACCTCATTGTGTGTAGACATACTTGTCAGAGTTACACCATAGTTTAATGCAGAGGTTACTCAACAATATCAACCCAAGGCACCCTTATGTTATAGTGGCCTCTACAGAATATGGAACATTATTGTGTTACTTTGTAAGAGTTACACCTGAGAAACAATATGTGACGGAATTTTCAAACAATATCAACCCAAGGCTCCCTCATGATATAGTAGCGCCCCTACAGAGTGTGGAACATTATTGTGTTACTTTGTAAGAGTTACACCTGAGAAACAATGTGTGACGGCATTTTCAAACAATATCAACCCAAGGCTCCCTCATGATATAGTAGCGCCCCTACAGAGTGTGGAACATTATTGTGTTACTTTGTAAGAGTTACACCTGAGAAACAATGTGTGACGGCATTTTCAAACAATAGCAACCCAAGGCTCCCTCATGATATAGTAGCGCCCCTACAGAGTGTGGAACATTATTGTGTTACTTTGTAAGAGTTACACCTGAGAAACAATGTGTGACGGCATTTTCAAACAATATCAACCCAAGGCTCCCTCATGATATAGTAGCGCCCCTACAGAGTGTGGAACATTATTGTGTTACTTTGTAAGAGTTACACCTGAGAAACAATGTGTGACGGCATTTTCAAACAATATCAACCCAAGGCACCCTTATGTTATAGTGGCCTCTACAGAATGTGGAACATTATTGTGTTACTTTGTAAGAGTTACACCTGAGAAACAATGTGTGACGGCATTTTCAAACAATATCAACCCAAGGCTCCCTCATGATATAGTAGCGCCCCTACAGAGTGTGGAACATTATTGTGTTACTTTGTAAGAGTTACACCTGAGAAACAATGTGTGACGGCATTTTCAAACAATATCAACCCAAGGCTCCCTCATGATATAGTAGCGCCCCTACAGAGTGTGGAACATTATTGTGTTACTTTGTAAGAGTTACACCTGAGAAACAATGTGTGACGGCATTGGCAAACAATATTAACCCAAGGCTCCCTCATGATATAGTAGCGCCCCTACAGAATGTGGAACGTTATTGTGTTACTTTGTAAGAGTTACACCTGAGAAACAATGTGTGACGGCATTGGCAAACAATATCAACCCAAGGCTCCCTCATGATATAGTAGCGCTCCTACAGAGTGTGGAGCATTATTGTGTTACTTTGTAAGAGTTACACCTGAAAAACAATGTGTGACGGCATTGGCAAACAATATCAACCCAAGGCTCCCTCATGATATAGTAGCGCTCCTACAGAATGAGGAACGTTATTGTGTTACTTTGTAAGAGTTACACCTGAGAAACAATGTGTGACGGCATTGGCAAACAATATCAACCCAAAGCTCCCTCATGATATAGTAGCGCTCCTACAGAATGAGGAACGTTATTGTGTTACTTTGTAAGAGTTACACCTGAGAAACAATGTGTGACGGCATTGGCAAACAATATCAACCCAAGGCTCCCTCATGATATAGTAGCGCCCCTACAGAGTGGGGAACGTTATTGTGTTACTTTGTAAGAGTTACACTTGAGACGCAATGTGTGACGGCATTGGCAAACAATATCAACCCAAGGCTCCCTCATGATATAGTAGCGCCCCTAAAGAATGTGGAACGTTATTGTGTTACTTTGTAAGAGTTCACTTGAGACGCAATGTGTGACGGCATTGGCAAACAATATCAACCCAAAGCTCCCTCATGATATAGTAGCGCCCCTACAGAATGTGGAACGTTATTGTGTTACTTTGTAAGAGTTACACTTGAGACGCAATGTGTGACGGCATTGGCAAACAATATCAACCCAAGGCTCCCTCATGATATAGTAGCGCCCCTACAGAATGTGGAACGTTATTGTGTTACTTTGTAAGAGTTACACTTGAGACGCAATGTGTGACGGCATTGGCAAACAATATCAACCCAAAGCTCCCTCATGATATAGTAGCGCCCCTACAGAGTGTGGAACATTATTGTGTTACTTTGTAAGAGTTACACCTGAGAAACAATGTGTGACGGCATTGGCAAACAATATCAACCTAAGGCTCCCTCATGATATAGTAGCGCTCCTACAGAGTGTGGAACATTATTGTGTTACTTTGTAAGAGTTACACCTGAGAAACAATGTGTGACGGCATTGGCAAACAATATCAACCCAAGGCTCCCTCATGATATAGTAGCGCTCCTACAGAATGAGGAACGTTATTGTGTTACTTTGTAAGAGTTACACCTGAGAAACAATGTGTGACGGCATTGGCAATCAACATCAACCTAAGGCTCCCTCATGATATAGTAGCGCTCCTACAGAGTGTGGAACATTATTGTGTTACTTTGTAAGAGTTACACCTGAGAAACAATGTGTGACGGCATTGGCAAACAATATCAACCCAAGGCTCCCTCATGATATAGTATCGCTCCTACAGAATGAGGAACGTTATTGTGTTACTTTGTAAGAGTTACACCTGAGAAACAATGTGTGACGGCATTGGCAAACAATATCAACCCAAAGCTCCCTCATGATATAGTAGCGCCCCTACAGAATGTGGAACGTTATTGTGTTACTTTGTAAGAGTTACACCTGAGAAACAATGTGTGACGGCATTGGCACACAATATCAACCCAAGGCTCCCTCATGATATAGTAGCGCTCCTACAGAGTGTGGAACATTATTGTGTTACTTTGTAAGAGTTATACTTGACACGCAAAGTGTGACGGCATTGGCCATAGTTTAGTGCAGATGTTCCCCAACAATATCAACCCAAGACGCAATCATGTTGTAGCGGCGCCCCTCCAGAATGTGGAACATTATTGTGTTACTTTGTAAGAGTTACACTTGAGACGCAAAGTGTGACGGCATTGGCCATAGTTCAGTGCAAAGGTACCCCAACAATATCAACCCAAGACGCAATCATGTTATAGCCGTGCCCCTCCAGAATGTGGAACATTATAGTGTTACTTTGTAAGAGTTACACTTGAGACGCAATGTGTGACGGCATTGGCCATAGTTCAGTGCAAAGGTACCCCAACAATATCAACCCAAGGTTCCCTCACGCTATAGTGGCGTTCCTACAGCATGTGCAACATTATTGTGTTGGTAGTAAAATTTTAGTGAGTGTTTATCATTAACTCCATCTTACTACAGTAGGAACTGGATATTGTTTTGAAAATTTAAAAGTAGCCAATAAGCAGATGGTCTTTAAACCATGTCTAACTGATGTTCAACATCCTTGATGGCGATTTTTAATTAGAAAATAATCTAAAGTTTTAAAAAATTCAGTAATTAATCAAAACAGGAAGTAAGCAGGCAATAAAATTATTTGTTAAAGCTGAGGGGTTATGAAAAAAATTTCTTTAGACAAACTTTGTAAGAAATATTTTAAATTGTTGATAGTAAAACCAAAAATGAAATTCGGAATTGAAAGGAGACTCCCCCCTCCCTACTGACCGTTGGAGGGGCCTTTTTTGCTTTCTCACGATTTCTACTTAACGGAACTCGAACAAGACAGATAATTTTAACAACAATGTAATAATAATCCTAACTCAAACTCTAAGTTTCAAAAATGAACTTGCGTGCTTTCCAGTTGGTTTTGGGACAAATAAGTAATTTGCTTTTCGAAAAATAATGCGTTGGGCTTTGGCCCGATACGCCTGCCATTGTTTCTTTACGAACACTACTCTTTAATACATATAATAGTATTCTCTTAGCTTGTGTTCTACTTTAACAAAAATTAGGACTGTTTTACCTTTTTTTTTAAAAAACTTTTGGTGAATTAAAAAGGTAGTATTACATTTGGTGAAATATTTTTAGATGTAAAGGGTGAATCGTAGAAAGGTTGTGAAGGTTATGGTTAGGGGGCTTTGATCGTTTCCAACGCCTTCTTAACATCTGTTCGTCTTACATCCAGCAGCTGCTCTCAAGACCAAATCGTAAGAATGAGAAAAAAACGAACTATTAAAAAGCTTTCTTTTACCCATAAAGCAGTATTTTGTGACGGATCGAGCAATAAATTAAATAGTCAAATGCAAAATTACGTATTTATATTTTATGTATTAATTACGTCATCATTTTTCAGTAATAAATTTAATCATTTGAAATTGTGAATGATAAACATGCAGTGGACGCGTAAAATAAACAACAAAAAATGCCAACATCGGCGCTACACGAGGGTAGCAACCCCCCAGAGGAGGTGAATGCAAATTATTTACCCCCGAGTAATTTATTCATCATAGGTCAGACCTTTAGCCCAATACAACTACATGTTACATGCATGACTGCTACATCTGCTCGGTGAGAATAAATCATTCTAAAAATACTATATGCAAATTGGTGGCTGGCTGAAGAAATGTATTCGGACAGGACTTGCTAGGATTTATGTGCTTCCTGGTAGCGAGTTTAGCCATTCCGAAATTTTAATTTTTCCTTTTTTTGTAATTATTACTCGAAACAGAAACGGCTCAGTCACAAAAACACATTTCGGTAAGAAAAACCACTTGCTCACAAAAACAAGTACTCATTGTTTAAGTCCCAGCCTCCGTTGTCAGTTCCTCATTAGCTACCGATAGATCAAAATAAGAAGTGTCACCAAGTATTTCCGCCTCGTGACTGCAATTCTCGCTGATGGGAATGTAAAACATCAAACCATAACAGCGGCGACATCTTCCTAATATATGTCTACCCTCCTCTTGTCGGTGATAGTCGCTGGAAAACCTCGGGGGCCACCAAGCCTCTCCTTCTTTGAATGAATGACCGACCAAAATATAAATAATATTAACCAAGATTAGGCCTACTAACTGACTCCCCGCCAACTGTTCCCACGACAAGACTTCTCAGACACCCGCAGCCATTGTTGGTGATAGTCGCTGAAAAACCTCGGGGGCCACCAAATCCTCTTCTTCTCTGAATGAATGACCGATCAAAATAAAAATAATATTAACCATGATTAGGCCTACTAACTGACTCCCCGCCAACTGTTCCCACGACAAGACTTCTCAGACACCCGCAGCCATTGTCGGTGATAGTCGCTGGAAAACCTCGGGGGCCACCAAGCCTCTCCTTCTCTGAATGAATGACCGACCAAAATATAAATAATATTAACCATGATTAGGCCTACTAACTGACTTCCCGCCAACTGTTCCCACGACAAGACTTCTCAGACACCCGCGGCCATTGTCGGTGATAGTCGCTGGAAAACCTCGGGGGCCACCAAGCCTCTCCTTATCTGATTGAATGACCGACCAAAATATAAATAATATTAACCATGATTAGGCCTACTAACTTACTCCCCGCCAACTGTCCCCACGACAAGACTTCTCAGACACCCGCAGCCATTGTCGGTGATAGTCGCTGGAAAACCTCGGGGGCCATTAAGCCTCTCCTTCTCTGAATGAATAACCGACCAAAATATAAATAATAGTAACCAAGATTAGGCCTACTAACTGACTCCCCGCCAACTGTTCCCACGACAAGACTTCTCAGACCCCCGCAAATTTATTACATTCAAAATATCTCGATAAAATTGTCTTCTATCCAAAATTGACAACGGGACAATAAAAATCGTTATTTCCCAAAAATCTAATTTTGTGAATATTTAATTCACAATTTTTATAGTTTCACAAATTTTATTAAAAACAACACATAGGGCATTTTAAAGCGAACATTTAAAATAAAAATATACAAAGAACGTGTATTCATTTTAGTGACCAAATACGGAAATCCTACCTAGTAAGTAGGTCATTTCATTGAGCTCCAAAAAGAGGGGGCAAATCGTAGAATGCTCTTCTAACAAGGTTATTCACACTCTCCTTATATATATATATTTGTAGCTTTGCAACACTGTTTTCTTGTATTCAAGTTTTCATGTATATGTATATATATATATATATATATATATATATATATATATATATATATCTTGTAGAAATTTTCAATCGTTATTAAAATAAGTTTCTATTCATCGAATTAGGTTCAAATACACTTATTTTAAACTATAGTGGATGACGATTGATGTTAAAAAATGTTTTCAATATTTATGCAATAATTAAGTTATAAATGTTTGGGGTCCCAGCCGGATTCGAACTGTGAATCGTCATGATCAAAGTCTAACGCGCTTTGGCACTGCGCAAACTTTGCAACCACTAGAATTTCGTTTTTTAAAAGACGTATATCAACGTTTTTCACCATTTGGTTGTCGATGAAACCTACATTGTACAACCCTAAACTGTTGCATGGTTACCATACATTATCATAAACAGTGCTGTAGGGTAACTAAAATGAAGATTTTCTTTGTTAACCTAAGTATGAATATACTTGAAAAATGTTATTAGTATTACTTGTTTTAATTCAAAAAAAAAAAAAAAAAAAAAAAAAACGAGAATCTCTCCACTAGGACGTGTGGTGAAGCCCCAGAAGCTAATGTTATACAAGACAAATTTCGCAAGGGCCTCATAGTATTATCCCCTGCGCCCACAACGTCGGACTCACTTGGTATGCATTACATCCTTCTCTTATAGTCTCACTCACCCTTACTCATCCATCCTCTTACAAGGGGGAGTAATGGTTAAACACCCCTGTGGGTCTACTCCAAGCTCACTGGTCTGTCCACATACTTTCCCCTTCACCCACAACGACAGATTCACTTGGTATGCATTACATCTTTCCTTATAGTCTCACTCACCCTTACTCATCCATCCTCTTACAAGGGGGAGTAATGGTTAAACACCCCTGTGGGTCTACTCCAAGTTCACTGGTCTGTCCACATACTTTCCCCTTCACCCACAACGACAGATTCACTTGGTATGCATTACATCTTTCCTTATAGTCTCACTCACCCTTACTCATCCCTCCTCTTACAAGGGGGAGTAATGGTTAAACACCCCTGTGGGTCTACTCCAAGCTCACTGGTCTGTCCACATACTTTCCCCTTCACCCATAACGACAGATTCACTTGGTATGCATTACATCTTTCCTTATAGTCTCACTCACCCTTACTATTCCCTCCTCTTACAAGGGGGAGTAATGGGAAAACACCCCTGCACGTCTCCTCCAAGTTCACTGCTCTGATCCCATTCTTTCCCTGCGCCCATAATGACGGACTCACTTGGTATGCATTGCATCCTTCTCTTATAGCCTCACCCACCCTTCTCCCTTGTAAGAAGAGGGATGAGTTCTCTTCTTACAAGTGGAGTAATGTCTAAATACACCTATAGACTCCTTCAGAGCGAATCAAACAACTTAGAACAACGAGAGTTACAAACCCGACGCCATGTTACTGCGGTTACAAAAGGATAGTGTGAAAATACAATGTCATAGTGCGGGATGCGTCCTGTAGGTTCTTGGAACCTGGTTCAAGGACTGTAACCTCTTTTCTATTGTTTTTCTTGGATGGTTACTGGATTATTTGGAAATACTTTAGAATGGAAATGAAAATCCTGATTAGCTGCTAACATTTTGCCACTCGTAGGAAATTGTTCTGAATGATCTGATATAAAAGCATAAGTAATGTATCCAAAGCGTGGAACTGGAAGGATAAATATAGAGAGACAGGATCAGAATGAAAACAATTCATTAAGAAGTAAAATGCCGTTGGAAAGCAGACCAGATTTGGACGTATACAACTGACTTATACAAAAGTTGAACAAAAATTTACATGTTTTGGGACACCTAAGAATCGCTTCTTGCATGTGTGGTTATAATGATTTGCAGCTGAATCATATGCGGTGACATCTGTGCCATTAACAGCTACAGGTCACATGGTGGCCATAAAAGGTTAACAGCTGAATCATATGCGGTGAAATCTGTGGCATTAACAGCTACAGATTACATAGTGGCCATACAAAGCTAAAAAATGAATCATATGCGGTGACATCTGTGCCATCAACAGTTACAGATCACATGGTGGCCATAAAAAGCTAACAGCTCAAACATATGCGGTGACATCTGTGCCATTAACAGTTACAGATCACATGGTGGCCATAAAAAGCTAACAGCTCAAACATATGCGGTGACATCTGTGCCATTAACAGTTACAGATCACATGGTGGCCATAAAAAGCTAATAGCTGAATCATAAGCAGTGACATCTGTGCCATTAACAGTTACAGATCACATGGTGGCCATAAAAACTAACAGCTGAATCATATGTGGTGGCATCTGTGCCATTAACAGTTACAGATCACATGGTGGCCATAAAAAGCTAACAGCTGAATCATATCCGGTGACATCTGTGCCATTGACAGTTACAGATCACATGGTGGCCATAAAAAGCTAACAGCTGAATCATATGCGGTGAAATCTGTGGCATTAACAGCTACAGATCATATGGTGGCCATACAAAGCTAACAGCTGGATCATATGCGGTGACATCTGTGCCATTAACAGTTACAGATCACATGGTGGCCATAAAAACTAACAGCTGAATCATATGCGGTGGCATCTGTGCCATTAACAGTTACAGATCACATGGTGGCCATAAAAACCTAACAGCTGAATCATATCCGGTAACATCTGTGCCATTGACAGTTACAGATCACATGGTGGCCAAAAAAAGCTAACAGCTGAATCATATGCGGTGGCATCTGTGCCATTAACAGTTACAGATCACATGGTGGCCATAAAAAGCAAACAGCTGAATCATATCCGGTGATATCTGTGCCATTGATAGTTACAGATCACATGGTGGCCATAAAAAGCCAAAAAATGAATCATATGCGGTGACATCTGTGCCATCAACAGTTACAGATCACATAGTGCCATAAAAAGCTAACAGCTCAATCATATGCGGTGATATCTGTGCCATTAACAGTTACAGATCAGATGGTGGCCATATAAAGCTGAAATATGAATCATATGCGGTGACATCTGTGTCATTAACAGTTACAGATCACATGGTAGCCATAAAAAGCTGAAATATGAATCATATGCGGTGACATCTGTGCCATTAACAGCTACAGATCATATGGTGGGCATACAAAACTAAAATATGAATCATATGCGGTGACATCTGTGTCATTAACAGTTACAGATCACATGGTGGCCATAAAAAGCTAACAGCTGAATCATATGCGGTGTCATCTGTGTAATTAACAGCTACAGATCATATGGTTAGCCATATATGGTGGACACACAGCTAACACTTTACAAACAGGTAAACTTTTGTTTACACCAATAATGAATACAAATTTGTTTTTCGACTCTGATCCCCTATTACAAACGTACGCCTAACCTCTGATACGCTTCAGGCAAAGGTTTTGCAAGTTACTTATAAGATTGTTAGCAAAGTAACTGCGGTTGGGCATTAAAGCAAATAATTAGGGTGAAGATAGAAGAATAGGGCGATAAAGTCGAACGCCTCGATATACTGCTAACCTTAGTTCTAATTAGCTCTGCTAGTCTTATTGCAATAAACTCGCGGCTAATCCAGGCTCCTCACTGTAACTGCTCGCTTAAATATGTTACATATCTTACGATAAGAGGGAAAATGGGAAGCACGTTTATCGCGAAGTATAAGACGGTAAAAGGGGGCTTCGGGATTCCATTTGTATGCGCTATACATTGCAGTAAGGGTCACTACAGTGGTGTAAACTTCTAGTTGCTATGCAGAGTGGAAGAGTTCATATTTCATGTCGGTTGAAAGACGAGTTTAAATCGAATGTTGGCTATCTTAATACTTTGAGAAACCGTGATGGGTATATAATGCATTATAAATATCATATATTAAATTAGTATTCACATACACATACGCTCTCGCCCATGCACATATAGTAGACGCTTATCTTTGTTGTTCCTGTTTATTTTATTACACTGCTTTTTTGAAAATTAAAATTAACAAAATGTTCAACGATAATCAATATCAGCATTTTCAAATGCTTGTAATCCATTGAGTGACAACACAACATATAAATGCTTGTAATCCATTAGGTGACAACACAACATATAAATGCTTGTAATCCATGACCTAACCTAACCCAACCCTATCTCTCGGACCAGTGGTTTTGCTACTACCTTATCTGTTATTCCCAATAACTCATACTTGATAACCTTCTAACTGGCTAAATAGCTCATAGCACAAAATGTAGTATGAGTCGTGTCTCTGACCTAACCTAACCCAACCCTATCTCTCAGACCAGTGGCTTTGTTACTGCCTTATCTGTTATTCCCAATAACTCATATTTGATAACCTTCTAACTAGCAAAATAGCTCATAGCACAAAGAGAGGCATGAGTCGTGTCTCTGACAGTGATTTTGCTACTACCTTATCTGTTACTCCCAATAACTCATACTTGATAACCTTCTAAATGGCTAAATAGCTCATAGCACAAAATGTAGCATGTGTCGTGTCTCTGACCTAAGCTAACCCAACTCTATCGCTCAGACCAGTGGTTTTGCTACTACCTTATCTGTTATTCCCAATAACTCATACTTGATAACCTTCTAACTAGTAATATAGCTCATAGCACAAAGTGTGGCATGAGTCGTGTCTCTGACCTAAGCTAACCCAACTCTATCTCTCGGACCAGTGGTTTTGCTACTACCTTATCTGTTATTCCCAATAACTCATACTTGATAACCTTCTAACTAGTTATATAGCTCATAGCACAAAGTGTGGCATGAGTCGTGTCTCTGACCTAAGCTAACCCAACTCTATCTCTCGGACCAGTGGTTTTGCTACTACCTTATCTGTTATTCCCAATAACTCATACTTGATAACCTTCTAACTAGTTATATAGCTCATAGCACAAAGTGAGGCATGAGTCGTGTCTCTTACCCAACCTAACCCAACTCTATCTCTCGGACCAGTGGTTTTGCTACTACCTTATCTGTTATTCCCAATAACTCATACTTGATAACCTTCTAACTATTTATATAACTCATAGCACATAGTGAGGCATGAGTCGTGTCTCTGACCTAAGCTAACCCAACTCTATCGCTCAGACCAGTGGTTTTGCTACTACCTTATCTGTTATTCCCAATAACTCATACTTGATAACCTTCTAACTAGTTATATAGCTCATAGCACAAAGTGTGGCATGAGTCGTGTCTCTGACCTAACCTAACCTAACCAGTGGTTTTGCACTACCTACTTGGTTCCTGCCTTCTTTAGGAATGTCTGTAAGTGACACAACATATTGTTTGCTATGGTATATGTTTTACTTACAATTTATAGTGAATACGTGTTAAGGAAAGGGAAAACTAATTATACAAACATGAATCTAGAAATCCTAAAAAGACGAACTTGATACAAAAAGTGCGAAATAGTGACAATAGTAATAATAAAATATAATGAAATAAAATCAATTCATAAGCCAAAGTTATTAAAGTGTTTCTGACGATTTGAAATACAGAATATAAAGCTGAGTAAAATGTTTTCAATATAGGCAATAGTCTTCCTTAGTCGACTGCAACACTCGCAGCAAGGAACAACTTGCTCTCTCCTTACATTAACTGTTGCTTCCTTTTATAGAATTAATAACATCCTGCACGGCTGGCTTCCGTCTTGCAATTTAATCTGCCTCTACGGGCGTTACGTATTTCGAGGCACCGCTTCCTAGACCCGATATGACTCGTAACCGCAGACTTTCTCAAATTGTAAAGGCTGTGCTTACACCGACTGCTAAATTGTTATTACGCTAGCTCTCTGCTTCCGGTTTTACTCTTGCAAATTATATAACACTATTAATTAATATTAGGTGTGTGTGTGTGTGTGTGAGAGAGAGAGAGAGAGTGTGTGAGTGTGTGTGTGTGTGTGTGTGTGTGTGAGAGAGAGTGTGTGTGTGAGTGTGTGTGTGTGTGTGTGTGTGTGTGTGTAAGAGAGAGAGAGAGAGTGTGTGTGTGTGTGTGTGTGAGAGAGAGAGAGAGAGAGAGAGAGAGAGAGAGTGTGTGTGGTGTGTGAGTGAGTGAGTGTGTGTGTGTGTGTGTGTGTGTGTGTGTGTGAGAGAGAGAGTGTGTGTGTGAGTGTGTGTGTGTGTGTGTAAGAGAGAGAGAGAGAGTGTGTGTGTGTGTGAGAGAGAGAGTGTGTGTGTGAGTGTGTGTGTGTGTGTGTAAGAGAGAGAGAGAGAGAGAGTGTGTGTGTGTGTGTGTGTGAGAGAGAGAGAGAGAGAGAGAGAGAGTGTGTGTGGTGTGTGAGTGAGTGTGTGTTCCTCGTCATTTCCTTCCAAATGAAGGTAAGAATCTTGTTTCTATACACCTTTTGTTTGGTGTTAAAACCAGGGTAAAATAAGACGCGAGACAACACAAGCACAGAGGAGGAGGCATGCAAGCATACCGACATAGAAATTGCATTTCATAAGTTTTATGCGTAACAAAATAAAGCGCCATTTAAATAAATTACGTACATTAGAAATCTGAAGAAACCAATGAAAAAACTGAATTAATTTTTTTACAAAAGTGTAAAGTACCAAACGATAATTTTGTTAAAACGTCACACATTCTAGCTATTTACAATGTTTATTTAGAATACAAAAAACTAAAACAGTAGATTGAGAAATTTTTTTTAACATTGAAGAGAACTGCTAGAAATGTGAGCATGCTCGGTACATGTTCCGACTTCACTAAGCGTAAGGCAAAATAAATAGCAAGCAATTACTTCAGTTTCCTGTCACACCGCTCTAACTGAAAGACAGTACATCGCACAGCATTATGCAACTGTACGACTCGTATAGCACAATAACAACGCGGAGGGATCAATGGAAGGTAAATACGGGTTAACATCCAGGTTACGTTTGTTTGGCATTAGATGATTTGTTCTGTACACAACGCTAACGGCCGGTCGCACTTCGTACCAAATCAATAACGCGGGACGCAATTTGGAACAGTTAGTCTCGACAGTTCTTACTATACAATGCTGTGGTGCCCAACTATGCAAGTGACTTCAAAAGATCCTGTTCCAGGCAACTTGGAAGACAGACTCATGTCTTTGCATCGGTTGGGAACAGTCGTTCGTCTTGACAGTTCTTACTATACAATGTTGTGGTGCGCAGCTATACAAGTGACTTCAAAGGAACCGGTTCCAGGCAGCTTGGAGGAGAGAGTCATGTCTTTGGATCAGTTTGGAACAGTCGTTCGTCTTGACAGTTCTTACTGTATAATGTCGTGGTGCGCAGCTATACTAATGCCAATAAATGTAAGATATTAAATAGTTTAGAAAGTTTAAAAGTATATAAAAAACAAATCCAAATTAACTTATCACACACCTATTTCAAATCTTTAAAAATATTATCAACAATCTAAACAATGTAGTAGTCGGGGCCATGGCAATAGCCCAACTCTTTTGGGGAGGTCTTAACTGATAGAAGAAACAAACGTTTTAGTACTGGAAACTACTTCATGTAAATGGGAACACCCAGAAAGGCGGATGGAATGAGTTATAGCAGTGCTAAAGATACGTTGAACATGTACGAAGATTAGGTCATTGGATTTAAAGATTTACATTCAAGATAGAAGAAGTCACGGCATGTCACTACTCAACCTGAGGTTAGCAAGTGTATACAGATGTTGCGTTGTCAGTTTGTCTCTTGAAGTGGTTTTACAGATAATCCTAGTTACTGTACAGTTATTGTTCCAGACGTGCCGTCAAGCAGAAATTATCGAGGCGAACGACTGTTATGCAGTAGTACAGACCGCATAGATACTGTGTTAGCCTTGTGACCTGTGATTGACTTGTTGGCCATCCCTGTTTATTTAATGAGAACTAAACGAGAAATTTTCTTCTAATTTTTCCCTTTACAGTTCCCTTTGTACTACTTATTGTTAATTGCAATAATCATATTACAAAAGTATATATTTAAAAAAAATAAAAACTTGTGTTTTGCATATAATGTTACGACACAAAATGTTTGGAACGCGAAGAGTTTCCGCACAAAGCAAAAGGTCCGTCATTAATTTGCAAACTATGTTTACCTATATTGCAGGCTACAAACCGTAGTTTGTGCAGAATCCGTATTCACTAATAACTCAATATTTGCTTCAATAATTAATTCCAATTTACGCTGAACCTATGCTTATTAAGTACACACAATTTCCGTTTTATGAAGCGATTTTTAAACCAATACTTGAGGGCTGTCATGTCCAATAGACTCTATTTAAACACAAAAAAATGGGTTTCTAAACCCTTCAATGAAAATGAAAACTTAAATATTTGAAACACGCATGTTTGTTTTTTTTCGAATAAAATTGGTTTTTGGTTTTTTATTTGAATTAATAAAATATTTTTAGTGTTATATTTATCTCTCATTCCTAACATCATCACATTAACCTTTGGTAACGTTTTTCGAAGGAACCTAACCTAACCTAACCCATAGCATCTCGGAGGAGCCTAACGAAACCTAGCGCTTCTCGGAGGAACTACCCTATCCTAACCTAACTTTCACCTAACCTAAGCCAGCGCTTGTCCAAGGAATCTAACCTAACCTAGCGCTTCTCGGAGGAACCTAACCTACGTAACCCAGCGCTTATCGGAGGAACCTAACCCTACATAACCCAGCGCTTCTCGGAGGAACCTAACCTAACACAACCCAACGCTTCTCGGAGGATCCTAACCTAATCTAACCAAGCACTTCTCGCAGATACCTAACCTAACCCAGCGCTTGTCAGAGGAACCTAACCTAACCCAGCGTTTGTCGGAGGAACCTAACCTAACCTAGCGCTTTTTGGAGGAGCCTAACCTAACCTAACCTAACCAAGCGCTTCTCGAAGGTACCTAACCTAACCCAGCGCTTGTGAAAGGAACCTAACCTAACCCAGCGCTTGTCGGAGGAACCTAACCTAACTTAGCGCTTTTTGGAGGAGCCTAACCTAACCTAACCTAACCAAGCGCTTCTCGAAGGTACCTAACCTAACCAGCGCTTCTCGGAGGAACTTAACCTAACCCCATCGCTTGTCAGAGGAGCCTAACCTAACCTAGCACTTCTCGGAGGAACCTAATCGAACCTAGCGTTTCTTGGAAGAACCTAACTTAACCTAACCTAACCCAGGGCTTCTCGAAAGATATTGAAAGCTTTGAATGATGGAAGTCATTGTGCACAGACATTGTGACGGTGTTATGTTAGGAATGTGATACTAAAAATAATTAGACATAGCCTAGTACAGAGATGGAATAGTATAATAATTTTAGTAATATTTATATTATTTTCGAAATATTACCACAATATCAGTTAATTCTGAGTATGTATTACTTCTCCAAATCACAAAAAAACAGAAATTTATTACTTTTTAGATTAACAAAAAACTTTCGTCGTAAATTTTATATTTAAAATACGTAAAGCATTATTATCGTTGCATGCATTCGGGTTTTTATCTTAGCATCACTATGCTGATCTCCTGAGGCCGTTAAGAGTTAGCGATGGCACGATACAAACTAGCTAACGTCTAACGCATCCGCTTTACCGACCCCTAACTTTGTTTATAAATTGTTCTGTTGTTCAGATGCTTCCCCGCAGAGTAGGGTGCGAAGCTGTGAGAACGTCAGGGGGCTGGAAGGGGAAGAGGCGAACGAAAAAATAACTACAAGTCAGTCTTGAGAAGTTTAAAGGGGTAAGGGTTAAAAGGGTAGTATATCTGTAAATCTCAACCCTCCAGGGACACTTTTTGGCACGACTTTCGTGTTCTACTTGTTTATTTTCACCTCCTTTAAGCTGAAAAGATCATGGCAGTGGGAACTTGGAATATTTCGAGCATGTTTTCTTTACAGTTTGTCGGTATGAATACATTTTTGGAAATTACCAAAAGCGCTTCCTCAATGTATAACCAGGTCGAAGGGGAACACAAGTTGTATGTAACTCTGGCAGTGTCTGTCTTAATGGTTCGCGTTTCTACAGCAAACAACCCTTTAACTATTAAACAATAAATAAATTACAGTAAAACTAACAATGTAGATCCTACATTGAAATTGTTTCGTGACATTTCCCACACATTCCTAAAAGAGGTACCAAATTTACATGGGTTTTGTGAGAATGTTGCAACTCACAGTTCGATTCTTCCAAAATAAGTAGAAAAATGTGTTTTTAGTATTTGACTGGCCTTCTATTGCCCACCATAGTGGATCTAACTTAGATCTTGGTAGCACTTTAACACAGTTTTCAAGTTTGCCATTGTTTCTTCTACATTTATTCAAGTTGTGTCTGTATAAACTAACTTTCGACACGCCCGTTCCAATCATCCTTCCGCTCCATCTAGCGTACATGTATCGAGACGATTACCCAGATGGGACAGGTTTCGCCAACAGGGACTCAGAAGAATACACTAAGTTCGGACCCCTTCGTTGGGAAACTAGGAACAAATTCCATTCTTGGTGATTTTCCCGATTTTTGTACTTCTTGGTCGCGGTCCTTCTTGGGGGTTTTCTTTAGTACTCGTTTCCTTCTTGGACGTTTGTGGAGTCTTTACACTAATTTTCGTTTTGGGCGTTTTCTTTCCGCAAAAACAAAACCCTCCTTTTTGGGAGTTGTACCTACCTTTAAACGTTTCCTGAGTCTTTACTTACGACATTATTGGAGTATTATGAGTCCTAGTATTCGTTATCTGGGGGAGGGGGGGTTCTTGAGTATTTAAGTTCGTTATGTTTGGGGGGTTTCATGGGTTTTTACATCTTTACACTAGTTATTATCGGAGGCTTGCCTGATTCTCTACGCTCGTTATCCGTGGAAGTTTACTTGAGTATTTGTACTTTTTGTCTGTTTTTTGTCTGTTTGTAGAACATTACAACACGTTATGCCGTGGCGTGCGATTGTGAAGTTGTCTTTTTTTAAAGGTTGTCTTCTCTCTCACTTGTCAACTACATCTGTAACGTTCAACACACAGAAGGCTTTATCTAAATTATAGAGAGCAGCACCCGCGTCTCGTAATTGTCTGGCGAATGTGGTTCTATTTGCAAAGCTTGGCAGGGGCCTAGACTGATTGTACAACATTACAACACGTTATGCCGTGGCATGCGATTGTGAAGTGGTCCTTTTATACTGGTTGTCTTCTCTCCCACTTGTGAACTACATCTGTAACGTTCAACGCACACAAGGCTTCATCCAAACTATAGAGTGCAGGACCCGTGTCTCGTAATTGTCTGGCGATTGTGGTTCTATTTGCAAAGCTTGGCAGGGGCCTAGACTGATTGTACAACATTACAACACGTTATGCCGTGGCATGCGATTGTGAAGTGGTCTTTTTATACTGGCTGTCTTCTCTCCCACTTGTGAACTACATCTGTAACGTTCAACGCACACAAGGCTTCATCCAAACTATAGAGTGCAGGACCCGTGTCTCGTAATTGTCTGGCGATTGTGGTTCTATTTGCAAAGCTTGGCAGGGGCCTAGACTGATTGTACAACATTACAACAAGTTATGCCGTGGCATGCGATTGTGAAGTGGTCTTTTTATACTGGTTGTCTTCTCTCCCACTTGTCAACTACATCTGTAACGTTCAACGAACACAAGGCTTCATCCAACCAATAGAGTGCAGGACCCGCGTCTCGTAATTGTCTGGCGATTGTGGTTCTATTTGCAAAGCTTGGCAGGGGCCTAGACTGATTGTACAACATTACAACAAGTTATGCCGTGGCATGCGATTGTGAAGAGGTCTTTTTATACTGGCTGTCTTCTCTCCCACTTGTGAACTACATCTGTAACGTTCAACGCACACAAGGCTTCATCCAAACTATAGAGTGCAGGACCCGTGTCTCGTAATTGTCTGGCGATTGTGGTTCTATTTGCAAAGCTTGGCAGGGGCCTAGACTGATTGTACAACATTACAACAAGTTATGCCGTGGCATGCGATTGTGAAGTGGTCTTTTTATACTGGTTGTCTTCTCTCCCACTTGTCAACTACATCTGTAACGTTCAGCGCACACAAGGCTTCATCCAAACTATAGAGTGCAGGACCCGTGTCTCGTAATTGTCTGGCGATTGTGGTTCTATTTGCAAAGCTTGGCAGGGGCCTAGACTGATTGTAGAACATTACAACACGTTATGCCGTGGCGTGCGATTGTGAAGTGGTCTTTTTATACTGGTTGTCTTCTCTCCCACTTGTGAACTACATCTGTAACGTTCAACGCACACAAGGCTTCATCCAAACTATAGAGTGCAGGACCCGTGTCTCGTAATTGTCTGGCGATTGTGGTTCTATTTGCAAAGCTTGGCAGGGGCCTAGACTGATTGTACAACATTACAACACGTTATGCCGTGGCGTGCGATTGTGAAGTGGTCTTTTTATACTGGTTGTCTTCTCTCCCACTTGTGAACTACATCTGTAACGTTCAACGCACACAAGGCTTCATCCAAACTATAGAGTGCAGGACCCGCGTCTCGTAATTGTCTGGCGATTGTGGTTCTATTTGCAAAGCTTGGCAGGGGCCTAGACTGATTGTACAACATTACAACACGTTATGCCGTGGCGTGCGATTGTGGAGTGGTATTATTTTACTCTTCGACTTCTGTCCCACATGTCTGTCTCAAATACATCTGTAACTTTCAACACACACAAAGGTTCTTACTAACTTGGTTCTAACTAATGTTTTTAATGATGACGGCAATGTTTATAAAGTTCTCTTCAATGTGTGTCTGAATACATAATTCTTGGCTACTTACTGGAGATATCTGATTATGGGAATTATATAAGCGATGGAACGAATAACTGGGTAAAGGAAGAGTAGTAGAAAGGTAAATAGCTTAGTTACAAGAAAAGGAATAGAAATGAAAGGAAGCAACAAAAATAAAAATAAAAAATAATGAAGAACGGTAAATGCCAAGGCAACCAGGAAATAATAAGACCAATATGAGACCGACAGAAATACAGAAGAGGAAACACTAAGACAAACAGGAAGCATAAGAAGTATGAAGGCACAGAATGACGGCGTAATACACAAGGCAACGAGTAATAAAACAAGTGAAACAATATGAGACCCACAACAATACAGATGAGGAACCACTAAGACCAACAGAAAGCATAGGAAGTATGAAGGCACAGAATGACGGCGTAATACACAAGTCCGCGAGTAATAAAACAAGTGAAAGAATATGAAGCCCACAAAAATACAGATGAGGAACCACTTAGACAAACAGTAAGCATAAGAAGTAAGAAGTCACAGAATGACGGCTTTGTACACAAGGCCACGAGTAATAAAACAAGTGAAACAATATGAGACCCACAACAATACAGATGAGGAACCACTAAGACCAACAGTAAGCATAAGAAGTATGAAGACACAGAATGACGGCGTAGTACACAAGTCCGCGAGTAATAAAACAAGTGAAACAATATGAGACCCACAACAATACAGATGAGGAACCACTAAGACAAACAGTAAGCATAAGAAGTATAAAGGCACAGAATGACGGCGTAATACACAAGTCCGCGAGTAATAAAACAAGTGAAACAATATGAGACCCACAACAATACAGATGAGGAACCACTAAGACAAACAGTAAGCATAAGAAGTATGAAGGCACAGAATGACGGCGTAGTACACAAGGCCACGAGTAATAAAACAAGTGAAACAATATGAGACCCACAACAATACAGATGAGGAACCACTAAGACCAACAGAAAGCATAGGAAGTATGAAGGCACAGAATGACGGCGTAATACACAAGTCCGCGAGTAATAAAACAAGTGAAACAATATGAGACCCACAACAATACAGATGAGGAACCACTAAGACAAACAGTAAGCATAAGAAGTAAGAAGGCACAGAATGACGGCGTAGTACACAAGTCCGCGAGTAATAAAACAAGTGAAACAATATGAGACCCACAACAATACAGATGAGGAACCACTAAGACAAACAGTAAGCATAAGAAGTATGAAGGCACAGAATGACGGCGTAATACACAAGTCCGCGAGTAATAAAACAAGTGAAACAATATGAGACCCACAACAATACAGATGAGGAACCACTAAGACAAACAGTAAGCATAAGAAGTATGAAGGCACAGAATGACGGCGTAGTACACAAGTCCGCGAGTAATAAAACAAGTGAAACAATATGAGACCCACAACAATACAGATGAGGAACCACTAAGACAAACAGTAAGCATAAGAAGTATGAAGGCACAGAATGACGGCTATGTACACAAGGCCACGAGTAATAAAACAAGTGAAAGAATATGAGATCCACAAAAATACAGATGAGGCAACACTAAGATAAACATGAAACATAAGAAGTCTGAAGGCACAGAATGACGGCTATGTACACAAGGCCACGAGTAATAAAACAAGTGAAACAATATGAGACCCACAAAAATACAGATGAGGAACCACTAAGACAAACAGTAAGCATAAGAAGTATGAAGGCACAGAATGACGGCGTAATACACAAGTCCGCGAGTAATAAAACAAGTGAAACAATATGAGACCCACAACAATACAGATGAGGAACCACTAAGACAAACAGTAAGCATAAGAAGTATGAAGGCACAGAATGACGGCGTAGTACACAAGTCCGCGAGTAATAAAACAAGTGAAACAATATGAGACCCACAACAATACAGATGAGGAACCACTAAGACAAACAGTAAGCATAAGAAGTATGAAGGCACAGAATGACGGCTTTGTACACAAGGCCACGAGTAATAAAACAAGTGAAAGAATATGAGACCCACAACAATACAGATGAGGAACCACTAAGACAAACAGTAAGCATAAGAAGTATGAAGGCACAGAATGACGGCTTTGTACACAAGGCCACGAGTAATAAAACAAGAGAAAGAATATGAGACCCACAAAAATACAGATGAGGCAACACTAAGATAAACATGAAACATAAGAAGTCTGAAGGCACAGAATGACGGCTTTGTACACAAGGCCACGAGTAATAAAACAAGTGAAAGAATATGAGACCCACAAAAATACAGATGAGGCAACACTAAGATAAACATGAAACATAAGAAGTCTGAAGGCACAGAATGACGGCTTTGTACACAAGGCCACGATTAATAAAACAAGTGAAACAATATGAGACCCACAAAAATACAGATGAGGAACCACTAAGACAAAGAGTAAGCATAAGAAGTATGAAGTCACAGAATGACGGCGTAGTACACAAGGCCACGAGTAATAATACAATTGAAAGAATATGAGACCCACAAAAATACAGATGAGGAAACACTAAGATAAACATGAAACATAAGAAGTCTGAAGGCACAGAATGACGGCTATGTACACAAGGCCACGATTAATAAAACAAGTGAAGCAATATGAGACCCACAAAAATACAGATGAGGAACCACTAAGACAAAGAGTAAGCATAAGAAGTATGAAGTCACAGAATGACGGCGTAGTACACAAGGCCACGAGTAATAATACAATTGAAAGAATATGAGACCCACAAAAATATAGATGAGGAAACACTAAGATAAACATGAAACATAAGAAGTCTGAAGGCACAGAATGACGGCTATGTACACAAGGCCACGAGTAATAAAACAAGTGAAACAATATGAGACCCACAAAAATACAGATGAGGAACCACTAAGACAAAGAGTAAGCATAAGAAGTATGAAGTCACAGAATGACGGCGTAGTACACAAGGCCACGAGTAATAATACAATTGAAAGAATATGAGACCCACAAAAATATAGATGAGGAAACACTAAGATAAACATGAAACATAAGAAGTCTGAAGGCACAGAATGACGGCGTAGTACACAAGTCCGCGAGTAATAAAACAAGTGAAAGAATATGAGACCCACAACAATACAGATGAGGATACACTAAGATAAACATGAAACATAAGAAGTCTGAAGGCACAGAATGACGGCTATGTACACAAGTCCGCGAGTAATAAAACAAGTGAAAGAATATGAGACCCACAACAATACAGATGAGGATACACTAAGATAAACATGAAACATAAGAAGTCTGAAGGCACAGAATGACGGCGTAGTACACAAGTCCGCGAGTAATAAAACAAGTGAAAGAATATGAGACCCACAACAATACAGATGAGGATACACTAAGATAAACATGAAACATAAGAAGTCTGAAGGCACAGAATGACGGCTATGTACACAAGTCCGCGAGTAATAAAACAAGTGAAAGAATATGAGACCCACAACAATACAGATGAGGATACACTAAGATAAACATGAAACATAAGAAGTCTGAAGGCACAGAATGACGGCGTAGTACACAAGTCCGCGAGTAATAAAACAAGTGAAAGAATATGAGACCCACAACAATACAGATGAGGATACACTAAGATAAACATGAAACATAAGAAGTCTGAAGGCACAGAATGACGGCGTAGTACACAAGTCCGCGAGTAATAAAACAAGTGAAAGAATATGAGACCCACAAAAATATAGATGAGGAAACACTAAGATAAACATGAAACATAAGAAGTCTGAAGGCACAGAATGACGGCTATGTACACAAGGCCACGAGTAATAAAACAAGTGAAACAATATGAGACCCACAAAAATACAGATGAGGATACACTAAGATAAACATGAAACATAAGAAGTCTGAAGGCACAGAATGACGGCTTTGTACACAAGGCCACGAGTAATAAAACAAGTGAAAGAATATGAGACCCACAAAAATACAGATGAGGCAACACTAAGATAAACATGAAACATAAGAAGTCTGAAGGCTCAGAATGACGGCTATGTACACAAGGCCACGATTAATAAAACAAGTGAAACAATATGAGACCCACAAAAATACAGATGAGGCAACACTAAGATAAACATGAAACATAAGAAGTCTGAAGGCACAGAATGACGGCGTAGTACACAAGTCCGCGAGTAATAAAACAAGTGAAAGAATATGAGACCCACAAAAATACAGATGAGGCAACACTAAGATAAACATGAAACATAAGAAGTCTGAAGGCACAGAATGACGGCTATGTACACAAGGCCACGAGTAATAAAACAAGTGAAACAATATGAGACCCACAAAAATACAGATGAGGAATCACTAAACAGGAAGCACAAGAAGTACGAAGGCACAGAATGACGACGGTAGTACACAAGGCCACGAGTAATAAAACAATTGACACTTGAAATCAAACAGAAATTGTTTAGAATATTCAACGTATAAACATTTATGCAAATTATAGACATTTTAAAGAAAATACAACAATTTATCTAACCATAAATACACTGTTTGAGCTGAACTTGTGAAAAAGACTAATAATTAAATAATAATGAGCACAATCCAGTAATCAATAGTTAAACTTGTCAGACGTGTTTCAATGACAGAATCTTCCTCGTCAGTGAATGTAGCTGGCAAAACTATTACTCTCTGTGGTAGATGGTCTTGTCACGAAACACAAGTTAGTTTATACTTAATATAAAAGAATATAGTTTAAAAAAAACGGAAGATTATTTATAAGCGTGTAGAAATAGAAATGTAAAATTTAAAAAAAAAAATAATAATAATAAAAATAGGTTTCTCTCTTCTAAAGGAAGAAGCAAATCTTACAGGGAATAACTGTTAGACCTATATAATTATTTATCATGTCTACTGAAGGCTCATGGAACAGTTGGCTTAAAAGCGAAACAAGCCATCTATACTTTAGGGTCGTAACCCCTATTTCCACTCAACAGGGGGCAGAGTTTGTTTTTCTCCATAAAATTACTTTCTCACAAACTGTATCATGATAACAGCCACCACTGTTGTAAATCTAACAGCATAAGCTTTTTTATGATGTGCCAAATAGAAATAGGCGTCAACCTCCATACGCTGTTTATATAAAATGTATTTATTCAAACCTTAATACGCCTTAGACGTTTTATTAGTTTCCTTTTTGCCGCGTCACGCCATTTCTAAAAGGGATGTATAAAAACGGTATCGGGCTGTATTATTTAAATGTATTTAGCTTCAGGAAACACGGCCGAGATATATTGCCGGCAGTATAATGTAAATATGCGTTAATTTTATTATTAACTGGCGATTTATCAACTCCGGGCGGAGAACGTGTTTTTATGGAGGATTGCGTTCTAAACTGGAGCTCCACGCGTGCTCGGCTCTCTTTATGGAGTGGCAATACACGCCGTGAGACCTCTTCCCTGGCTGGAGGGTCTGTCATACGCCACAGGCATGCACTATACTGAGGTTAACAGTAGCTACCTTTACAAAAGGAGGTTTTCTGAAGACCCCAAGAGGTTTCCACAAGAGGGAGCTACAATTCTCGTGCCTGAACTAAATAAAGCTACATTCAATAAGTGAAAGAAAAACGACACTTTCTGAGTTCTTGGGTTCTGCAGACGTACCAGTTCCAATTACATTACATATATTCCAAATATGACCACAAGTTGTCTGAGTGTTGTGTTTAGATTGTATAAGATAAGGATTTATTATTAGTTTCTTTACCGCCAGACGAAATTTTAAAAATAAATTACAAATAACTTTACATCCATTGACTTCACTTTAGTTTTATTCACTATGCACGAGATAACACAAGCAACCCACTTTATAATCCCGGGACACAATTTCCATATATAAATTCAAACGAATCTAGTAGGAAGCATTATATCCATTTCAGGGAGCTATCGGATCGGCGTAAATGAGGACAAAGATATTCCCCACTCACGTGAAGCAAGTTTACATTCGTTGTCTGCAGATAGAAACAGTCCTGTATATTTTGTGAAAATTAATTCGACTACATAACTTACAATCCAGTGTTTATCTAATACAATATATCTTGCCTTGCTTTGGAGAGTGTCAACAGTTAGGGTTGCATGCTCAGCGCATTCTATCTTTCCCTCTGTCAACTAAACTTTCAACACGCTGCCGCCAAGCACGCGGTGGTTTTCGTGGGCGTGTAGTGCGAAATTCCCTTAATTGTTGGACCGACATTTTATTTTTGAAAATGTTTAAACTTTTAAACCCTGTATTTAGGAACAATGAAGGTGAATTTAATATTTTACCGAAGTGGAAATTCTCTTTAAAACTATTCAAATGTTATTGTGGGAACACAACTTTACACAATGTGCAAGGCATTTCTTTTATTTTACTCGGACTCGTTATATTATCACATTAAATCCATTGATGACACGCAAATGAGAGCGAACCACTCACATACTACAATCAAGAACACCGGTATAACATCTTACTAAACCTCAAGGAAGTCTATATAAGGCAAATATATCTGCTCTTTGGGGAAGAAAAGGAGTGCCTAAGTAGACGGGGGTAGAGAGTAGTTGAATATTCCAGAGTACCAAAGCTTATGACTTACTTCATACTTGAGGCTAGAGCACCTGACTATGAAATTGAAGATTTTGGGTTCGATTCGCAGTAGCGCCAAAGAATTTATTTCTTTTTAACGTTCAGGTCGCTCAGCCCTTGCAACTGAGTACTTAAAAGTTGAACCTAGGGCAATAACTCCAAAGAGTTTTATCTTAGAAGTTCCATACCCTATGAGCTTACTAGAACCACATGCTTTTGGTATTTGTGGATGTAAAAAACGCAGAACTTAAATTAGAATTATGGAAAACAAGAAGCAATATACAGATATGGAAGAAAGTATTAGTTACAGAGAACTCAATGTGACCACATGCATAGGTACGAGCAATACAGGAAACTAAGTTAACAAAAGGGCTGCTTAGGAAGAGATACAGTAAACCTTGGGACAAAGATAACTCAACTCCATCTGGTGGGATAAACAACTAAACATGACGACAGGAACGCACATATGTATTTCCAGTATTATTACATACGGTACGAAATACTCGTTTAAGATCTAAAAAAATATAAGAAAACAGTGGCAACCGAAAGATTATTTATCAATCTTTATTATTATTACTATTATTCAAAGATTTGGTTTTTTTAATTTTAATTCCCATTGTAACATAGCGAATAATTCTAATTGTAATCAGTATGTTACATGATATGTTTGTTGTTTAGTAAATGTAAAATCAGTTTTGCTTAAAAGAAATTTTTGTTTTTTTTTTAAGGAGGATCAAGATGGGCTAGCAATCGTACAAATTTTTATAAACCTTTAAATGTTGTAATTGTCTAAATTAATTAAAAACGGGAAATGTTATTGATGTGTTTGTTACGTTTAGTTTTTTTTGTTTCAAAATTTAAAAGTAAACTAGTGTAATTAATATTAAATGTTTTAAAAAAGCCACGCGAGTGTAAGTGATTGCCAAAGGTACGTTTTAAATTTAATTTTTTTAATATTTTTTGTTTTAATCAAATCAGTAAATATTATATACAAGAATGCATTAAACCTAGCTTTGTCAGAGAACGTTTTTAAAAGCTGTAAACTGAAATATTTTAATTTGTTAATTAATAAAAAGCAATAAGCAAATTGTAACTAGAATGTAATACTTTGAATATAAAATTGTTTTGGAAATGAATCATAAACATAAACGAGAATTTAATGTAACCTGCTTTTGTTAGAGCTATTAAACAGACAGCCAATCTGCCAGAGTTAATAGTTAGATACAATTGTTTAGAAACCCGGCGTTCCTCTGTAAGTACAAGTGGATAAAGGTAATTAAAGTTTTTTTTAAATAAGTCTATTCACCTCACGAGCCCATTCACAATAAATACGGGCGGTTACACCATTTAGGGGCGTGAAACTATGTTTATTTTTATAAATATACTTTACTTGTTAATAGTTAATAGTTAGATACAATTGTTTAGACAAACAATTGTTTAGAAACCCGGCGTTCCTCTGTAAGTACAAGTGGATAAAGGTAATTAAAGTTTTTTTTAAATAAGTCTATTCACACCACGAGCCCATTTACAATAAATACGGGCGGTTACACCATTTAGGGGCGTGAAACTATGTTTATTTTTATAAATATACTTTACTTGTTAATAGTTAATAGTTAGATACAATTGTTTAGACAAACAATTGTTTAGAAACCCGGCGTTCCTCTGTAAGTACAAGTGGATAAAGGTAATTAAAGTTTTTTTTAAATAAGTCTATTCACACCACGAGCCCATTCACAATAAATACGGGCGGTTACACCATTTAGGGGCGTGAAACTATGTTTATTTTTATAAATATACTTTACTTGTTAATAGTTAATAGTTAGATACAATTGTTTAGACAAACAATTGTTTAGAAACCCGGCGTTCCTCTGTAAGTACAAGTGGATAAAGGTAATTAAAGTTTTTTTTAAATAAGTCTATTCACCTCACGAGCCCATTCACAATAAATACGGGCGGTTACACCATTTAGGGGCGTGAAACTATGTTTATTTTTATAAATATACTTTACTTGTTAATAGTTAATAGTTAGATACAATTGTTTAGACAAACAATTGTTTAGAAACCCGGCGTTCCTCTGTAAGTACAAGTGGATAAAGGTAATTAAAGTTTTTTTTAAATAAGTCTATTCACCTCACGAGCCCATTCACAATAAATACGGGCGGTTACACCATTTAGGGGCGTGAAACTATGTTTATTTTTATAAATATACTTTACTTGTTAATAGTTAATAGTTAGATACAATTGTTTAGACAAACAATTGTTTAGAAACCCGGCGTTCCTCTGTAAGTACAAGTGGATAAAGGTAATTAAAGTTTTTTTTAAATAAGTCTATTCACACCACGAGCCCATTTACAATAAATACGGGCGGTTACACCATTTAGGGGCGTGAAACTATGTTTATTTTTATAAATATACTTTACTTGTTAATAGTTAATAGTTAGATACAATTGTTTAGACAAACAATTGTTTAGAAACCCGGCGTTCCTCTGTAAGTACAAGTGGATAAAGGTAATTAAAGTTTTTTTTAAATAAGTCTATTCACACCACGAGCCCATTCACAATAAATACGGGCGGTTACACCATTTAGGGGCGTGAAACTATGTTTATTTTTATAAATATACTTTACTTGTTAATAGTTAATAGTTAGATACAATTGTTTAGACAAACAATTGTTTAGAAACCCGGCGTTCCTCTGTAAGTACAAGTGGATAAAGGTAATTAAAGTTTTTTTTAAATAAGTCTATTCACACCACGAGCCCATTCACAATAAATACGGGCGGTTACACCATTTAGGGGCGTGAAACTATGTTTATTTTTATAAATATACTTTACTTGTTAATAGTTAATAGTTAGATACAATTGTTTAGACAAACAATTGTTTAGAAACCCGGCGTTCCTCTGTAAGTACAAGTGGATAAAGGTAATTAAAGTTTTTTTTAAATAAGTCTATTCACACCACGAGCCCATTCACAATAAATACGGGCGGTTACACCATTTAGGGGCGTGAAACTATGTTTATTTTTATAAATATACTTTACTTGTTAATAGTTAATAGTTAGATACAATTGTTTAGACAAACAATTGTTTAGAAACCCGGCGTTCCTCTGTAAGTACAAGTGGATAAAGGTAATTAAAGTTTTTTTTAATAAGTCTATTCACACCACGAGCCCATTTACAATAAATACGGGCGGTTACACCATTTAGGGGCGTGAAACTATGTTTATTTTTATAAATATACTTTACTTGAAACATAAGCAGAAAATGTCTACGGTTTTCTTTAAATTTTCAGATTAAGCGTATTTAATTTCGAATTATTCAAATTCTGTTACCTTAAAAAAGTGTAAGATGGAGGCACTTCTCGTACAAATATACTACGGTTACTTATCCTAAACGCTACGAAAGTGCATGCGACCATTATTCTCCTTTTGTCCTTATCTCTATAATTCTGTGATAACTATATTTGGAACAAAAACCTGTTCTATTTGGTTCCGCTGTGGGATTGTAAACAATTTATCGTTATTTGAGAGCCTAAATATCTTCTACAAAGATTTATTTTTATGTAATCGAGTATAAAAATATATTTGTAAAAATATTCTAAATGTAAATCGTACATTAATATTGTTTTAAAAAAATAATTTTTTATATTTTTTGATGCATATATATATATATATATATATATATATATATATATATAAATATAAAATACGTTTTCTTGTTTAATAATTTAAAACGACACAAGTTATTCAAATACAAGAATATTTATTATTTTATATCCTAGCTTTTCGTTGGCAAACAGTACCAACATCATCAGGAATGAAAATTACAATAATGTAAGCTACAGGCCTAAAACATATGTTTATATAGAAATAGAATTGTTGCTAAATTTATACAAATTGCCAAATTTATTTTGTTACTGTAACATTATAGACATTGAATATAGTATCAAATTTAGAAAGTATTTGTATTTGTTCTTTTATTAATTTGTTATTATTATTTTGTTTATATATTTCGAATGCTTTATATATATTCATTCTTAATCCCTTATTAATATCTTTTATAAGTCTCATATTTTCTATATTTGGAAATTGGTGCTTATTATTAATACAATGATTTGCGAAATTTGATTTATATATTTCTGGATTAATGTAGGCATTTAAATGTTCTTTATATCTTTCTTTTAATTTTTTCTTTGTTTGACCTATATACGCTTTATTACAATTTTTGCATTCTAATTTATAAACACCTCCTCTTTCATGCATATTAATTGTTTTATTATTGTTATTTATTATGTTTATTATTTTGTTATTAGTTTTGTATGCAATTTTGATATTTGTATTTTTAAATAATTTGGTGATATTTTTTATTTCATGGCCTATAAATAAAAATGAAGTCCATATTGTATTATTATTATTATTGCAAATTATATTATTATTTTGTTTATTAAAAATATTATAATTAAGTTTGTCAACAGTTTTAAAATAAAATTAAGTTTGTCAACAGGATATAAAATAATAAATATTCTTGTATTTGAATAACCTGTGTTGTTTTAAAAAATATATATATATATATATATTATTATATATAAATCTATATATAATAGTTTATATAAAAACTAGTAGTATAAACTGGTAGTTTATATATACCTTACCTAAATTTAACCCCCCCACACACACACACAGACACAGACACACACACACACCCACCCACACACACACATACACACACACACACACCCACCCACACCCACACCCACCCACACACACACACACAAACACTCCCCCCCCACACACAGACACAGACACACACACACACACACACACACACACACACACACACACACACACACACAAACACTCCCCCCCCCACACACACGCCTCCCACACACAGACACACAGACACACACACACACACACACATATATATATATATATATATATATATATATATATATAAACATATTACGTATAATTATTTAAATTATAAATGCAGAAATTTAAAGATATTTGAAGTTTTCAGAAAATCAATATTGCTGTAACAAAACAGTGGTAAAGTATGCAAAGGCGATTCACGACGAATGTAATTGAACACTTTTAAGGCACATTCTGTTTGTGGAATAAAAAAAACAGTTCATGTAAAAATAGGTCAGGTTTGGCCAGATTTCGGTTCATCTCATGAAATGAGATCCAACATGAACGGCATGAATTAAGTCAAGAGTAGTATTTTCTTATAGTTGTTCACCTGACAAAGCGAATAAAGTAGTTCGCAGGACCAAACCTTGAGTAGATTCTGAGAAATCTACATTGTTAGGGCTAAAACGGCTTATTTTTATAGTGATTTAAAATAAAACCCGTTGACAAAATAATTGGCAACAAAATGGTATAATTAGAGTATGCACAAAGTGAATGGTATACGGGTGTTAGTGGTATGATACAAGATAGAGACCAACGTAACGTAACGTAAACGTTTATGTTGGTACAAAACGTAGCGTTGCATATTCAAATATAAACAGAGTTCAGTGTGAAATAAATACACGGGTTTCTGTATCAGCACTGGCCCATTTTATTAAATCTAAACTGTGGTTAGATTCTCGCTGAACATGGTCACTCTACAATATAACTAACATTTACGGGAAGCGCATACAAATGCCAAGGCGGGACGATCAATTCTTCGCCAACGACCAGATAAGGCAATCAGACCAAACGACAAATATCCGAACCACTTGAATTTATTTGTGTTAAACTAATCATATTGAATTTAATTATTATTATTTTGTCTTTTCTATAAAAATAAAATTTGTAAAAAAAGTGAATAGAAACATTGTATTGTTCATTGTTTTCAAAGATTATTTCGGAAGTAAATCAGCATAGATATGTTTTTAATCATCAAACGTTAGAAAATATCTCACAGATTAGGTTAGTCAATAATTCCAGTCATACGAAGCATATTCATGTTGTTTTTACTTTTAAAATAAATTTATAGCAATTTTCTATGTAACTCTTACTCAATATAATCAAATGTAAATTGTGTCCTCGTCGAGAACTGGGAGAGAACGTAAAAATTTCTTGTACAGACCCTGAAACCTTGTGTGAATATTTATTTCTCATTAAAAAAAGAAATTTTGTGATATGACAACAAACATAACAAAAAATCGAGAAAATATAAGGGATTGTTAGAAACCTTGTGGCCACAGATTACATAATCGACTCAGATGATTACACAAACACCAAACCTTACGAGCAAGGATCTCCGCTGCGAAATACACAATTATATAAACAAGTGTACAGGGCATTAAGCGATAAAAAATGTCGGCCTAGACAAGAATAGTGAATTATCGGTTGGCCCCTAATTGGGGGCTTTTGATATTACTATCAGCCCCCATAAGAACGTGCTTCCCATCGGTCATCGAAGTTAATTCTGTGTAAATAAACTGGGAACAACCAGCTCCACCGTACCCGCCCTTTCCGATCCGTCAGTGTATCAGACATGACAGACAGAGAAGTACGTGCTTCCCATCGGCCACCGAAGTTATTTCTGTGTAAACAAACTGGGAACAACCAGCTCCACCGTACCCGCCCTTTCCGATCCGTCAGTGTATTAGACATGAAAGACAGAGAATCAGAGAAGTAGAATCGACTACTGATATTAAAGAAGAACATGTAAACAGGGGACGGTAATGTGTGAAGGGAAAATGCCTGCATTTATGCTAATAAATGAGTTTGAACGGAAAGCAAAACCTGAATATTATCTCTTGTAATGAAGAAAAACCATTGTGAGTTAATTTTTTTATGTACTCTACGACATTCTTCCATTAGATAGCTTATTATTTTGCATGTAAAAAGGTTTGAATAGTGATGATGTAGAAATTGAACGAATATGGAGAAATATCGTTTTAGAGAAACCTGTTCTTTATTTTATGTCCAAAAGTTCCTTAAGGTAGATATGACGCCAGTATCTGTCGGCGCGGCGGCACATTCCCCCGTAACGCGACCGCAACAAGTGCAGATCGTCACGTGACCGAGAGAAATGAGTCCTGCCCGACGTCATTAAACACGATGACGTGCGAGCCCCGACGGGCCAGTCTCTCATTCGTTATCCTGATTAAAACGTATCTGGACACGATAAACGCTCGCATTAACAATGACCGCGGTCTGTTACCCGCGCCGCTTGAAAACACGGCTTTGTTAATATTTACCCTTTGCCGGCGCGCATGCGCAGTACAATTAGTATACATCTCGAGCGCGGGCTATTGTCGTGTAGACCGCTTACAGCAATGCGATAGTTGTGCACGGCAGGCAAATTGTCAATCGAATCGATATTTGTCTAAGCCGAGAAAATTATTTCCAACACGACATACAGTGGCTTGCAAATTCGATGAAATTGCCATCCTTGTTAAATCTGACAGGCATTTTTTCCCTCAATCGGGGAGAAACCAACCCCTACTTTTTCATTCCGTTTAAAATTTTTTCTCGGTAAAAAGGTAGATTTTTTCAGGAAACACCTTTATCGCTCTCAATATTAGGGAATATCATGTATCCATCTTAATAAATTGTCAGTATATTATAGGCAATAATACATATAATGATACCTAAAGGTAATATTCTAATTAAACAATTGTGTGCGTGCGCGCGCGCTTGTGTGCCCAAACTAAAAGGGGGATTGCAACACAATGACGTTTGTACTGATCCCATCATCATTGTAGCTCTAATGCAATTCTTATAGTAATTAAACGATTAACGTGTTTTTGAAATAAACTTTAATTTGATTTTTTTACCACACTCTATAAATTACTGACTGAAATTAATTTCACCTCAACATCCTCAACAATGTACAGGTTGCTCCACACACAGTGTTTACGTGTACAGGCCATCAAAGAAGTTAGTGTCTATGAGAGCAAGAACAGCTCCAGTCGGGGAAACAAAATGCATAACATATAGCTTCAAAGCAGCATATATAGTTAGTTGGTAATGTTTAGTAACAGCTGTACCAACACGTTTGGGGGAACAGATTTCGTTTATAATGAGCAATTATAGAATAAACAACAAAATAAAGTATAATTTGCTCTCAAATATTGCCCAATCGGAATTTTAGTCAGGGGGTAACATATATTTATAATACTCTTGCGAGGCTTGAAGGCACGTCAAGGGGGCACGAGACCAGTGGATAAATTCTTACTTAGTTCAAATTGAAGTATACAATTTATCAAAATTTAAAATGAAATTTACACCTCAAATTTTTGTTACATTGTTCTTTTTATTGATCATGATGTTCAGAAAATTTTAATGAAATGTTTGGATTTATAAAAGAAATATAAGTAAAGGTTGTGCAAATTTTGTAAACTTGAAATTAAATCAACATGACAGGTAGAAAAGAATAATAGTACAAAAGTGTCGCGAAACGAATGTTTACCGTAACAACAGCGCCATAATGGACAAATCTTCATTTTGGATAAAACATTTAAAAGTGTATCACTGGCAGCTCTTCGATTATACTTGCCTTTTTCAAGCTCCCACTTGTGCGAATAAAAAATTTCAGCACTTGTTGCAATAAAAACAACATGAAGAAATAAGCTTGATGTTGCTAAAGACTTGCGTTGTGCGTTACTAAAACACAACCTTAAATACGTATAGTGAAAAAACTTCAAGCTCAAACATCTCACTAACAGGTTTTCCTCTTACCAGCTAAAATTGATCTTGTGAATTAAAACATAAAATGTTATATCATGTCTCTTGTGAATGTATGTATAAATAAATAAATTGTTTTCATTATATATATAAAAGTTATTTTGTTAATTATAAACAACTATTCCACACAACTAAGTGCAATTATTGTAATTTTAACCTTATGTGATGAGGTACCTTTCGGTCACTTAACTATTGTCGAATCACTGAAATAATTTTCTCTTTGTTCTGGTGTTGTTGTTGACGGACCGAACAACAACAGAAAAAAGAGAAAATTAATTCAGTGATTCGACAATGGTACAAGTAAATGAAAGGTGCCTCATCTCATAAGGTAAAAATAACAATAATTGCACTTTGTGGTGTGGAATAGTTGTTTACAATTAACAAAATAGCCTTATAAAGTGAGTGCAATGGAAAAATAATATACAAAGTGAAATAAATTGAAATATATATATATATATATATATATATGTTTGTGTATGTATATATATATATATATATATATATATATATATATATTATATATATATATATATATATATATATATATATATATATATATATATATATATATATGTACAGTATAATAATATTAGTTTCTTTTTCATATGCCCATGCCATTTATTTATAGTGTAAAGTGGAGTGGGCGTAGGAGGCAATCATTTGAAGAAGAGGATGCGTGGTACTAAAAAGTTCGGGAACCAGTGATCTATGAACTATATATGCGAGCTGTTAGATACAAGCCACTTTATGCAACTGTTAAAGGTACTAGAATTTCCATAACAGGAAACCAAAGCCAGAACCTACGTCAGCATAGAATCTAGTGCCACCTGAATTTCTACGTCACCACTGAGGGTAAACTGACGTCATCTCTGAGTTTTAAAAGAGATGTAACTGAAACCCATTATTTTTACTTACTTGAAATTTTCAAAAAAAATTAATGAAATTAAAATCTTTAAAAAATCCAACATCTTTTTAAAATGTGTTGTATTTTTTGCCTGTAAATCATTCTAAATAAGTAAAAGAGTACCCTTAGAGCAAACACTCACATTTGTTATTTAAATAGATGGCGGAGTATCTAATATTATTTAGTAGCCTTAATTTTGCACATGGTTGAGACGTAAGTACGAAAATACGAAACTGTAATGCACAGTGACGTTTATATTGTTATTATTTATACGCGTAAATATAACCCAGTAAAAGGATGTCACTCAATTGGCATCTGCATCTCCATTAAGATAATAATATACAGAAAAGGTAAAGACGGCACTCACCTAATTTTAACTTCTTTGGACTGCCAATCTGAGTGTCTGTCGAAGCTGATAAGGATGGCAGCAATTTCCTGTAAACAAAATTACAATTACATAAATAAACGGCAAAATTCATAAAATATAAATCATAAAATGAAAAAAATACTGCCGTATAACTTATTAACTAACCATAAATTAATAACAGAATGCAGCGAATCCTTCTATACTAAAATAACAATACTGACGACTATACGCACAGTTGAGCCTCCAATGAGTAACTTGTCAAAGTATTGAGATATTTGTATCAGAGTAAGAAATACTAATTTGTCCTTCTGCTTGAAATGTAATCTTATGATGCAATCATCAATGAGACACGAGGTTTTTGACCGACATTCAGACGTCGTCATACTACGTTACAATATGCTCTCATGTAAATAGGAAAGCAGACTAAACTGGGGGTGATAGGAAGGTGTTAGATGATCTAAAATGGAGCAATGTTTGATCGTCATTGCTTCCTGCAGCTGCAGCAGCTTTACAATGACCCGAATACAAAGGGACACAAGGTTTCTGGCCGACATTCAGACGTCGTCATACTACGTTACAATATGCTCTCATGTAAATAGGAAAGCAGACTAAACTGGGGGTGATAGGGAGGTGTTAGATGATCTAAAATGGAGCAATGTTTGATCGTCATTGCTTCCTGCAGCTGCAGCAGCTTTACAATGACCCGAATACAAAGGGACACAAGGTTTCTGGCCGACATTCAGACGTCGTCATACTACGTTACAATATGCTCTAATGTAAATAGGAAAGCAGACTAAACTGGGGGTGATAGGGAGGTGTTAGATGATCTAAAATGGAGCAATGTTTGATCGTCATTGCTTCCTGCAGCTGCAGCAGCTTTACAATGACCCGAATACAAAGGGACACAAGGTTTCTGGCCGACATTCAGACGTCGTCATACTACGTTACAATATGCTCTCATGTAAATAGGAAAGCAGATTAAACTGGGGGTGATAGGGAGGTGTTAGATGATCTAAAATGGAGCAATATTTGATCGTCATTGCTTCCTGCAGCTGCAGCAGCTTTACAATTACCCGAATACAAAGGGACACAAGGTTTCTGGCCGACATTCAGACGTCGTCATACTACGTTACAATATGTTCTCATGTAAATAGGAAAGCAGACTAAACTGGGGGTGATAGGGAGGTGTTAGATGATCTAAAATGGAGCAATGTTTGATCGTCATTGCTTCCTGCAGCTGCAGCAGCTTTACAATGACCCGAATACAAAGGGACACAAGGTTTCTGGCCGACATTCAGACGTCGTCATACTACGTTACAATATGCTCTCATGTAAATAGGAAAGCAGACTAAACTGGGGGTGATAGGGAGGTGTTAGATGATCTAAAATGGAGCAATGTTTGATCGTCATTGCTTCCTGCAGCTGCAGCAGCTTTACAATGGCCCGAATAACGTGTTGATTGACAGGAAGTAGATGCGTCCTATACACGATGGTTATATCCCATCACTGGAGTAAAGGTTATTATCTATGTTAAAGAATGGAATGTTGGACAAAGAGTCCTCGCAATTCCACGCGCTGACGTGCCTGCTAGTCACCCATGGTTCTCCTATGAGCCACGAAAAGACATGATGTAATTACGTCACTCCTACAGATTATTAAGCGCAACTATTATAGACTACAAATATAGTAGGTCTCTGTTCCATTGAAGAATTCAAAATGTTTTTATGAATGACATAAATGTTACGGTTTATAAAATTTTAGTTTGGTAGACTATGCTTTAGTGGGTAATTCATAGGAGAACCATCTGCGGCCGGGTACAGAGAGAGAGAGAGAGAGAGAGAATGTGTGTGTGAAGGTCGCCTAATCCTCTGGTTGGAGAGTAACGGTGTACCTTATGTAAGAGTTTAAAATGTGTCAGAGCTATATATTAGTTTCGAAAAGATCAAATAATGATGAAGGAGGAACTTCAGGAAATGCATGGCTAACCCACTGGCATCAGGCCCCTCATTGGCTCCATGTATCTCTCTATCCCTCTTCCTACACATGACGCATAATCTAACCGTTCCAGTCTCGGGGAATTTTGTCCCTCCGTCTCCCCTTCTTCTATTCCACCGCAATACTATCCTATTCTTCAATAGTCACACTGGCTACAAACTAACGCAATTGTGTAATTTGTAGACTATAAAACGACTTCTGTGCAATAAACCTGTTGAAAAATTAAAAATTAACAAAAAAATAGATGGAAACGAAAAGAGTAAGATTAGAAACTCAAGGAACAGAAAAAGTAAGAATATACATGTAATGTATAATGTAAGAACATGTTTTTAATGTTTTTAAATGCGACAATTGTTGCATGAGTTAACGGCAACACCTCAAGGCTAAATCACATTACATAACTGTAAGTGGAACAGTTTCTTATTAGAAATAGGTGACGGAAAGAACCTATAAGCTGACAACTGCAAGTAAAACCTGTTTACCGACTTTACGTGCAAAATTAGTATTTCATGTATGCAGGGGTTTTTAAAAGATAAAACAACCACGGATTGTTAAAGAGTATTCAATCATATATTAAACTGAAAACAAACACAAAACAAAGTCTTCATTATTACAAGGGAAGGATGTATAGTAAGGGGTTGATATTCTGTCCCTCTTTACTATGAAATAATTAATTAACCCCTCTGAAAGCCACAAACGGCCCATTCGTTACATTTAAGGGCTGAGTGAGGTTTATATTTTTCATCGTTACTCGCTGCAAGACGCTGCTAACTAGCTACTTTAGCATAAGCACCGTCCCTTTGTTCAACAAAAACATTTTATATTAAAAATGCCCCTTTTATCACAACCAAACTACCCCAACAACAGAGAGAATGCATTTTCGAAATCGTTCTACACGCCGTTTTCACGTAAAAATAATGGATTAAATACAACGTATCCTAAAAGCTACTTACAAACTTATACCTTACTGCGTATTATTTTAATGTGTGTTTGTTTTAAGCGCACAGTCGGTGCGATTATAGGATAAGGAACAGATTGAAAATAATATTTAGGATAAGGGAAATAAAATTCTAAGGAATAACAAAGGGACATGCAATCATGTGGACAAAGGGAGGTGAAGAAGAAGATAAGGGTAGATGGAATTAAAGGGAGTTTTGTTAGGCATGCACCATACATACTCTAAGCACTTGACCTTCGTACTGATGACGAGACGCCGAGATCCTCCGACACTTCACCAACTCGCTGACTATCTTTTTAGATAACTTCAATTACACGTTATTCCATAATGTTACCAGCTTACTTACAACTGCCAAGTCGTGCACACTCTACTCTTATGTTCCCCCTCTCGTCTGTATCCACAGGACAATGCAACAACTACCTGTTTTTATACATCAATCGGTTTTAGCGAAATGATGTTCTAATTATCCAAACTGACAGATCAATTTTCCTTGTATTGTGGGTACTTGGCTCCATAAAACAGTTCTTCCAAAAATATAACCTTTTTCACGCTCTCCAGCTCCCAGACGAATGAAATATTATTTAGCAGTTTACACTCAAGTATTCCGACTGTAGGAGTCTGTGTCTGTTGCTTAAAATGGTTCTCGGCCGACTCTACCTGAAGGAATACGGTGGGAGACTCTCTAGCGTCAGGCGGACCCTGGCTAACACGAATCCAATCTTAACCTCTCAGCATCCCGAACCAGATGATTAGTGGTACCCACCCGTAATTAATCGAGGAGCTCCGACTTCGTCAGCTAACACAGCACTGCTAACGACTGTAACCAGCAGCCTCTACCAGGCCGAGAGTAAAAATAACTCACAGTTACGCTGAGCGTCCCTTATAGAGTCGGCCTATCTACGCCCTGGCGGTTTTCGACCAACTGCACACTGATATAATACCGTGGGGGACGAACCTTCTGCGAATCCAACTAAACCCAATCTTGGCTTCTCCAGCCACCTGACTTTTATCACCAGGTTCGAAAGACTCCTTCCCAAAACCAATGGTACCGAGGAACTATGTATTCGCTCTTTCTTCCACAACTCCCGATACCAGTAGAACCTTCTGAATAGACAAGTTGTCGGTAGGGTCGAAACCCCCTCGTGATTGTTTCATCCCAGGTAGTACAGTAGAACCTTCTGAATAGAAAAGTTGTCAATAGGGTCGAAACCCCCTCGTGATTGTTTCATCCCAGGTAGTACAGTAGAACCTTCTGAATAGGCAAGTTGTCAGTAGGGTCGAAACCCCCTCATGATTGTTTCATCCCAGGTAGTACAGTAGAACCTTCTGAATAGGCAAGTTGTCAGTAGGGTCGAAACCCCCTCATGATTGTTTCATCCCAGGTAGTACAGTAGAACCTTCTGAATAGGCAAGTTGTCAGTAGGGTCGAAACCCCCTCGTGATTGTTTCATCCCAGGTAGTACAGTAGAACCTTCTGAATAGGCAAGTTGTCAGTAGGGTCGAAACCCCCTCATGATTGTTTCATCCCAGGTAGTACAGTCGAACCTTCTGAATAGGCAAGTTGTCAGTAGGGTCGAAACCCCCTCATGATGGTTTCCTCCCAGGTAGTACAGTAGAACCTTCTGAATAGGCAAGTTGTCAGTAGGGTCGAAACCCCCTCGTGATTGTTTCATCCCAGGTAGTACAGTAGAACCTTCTGAATAGGCAAGTTGTCAGTAGGATCGAAACCCCCTTGTGATTGTTTCATCCTAGGTAGTACAGTAGAACCTTCTGAATAGACAAGTAGTCAGTAGTGTCGAAACCCCCTCGTGATTGTTTCATCCCAGGTAGTACAGTTGGAGATTGACAGGAACCATGTAGCCTGCATCACTTGATAGCAATTAGTGTGGCAATTGTTTGCAAATCATATCCCTTGGTTACAACAAACTGGACTTAAAACGTTTCATACAATACATATTACACGCCGTAACAATTGCCAAACTTTTAAAAATTCGTTCACAGTTCCTCACGTTAAGACGTGAGGACGTTAAGACGTTAGGACAGAAATATTCGGCAAAAGAACCAGCTGATCAAGGAACAACATCAGCACAAAGTCAGTGAACTTATTATGCTACCATTCAGTAACCATTGTTACATTTATAATTGAAAATAATTCTAAAGTGTTAGAGAACAACAGAAATAAATTTTGCACAGACACACTTAATTCTAAAATAATAACTAAAATAAACGAGCGTGAATAATAGTTTATATATATGTGTGTGTGTGTGTGGGCGCGCGCGTGTGAGTGTATTTAAGATGTATTTATAATAAAAACTTTAAAAGTTTTAATTCAATTTTGATACAATTTTAAAAACGTGAAATATATTTATTATTATTTTTTTATTGAAGAATTTTAGAATTTAATTTTTAAGAAAAATATTAAAATTTAGAGTGTACAAAATATTTGTTGAACTTTAAACACTACGTCAGCCGGAAGCTAAAGGCTATTCAAAGTCAAATGGCAACGCCTAGAAACCAAAGAATGCTGATTCTAAGACGAAGCGAGATCAAGTTGAAAGTAATATCGATATAAAGTAAAAATAATGTTTGTAACTAAGAGAGCGCTAATTTAAATATGAAAAGCTTTCGCTGAACGCGGCTCCTATAAAATGCAAAGAAGCTGCAGTTTGCAACACTTTTCCTGGAACAACTTATAAAATATTCAGCCAGTGAGTATAGTTATCGCTCGGATTCAAATTTCATGAATACAAACAAAGGACTGGCAGCCAAGCAGCATCCATTGCCGTGATATGGCGGCCGCATTGTTTCGCCTCATTTGTCAGCGGGAGCAATCTGAGTGATAAACCGGAAGAACAAGAGGCAGTCGCAACGAGGGGACGTGTTGTAGGTTTGCAAAACCTTCCAAGAGTGTTTCTGATGCATAGGCCATCGTTCGTTTATTGCATGTAGCAGAGATCCTCTATTGTGTGGCGAGTCTAGAGAATAATATTTTCAGTTTACGGACGGTGACTTAGTTTTTCTACCAATTTTGTTATTATTTTAAAACTATATGTTTCTAGTTTTTAGGTGACTGACCATTATCAGTATCGGTTCCAGGATTTTCTGGAGGAGGGAATAAAGATTGAAATGTTCCTGTGAGGAATCGAGGGTATGTTTAAAAAAACATTGTTTGAGTATTTTTATTTTAATATTTGAGCCCGTATTTTCTACACTCGAATTCTTAATTTATTGAATTCGTTATAAATTACTACAAGAATTTAAATAGTTTGTGTGCTTCTGGTATGAGTTATACATAAGGTAATATATCTGGATCATACTAAGTGTAGTCACGTCACTGAAGAGGACACCATGGTTCTGCATTTTATCACTTAAGCTGAGGTATAACTTATAAAATTGCTTTAATGCAATATAGAGCATAATTTTTAAATTGCTATTAAAAATGGCACAATTTTTTTGTAAACATGAACAAAATGTTTTTAGTAAATTCCTACTTAGGTCAACAAAGAAGAATTTCATTCTAGTTACTTTCTATTAAATAATTACTATTATTATAAATAAAGTAACACCTGTTACACTACGTAACCTATAGCATAAAATCAGCTGTTTTATGGAATCGTATGTTATACCCATATCCTTACTTTAAGCCAAATGGTACAAAATAACTATATTACATACCTTGGCCTTTTGTAAAAGGTTTTTCTATCATATAACATTAAAATTAATTCATTAGATTCAAATAATGAATCAATATTTGAAAAAAACTGTGTTAACATCAAGTGTCATCTACTAGAAGTTTTAAAAAAATTTGTTTGAGTTTGAGTGGATGCATAAAAAGTATTTTATTATCGTTTGAAAATTTGAATATATATATATATATATATATATATATATATATATATATATATATCGCAATATGTATTCTTGTGTATCAATAAAGAACCAAGTCAAAATACAAATACAAGAATAATAATTGAATTTACAATTCAAAGCTTTTCGTTGGCTAACAGTACCAACATCAACAGGAATATTAAACAATTCAATTGTTTAATAATCCTGATGATGTTGATACTGTCAGCCAACGAAAAGCTTTGAATTGTAAATTCAATTATAATTCTTATATTTGTATTTTGACTTGGTTCTTTATATATACATATTAAAAACAACATAGGTTATTCAAATACAAGAAATATGTTTTCCTGTTAGAATTATTTTTAAGATTAAATAATATACACTAATTACAGGAATAATTTATTGAATAATACAATCAAAGCTTTTCGTTGGTTGACATTACCAACATCCTCAGGAATTACAATACTAAGAATGAGGCTGTTAGCGAATTTTGGTACTATTCTTAGTATTGTAATTCCTGAGGATGTTGGTAATGTCAACCAACGAAAAGCTTTAAGAGTATTATTCAATAAATTATTCCTGTAATTAGTGTATATTATTTAATCTTAAAAAAATATATATATATCAAAAGTACAAGAATATATATTTTGGGTTATTCAAATATTATTTATTAATTTACACACAAATTTGTATTTATAAATTTGATTAAGATTATAAATTATTAAAGAATTTTTATATTCATGTATTTGAATAACCTTAGTTGTTTTTTATTATTATACAAGAAAACATATTATATATATATATATATATATATATATATATATATATATATATATATATGGAAGGAATTGAAAAGCCTTAATTTTATAAAGTAGAGATAGAGAATTTTATGTGTAGATAGTGAGATGGAATGCAAATTATTTATATAGTTGTAACTATATTACGTTTGTAGGCGTTTTTAAATCATGTACCTCTTGGCAAAAATTATACAATCCTATTAAAATAAAGCTTAGGAGAGATGTACGCTTAAAATAATTTCCCGAACAGAAAAAACAAATATTATAAAGACATAACAATATTAATTTTACCAACACATACATTCTCCTACGAAACTTGTCAGAGTTATGAGAAAAATAAAAACCATTTCTGTGACAAAAGTTAAGTTGAAAGCGCCCGAAATCGGCGTCACAACAGTCTTAAAGTAATTGGAAAATGACATCAGCTGTTTCGTACTGACATTGGTAGCGATCCCAATCTGAAATATTTCGATGACAAGTTGAACTGGATCATTGGGAAGTTGGTAAACATCCAAAATCGAAGTTATTAATAACATTTGTATCGGAAGCAGTGATTTATCGCAGGTTTATGCGATAACTGTGTCTCGGGTTGGAAAGCGATCGCATATAGGCCACAATGGAACTATTTGCAAACCTCTACAAGGACGTTATCATTGTTGCAAAGGTTATGTTTGTTGCTGAAGATGCAACCAATCATCCTGGGGCACAGATAATTAAACCTTCAAACACTCTTAGGCTAGGATAGGTGTTCAATATTTGGAAACCTCCACAAAGAATTTTCATTGTTGCAAAGGTTATGTTTGTTGCTGAAGATGCAACCAATCATCATGTGACACGGAAAATTAAACCTTCAACAGTCTTAGGCTAGACAAGGTGTGCAATAATGGAAACCTCCACGTGGACGATATCATTGTTGCAAAGGTTATGTTTGTTGCTGAAGATGCAACCAATCATCCTGGGGCACAGATAATTAAACCTTCAAGAGTCTTAGGCTAGGATAGGTGTGCAATATTCGGAAGCCTCCCTGAAGATGCAACCAATCATCCTGGAGCACAGATAATTAAACCTTCAACAGTCTTAGGCTAGGATAGGTGTGCAATATTCGGAAGCCTCCCTGAAGATGCAACCAATCATCCTGGGGCACAGATAATTAAACCTTCAACAGTCTTAGGCTAAGATAGGTGTGCAATATTCGGAAGCCTCCCTGAAGATGCAACCAATCATCCTGGGGCACAGATAATTAAACCTTCAACAGTCTTAGGCTAAGATAGGTGTGCAATATTCGCAAACCTCCACAAAGACGTTATCATTGTTGCAGAGGTTATGTTTATTGCTGAAGATGCAACCAATCATCCTGGGACACAGATAATTAAACCTTCAACAGTCTTAGGCTAGGATAGGTGTGCAATATTCGGAAACCTCCACAAGGACGTTATCATTGTTGCAGAGGTTATGTTTATTGCTGAAGATGCTATCAATCATCCTGGGGCACAGATAATTAAACCTTCAAGAGTCTTAGGCTAGGATAGGTGTGCAATATTCAGAAGGCGAGGATGAACGCGATCAAGGATCCATCAGACCTTTAAGGCTGCCTTACTAAATTCACATAAGGCAAACTATAAAATGCTTAACAGTAGAATGCTATACATGTAGTACAACTCTTATGGCTCGTCACCCATCTTCCATAAGAGACTTAACAATATTGTTACTTTTTTTAATGTTATATAATGTTATTATTATAACAGCAGGTTATTATTGTTTTGTTTGTAAATGAATATGGAAAGGAAACCATGCACATTCAAACTTACACGCATACGCATTGCTTATTTAAAAAAAATAAATAATAATACTTGATTCTCTTTACACGCCGGATTTCTGAAGATTCTATTCTTTCATATTCAAGAGTTAAACTGGGTCTCCTCGCGTGTGTTTATTAAAGGGAATAAGTAGCTGGTCCTTTAACTAACAGGCAGCAGCTCCACTGCGTTCGTGGAGCAATGAAAGTCCGTGGTTTCCGAGTCCAGGGGGTTTGTGCCCCTACCCTATCGTTATGTGTTATTTAGAACGCTTCTTCACCCTTGTTAGGTAGCACAGTCCAGTTAGATAGAGAAGCAGATGGGCTTCTAAATAGATCGCAAGCGTCTACATTTACTGCCCACGCACATTCAGGTAAGCTTGTACAATACACAGGAATGGTTTTCACGTTTCAATGTTGCGCAGATAATCCGGACGGAAATCTAATCGCGTTCCTCCAACCGGAAGAACAATTACAGAGGTTAGGCAACCGGATGCTGCTGGAGTATTACACTCACGTCCCCTCGTGCTACTCAACATGTTTTCGTTTCCGCCTCACGTAGAAATATATAAAAATCAGAAAAGAACAAATGGACACGTTTTACTGTTTTTGTGGAATTTAGTTTTGTTTCTTTTGGTATTTTCAGGCGTGTACTCTGGAAATGAGTATTATTCCTTTTGTTACTAATATATTTAAATTGACCTCAAGTAGTGATCGTATTTTATATTGCATCTCTTTGTCGGTAGCTTCACTATATAGATTCATACATCGTTGCCTCATCACACTTAGAGAGTATGAGGTGAGTGTCAGGATAGGAGATGCACATGAAATCACCTGAGAGTGAGTGTGCCAGGGTGGGAGAAGCCTGTGAAGCCACCTTAGCGTGAGGGTCACAGGATGGGAGGTGCCTGTGAAACCACCTTGAGGGTGACACAGTGGAATATGCCTATGAAGCCACCTGAGGGTGAAGGTGACAGGGTGGTAGATGCCTGTGAAGCCACTTGAGGGTGAAGGTGACAGGGAGGGAGATGCCTATGAAGTCACCTGAGGGTGAAAGTGACAGAATGGGAGATTCCTGTGAAGCTACATGAGGGGGTCAGGGCGGGAGGTGCTTGTGAAGCCGCGTGAGGGTTACAGGGTGGAAGATGCCTGTGAAGCCACCAGAGTGTTAGGGTGAAGGGGTGAGAGATGCATGTGAAGCCACTTGAACGTGAGGGTGACAGGGTGGGATATGCCTGTGAAACCACCAGAAAGTGAGGGTAACAGGGTGGGAGATGCCTGTGAAACCACCCTGAGTGTGAAGTGACACTTCCAATAGGCCCAATGCAGTCGGGGGCCGGTGACGTCAAATACGGAAAACTGTATTTCATGAATATGTCACATAATTGTAAAATACTGTGTTTACAACATTTTTTTTGTAAATACTATTAACCAAATTCACACGTATAGTTCTCTAATAAATTACTTGATAACCAAATGGTTCTACCCACGAAACTTATGTAACGCGAAATTATTTGTTTATGAACGTAAATAGGTTATTTTACTAACAACCATCTTAGGTATACTTGCTTTGCATTGCAAAGTTAAATGATTCAGCAGTCAGATGTGAGAGAGTGCGAGCGAATGCTTTGTGGTGAGCCTGTACCTCGTGTGCATAGGAACGTTACGCCTACACAAGGAATGGACCGAGACGGGTCGGTTAAGTCTCCAGACGTACCTTAGAGAGGTTTACTCTCGCCCAGCTTCAGCAGTCAGATGTGAGAGAGTGCGAGCGGATGCTTTGTCCTGAGTCTGTACCTTGTGTGCATCGGAACGTTAACGGTGGCACAAGGAACAGACCTAGACGGGTCGGTCAGGTCGCCAGACGTACCTTAGAGAGGTTTACTCTCGCCCAGCTTCAGCAGTCAGATGTGAGAGAGTGCGAGCGGATGCTTTGTCCTGAGTCTGTACCTTGTGTGCATCGGAACGTTACGCCTACACAAGGAATGGACCGAGACGGGTCGGTTAAGTCTCCAGACGTACCTTAGAGAGGTTTACTCTCGCCCAGCTTCAGCAGTCAGATGTGAGAGAGTGCGAGCGGATGCTTTGTCCTGAGTCTGTACCTTGTGTGCATCGGAACGTTAACGGTGGCACAAGGAACAGACCTAGACGGGTCGGTCAGGTCGCCAGACGTACCTTAGAGAGGTTTACTCTCGCCCAGCTTCAGCAGTCAGATGTGAGAGAGTGCGAGCGGATGCTTTGTCCTGAGTCTGTACCTTGTGTGCATCGGAACGTTACGCCTACACAAGGAATGGACCGAGACGGGTCGGTTAAGTCTCCAGACGTACCTTAGAGAGGTTTACTCTCGCCCAGCTTCAGCAGTCAGATGTGAGAGAGTGCGAGCGGATGCTTTGTCCTGAGTCTGTACCTTGTGTGCATCGGAACGTTAACGGTGGCACAAGGAACAGACCTAGACGGGTCGGTCAGGTCGCCAGACGTACCTTAGAGAGGTTTACTCTCGCCCAGCTTCAGCAGTCAGATGTGAGAGAGTGCGAGCGGATGCTTTGTCCTGAGTCTGTACCTTGTGTGCATCGGAACGTTACGCCTACACAAGGAATGGACCGAGACGGGTCGGTTAAGTCTCCAGACGTACCTTAGAGAGGTTTACTCTCGCCCAGCTTCAGCAGTCAGATGTGAGAGAGTGCGAGCGGATGCTTTGTCCTGAGTCTGTACCTTGTGTGCATCGGAACGTTAACGGTGGCACAAGGAACAGACCTAGACGGGTCGGTCAAGTCGCCAGACGTGTCTTAGAGCAGCGCTTTCCTCCCGAACAGCTTCAGCAAGCAGATGTGAGAGTGCGAGCGGATGCTTTGTGCTGAGACTGTACCTTGTGTGCATCGGAACGTTAACGGTGGCACAAGGAACAGACCTAGATGGGTTGGTCAGGTCGCCAGACATGTCTTAGGGCGGCGCTTTCCTCCCGCCCAGCTTCAGCAAGCAGATGTGAGAGTGCGAGCGGATGCTTTGTGCTGAGACTGTACCTTGTGTGCATCGGAACGTTAACGGTGGTACAAGAAACAGACCTAGACGGGTCGATCAGGTCGCCAGACGTGTCTTAGGGCGGAGTTTTCCTCCCGCCGAGCTTCAGCAGTCAGATTTGAGAGAGTGCGAGCGGATGCTTTGTGCATAGACTGTACCTTGTGTGCATCGGAACGTTAACGCCTACACAAGGAACGGACCGAGACGGGTCGGTTAGGTCTCCAGACGTACCTTAGAGCGCTTTCCTCTCGTCCAGCTTCAGCAGTCAGATGTGAGAGAGTGCGAGCGGATGCTTTGTGCTGAGACTGTACATTATGTGCATCGGAACGTTAACGGCTACACAAGGAACGGACCGAGACGAGTTGGTAAGGGCACCTGACGTGCCTGAGAGCGCTTTCCTCACTCCCAGCATCAGCAGTCAGATGTGAGAGTGTGCGAGCGGATGCTTTGTGCTGAGCCTGTACCTTGTGTGCATCGGAACGTTAACGGCGACATAAGGAACGGACCGAGACGGGTCGGTTAGGTCGCCAGACGTGTCTGAGAACGCTTTCCTCCCGCCAAGCATCAGCAGTTAGATGTGAGAGAATGCTTTGTGCAAAGCCTGTACCTTGTGAGCATCGGAACGTTAACGGCGACACAAGGAACGGACCGAGACGGGTCGGTTAGGTCGCCAGACGTGTCTGAGAACGTTTTCCTCCCGCCAAGCATCAGCAGTTAGATGTGAGAGAATGCTTTGTGCAAAGCCTGTACCTTGTGAGCATCGGAACGTTAACGGCGACACAAGGAACGGACCGAGACGGGTCGGTTAGGTCGCCAGACGTGTCTGAGAACGTTTTCCTCCCGCCAAGCATCAGCAGTTAGATGTGAGAGAATGCTTTGTGCAAAGCCTGTACCTTGTGAGCATCGGAACGTTAACGGCGACACAAGGAACGGACCGAGACGGGTCGGTTAGGTCGCCAGACGTGTCTGAGAACGTTTTCCTCCCGCCAAGCATCAGCAGTTAGATGTGAGATAATGCTTTGTGCAAAGCCTGTACCTTGTGTGCATCGGAACGTTAACGGCGACACAAGGAACGGACCGAGACGGGTCGGTTAGGTCGCCAGACGTGTCTGAGAACGCTTTCCTCCCGCCAAGCATCAGCAGTTAGATGTGAGAGAATGCTTTGTGCAAAGCCTGTACCTTGTGTGCATCGGAACGTTAACGGCTACACAACGAAAGGACCGAGACAGGTCGGTTAGGTCGCCAGACGTGTCTGAGAACGTTTTCCTCCCGCCAAGCATTAGCAGTTAGATGTGAGAGAATGCTTTGTGCAAAGCCTGTACCTTGTGTGCATCGGAACGTTAACGGCTACACAACGAAAGGACCGAGACAGGTCGGTCAGGTCGCCAGACGTGCCTGGGAACGCTTTCCTCCCGCCTACGTGATGTGACTATGTCTTGGCCTTTTATTGAAAACCTTCGACATTACTTTGCCCGCTTTATCTCACACGGAGCTTCGAATTTATGTGTCAATGCATTGCTAGCGCCGTTCCAATATTTTGCCGTCGCGTCAGTAAAGTACCATTTGTCAGGTGCGACGGGGGTTTATTTGTTCCCGACAAACCTTGAAATGTTTTTACACACCTTGTCCCGCTCAAGCAGAATCACTAGTCACTGATGCAATGATTCTGTGGAGCTTTGTACCCCGTCTCGGTCGTTGCTTAGCAACACAATAGAACATTAATTCATACATTCCAATAGTTACTTTTTTCTTATGGCTACCCAAGTTTTATAATATATAAAATTAATAGCAGGGCCCTTTTAGATTCCCCTCATAGCACATTGTTTGCTCCTGGATTACACAGTAGAAGTGTAAGCTCCTTATGGTAAACAATAATAATGCACATTGTGTTACATTAACATAAGCTATTAAACATGACTTTTATTGCTATTGTTGGCCAAATGTATTTATTACATACTTTAACGTTGCTCCGTAGCACTTTGTTTAGGCCAGGATTACACAGCAGAAGTGTAAGCTTCTTATTGTAAAGAATAATAATGCACATTGTGTTACAATAAAATAAGCTATTAAACATGACTTTTATTGCTATTATTGGCCGAATCTATTTATTACATACTTTAACGTTGCCCTCGTAGCCCTTTGTTTAGGCCAGGATTACACAGCAGAAGTGTAAGCTTCTTATTGTAAACAATAATAATGCACATTGTGTTACAATAAAATAAGCTATTAAACATGACTTTTATTGCTATTATTGGCCGAATCTATTTATTACATACTTTAACGTTGCCCTCGTAGCCCTTTGTTTAGGCCAGGATTACACAGCAGAAGTGTAAGCTTCTTATTGTAAAGAATAATAATGCACATTGTGTTACAATAAAATAAGCTATTAAACATGACTTTTATTGCTATTATTGGCCGAATCTATTTATTACATACTTTAACGTTGCCCTCGTAGCCCTTTGTTTAGGCCAGGATTACACAGCAGAAGTGTAAGCTTCTTATTGTAAACAATAATAATGCACATTGTGTTACAATAAAATAAGCTATTAAACATGACTTTTATTGCTATTATTGGCCGAATCTATTTATTACATACTTTAACGTTGCCCTCGTAGCCCTTTGTTTAGGCCAGGATTACACAGCAGAAGTGTAAGCTTCTTATTGTAAAGAATAATAATGCACATTGTGTTACAATAAAATAAGCTATTAAACATGATTTTTATTGCTATTATTGGCCGAATCTATTTATTACATACTTTAACGTTGCCATCGTAGCCCTTTGTTTAGGCCAGGATTACACAGCAGAAGTGTAAGCTTCTTATTGTAAACAATAATAATGTACATTGTGTTACAATAAAATAAGCTATTAAACATGATTTTTATTGCTATTATTGGCCGAATCTATTTATTACATACTTTAACGAACGTTTAATATTAGTCGTTTTGATATAAAAAAACATAAGCTTATAATTACATAACCTTTACACATTTATTTTTATACTATTTGCTATAAATATATTATTAAAGAGTCTAGTAAAGTTCCAAGTTTAAATGGTTTTAAAGGACAAAAAAATAATTTATGAACTAAATAGAGTATGAATGCAAAAATATTACAAACTTCAAGATATTAATTGTAGCAAAATTAATTTATCGAGCAATAAATTATCTTTATTAACAGTATTAGTTTAAGTAGAAAGTATTGAATAGCTTTTAAACTTTCTAATGAACAATAAAAGAAGTAGATTAACCTACGTTTGATATAAACCGCTACTAATATATTAAAATTATTTATGCCTTTCTTTTACAGAATGATTGCGTGGGAGAGTGCCCCAAACTTGGCGGCCCCAAGGAACCAGCGAGTTACTTAATGATATAACCGTTAACTTGTGTAGAGTGCGTTCACGAAAGCGGATGGAAGTCTTTTCGGAGCGCATACTCCCCTTACAGCTCAAGTATCTACTGTTCAGTGAACTATTTCTTGTTAACCAAATAGTTCCTAAAGCCATCAAGTGTACCTAAAACTTAACTAGATCGCCAACTTCTCACAAAGGCCGAGTAACATTCAAATATCGGCAAAAACGTCACGCCAACTATCTTACAGAATAGCTTTAGTAGACAATTATCGTTGCGTTTATTAGGCATTTTGACGGTTTCGTTAAAAACCATTTGATGGAAATTAATGTTTTGTAAATTTAAAAAAATGAAGATAAAAATTCAAATTCTTTTAAAAACAACGTAATACAGTACAGCGTTTAAAACAAAAATAGCTATAATAGCATTAAGCTATTAGTGTTTGACACTATGTGATGTGCAGGTCCATCTGTGCTAGTATGTAGTTTCCTTCTTCCGCCTTCTGCAACCGGAGTTACACCATCTTGCTCATTCTTGTTGTTATTCTGTAGCTTTACGACGACCAACCAGTGCGACGTAGCCTTACTTGACGTCAGTATGTAGTTTCTTTCTTCCGCCTTCTGCAACTGGAGTTACACCATCTTGCTCATTCTTGTTGTTATTCTGTAGCTTTACGACGACCAACCAGTGCGACGTAGCCTTACTTGACGTCAGTATGTAGTTTCCTTCTTCCGCCTTCTGCAACTGGAGTTACACCATCCTGCTCATTCTTGTTGTTATTCTGTAGCTTTACGACGACCAACCAGTGCGACGTAGCCTTACTTGACGTCAGTATGTAGTTTCCTTCTTCCGCCTTCTGCAACTGGAGTTACACCATCCTGCTCATTCTTGTTGTTATTCTGTAGCTTTACGACGACCAACCAGTGCGACGTAGCCTTACTTGACGTCAGTATGTAGTTTCCTTCTTCCGCCTTCTGCAACCGGAGTTACACCATCCTGCTCATTCTTGTTGTTATTCTGTAGCTTTACGACGACCAACCAGTGCGACGTAGCCTTACTGGACGTCAGTATGTAGTTTCCTTCTTCCGCCTTCTGCAACCGGAGTTACACCATCCTACTCATTCTTGTTGCTATTCTGTAGCTTTACGACGACCAACCAGTGCGACGTAGCCGTACTGGACGTCAGTATGTAGTTTCTTTCTTCCGCCTTCTGCAACCGGAGTTACACCATCCTGCTCATTCTTGTTGTTATTCTGTAGCTTTACGACGGCCAACCAGTGCGACGTAGCCTTACTGGACGTCAGTATGTAGTTTCCTTCTTCCGCCTTCTGCAACCGGAGTTAAACCATCTTGCTTATTCTTGTTGTTATTCTGTAGCTTTACGACGACCAACTAGTGCGACGTAGCCGTACTGGACGTCAGTATGTAGTTTCTTTCTTCCGCCTTCTGCAACCGGAGTTACACCATCCTGCTTATTCTTGTTGTTATTCTGTAGCTTTACGACGACCAACTAGTGCGACGTAGCCGTACTGGACGTCAGTATGTAGTTTCCTTCTTCCGCCTTCTGCAACCGGAGTTACACCACCCTGCTTATTCTTGTTGTTACTTTGTAGCTTTATGACGACCAACCAGCCGCCAGAACGAGAGAGAAGCAATGGAATTGGTCCTGTACCATTCCCAATATGGCATTTTCCTACTCCTATCCTTTTACTTCCTTACAAGGAGCTTGTCATCGAGTATATCTACACAAAGTTTAAAAGTCTGAAGTTAAACTGACAGTTAATGATGACGCAACTGAGTACATAAACTAGGGATTGTTCGTGTGTCAATAGTTATGAATCAAGCCTGTGTGGTCCATTCACTATGGTACAAGTCTTTGATTTATGTTACTCATTACACGCTCACTAACATCAGCCTGACACAAAGAGATTACACTTTATACCTGCTTCGCCTGCTGACCTCCAGATCCGAAGCTTACAGCTGACACTAAGGGGGACGGCTGTCATCGACCCCAAACTTGGCTCCCCGCCAATACAGCGATAATCACTCTAGTAACTGCCATCTTGTCCCTACTGTCTACGTCATACGAAACGCTTTTTTGAATGGCCAATAACAGTAATTCAATATTAAATTACCGTGAGGAAAGACACGCTTAAAGTCTATTTACAGATTGCAAAATACCGGGTTTTAAGATATAAAATTGTATTGAAATGATAAAAAAAGGGAAAGGCTAATTTTTGTCCCCCTCTGAATAACAAATAATTTCTCTCATATTTCATTCATGCTAATGATCGTATCAGATGAGTTCAAAGTTCTTAGTTTCATAATTACATACCTCTATACGTTCATTGGTCAGAGTTTTATACGTGCATAGCGCTATACGTTCATTGACCAGAGTTTTATACGTGCATAGCTCTATACGTTCATTGGCAAGTGTTTTATACGTGCATAGCTCTATACGTTTATTGACCGGAGTTTTATACGTGCATGGCTCTATACGTTCATTGGCTAGAGTTTTATACATGCATAGCTCTATACGTTCATTGACCAGAGTTTTATACATGCATAGCTGTATACGTTCATTGACCAGAGTTTTATACGTGCATAGCTCTATAAGTTCATTGACCAGAGTTTTATACGTGCATAGCTCTATACGTTCATTGACCAGAGTTTTATACGTTAATTGGCCAGAGTTTTATACGTTCATAGCTTTATAAGTTCATTGACCAGAGCTTTATACGTGCATAGCTCTATAAGTTCATTGACTAGAGTTTTATACGTGCATAGCTCTATACGTTCATTGACCAGAATTTTATACGTGCATAGCTCTATGCGTTCATTGACCAGAGTTTTATACGTGCACAGCTCTATACGTTCATTGACCAGAGCGTTATACGTGCATAGCTCTATTCGTTCATTGGCTAGAGTTTTATACGTTCATAGCTCTATACGTTCATTGACCAGAGCGTTATACGTGCATAGCTCTATACGTTCATTGGCTAAAGTTTTATACGTGCATAGCTCTATACGTTCACAGGTCAGATCTCTATTATATTTGAAGCATTTTAAGTAGAAAATCATCCAAAATTATTTTAACCCTAAAGTTAATTATTTTTAGATAGTAAAAATTAAATACGACCAATTTAAAAAAATAAATAAATATAACTTAATAAATAATATGTATTATAATATATGTATTATAGCATCATTTTATATCATATTTAAAATTATATACTTTGAAAATTAAAATAAATTACAAACATAAAATAAACGTCATATTCAAAGGATAGTGTTAAACATATAGTACATGTATACAAGTATATTCCCTAAATTTGTAGGTATAAGAGGGATATCTCATTTGTCTCGTATATCGCATTTCATTATTGGCTCGTTGTGCTAGAATGTAAGGCTTCTTTGCAAACATTTCTGTTCTTAGCCTTGTCTGAAATTCTTTGTGTTATTTTACGTTCCATTTCTTTCAAATCTTATAGTTAGTCTAATTGTAGGTTCGTTTTAAGAAAATATCCCAGTATTACTGCTTTGCTGGATAAGAGTGGCCTGCTCAAGCAGAGATTTCAGCATTTACTCGGGTAGACCAACCTTCTTGACGCTTCCGCGCTCTGCCTTCTTGATCTTAAAAAGTATTCATCTTCTGTTTCCCAATCAGGATCTTTATAATGCAACGCTTACTATATCACTGTACAATGAGGGTTGGTAGCATTGTAAACAGCCCAAACTACAAGTTATTATTACAAAGGCGGTACAGAGAAATACAGCTGGAGCTAAAATTTAATACAAACACGACTTGCAAAAGAAAAGCAATTCGAACTGCCAGCATTGTCTATGAGTAAAGCTCAGAGCGCGGGGTTTAAGTTAGGTGACGCTTCCTCTACCTTGGGCAGTAAATAATTACATCGAGGGAGACAAAACACAATTGGCAACGGTTCAAACTGGAAGGAAGTTGGTGGTAAAATAAACGCAGACATAACTTGGGCTTAGCACTGAGCGGGTTTTTATAACGCGCGCGCACCGTCTCGTAAGAGCTGCGCAGCAGCATAAGCGTTTCATAGCTTTTATACGAAATCATTAACCTTTAATTAATCTTCTAGTAGATGCAATGCTTTATTATTGTTAAAGTAGATGGCGTTGAGGTCAATGAATACTTGGTAAAGCTTTCTAACCAATATTAGGACAGAATTGTTGAAAAAATATCGAGACCTGACCAATGGTGATTATTCCATGGGATTTGGATATTTAAGTCTGGTGAGTCTTATAAGGTTTATCATTCTAATAATTTAAATTAAGTAGAAACTGTTTGAAAAGAAAAACCATGAAGGAAAATTAAAAAAAATGTGTGAAGCTTAATTTCGTGTATTGGCTTACTATACTGTACAATGAAAAATTCCACGGAGGAAAATATTTTATATAAAAATTTTAAGCGTTATAAATAATTTAGTGGAGCTGAGTGATAAAACGAGTAGATTTCTGGTGCTGGGTAGCCTAGAGAATTGTCTAGCCTCCACGTTGCCATGGGGCCACCGCAGGGCCCAAGCAAGGCAGCTGGAGACCTTGCCTAACCTAAAGCACGGGTATTACCGTCATTGCACATACAAAGCAATCAGCGTTTATATATATAATTTGGTGGAGTTGAGGGATAAAAAAAGTAGAGCACTGGTTCTGGGTAGCATAGAGAATTGTGTAGCCTCCACGTTGCCATGGGGACACCGCACGGCCCAAGCAAGGCAGCTGGAGACCTTGCCTCACCTAAAACACGGGCATTTCCGTCATTGTACATACAAAGCAATCAACTTTTATATAAATAATTTATCGGAGTTGAGTGATAAAACGAGTAGAGCTCGGGTGCTGGGAAACCTAGAGAATTGTTTAGCCTGCATGTTGCCATGGGGACATCACACGGTCCAAGGAAGGCAGCTGGAGACCTTGCCTCACCTAAAGCACGGGTATTACCGTCATTGCAAATACAAAGCAATCAACTTTTATATAAATAATTTATCGGAGTTGAGTGATTAGCCTAGAGAATTATTTAGCCTCCAAAATGCAATGGGGACACCGCACGGTCCAAGCAAGCAAGGCAGCTGGACACCTTGCCTCACCTAAAGCACGGGTATTACCGTCATTGCAAATACAAAGTAATTAACTTTTATATAAATAATTTGGCGGAGTTGAGTGATAAAACGAGTAGAGCTCAAGTGCTGGGAAGCTTAGAGAATTGTTTAACCTGCACGTTGCCATGGCGACATCACACGGTCCAAGCAAGGCAGCTGGAGACCTTGCCTCACCTAAAGCACGGGTATTACCGTCATTGCACATACAAAGCAATCAACTTTTATATAAATAATTTGGCGGAGTTGAGTGATTAGCTTGGAGAATTGTTTAGCCTCCAAAATGCAATGGGGATACCGCACGGCCCAAGCAAGGCAGCTGGTTACCTTGCCTCACCTAAAGCACGGGTATTACCGTCATTGCACATACAAAGCAATCAACTTTTATATAAATAATTTGGCGGAGTTGAGTGATAAAACGAGTAGAGCTCAAGTGCTGGGAAGCTTAGAGAATTGTTTAGCCTGCACGTTGCCATAGGGACATCACACGGTCTAAGCAAGGCAGCTGGAGACCTTGCCTCACCTAAAGCACGGGTGTTACCGTCATTGCACATACAAAGCAATCAACTTTTATATAAATAATTTGGCGGAGTTGAGTGATAAAACGAGTAGAGCTCGGGTGCTGGGTAGCCTAGAAATTTTGTTTAGCCCCCAAAATGCCATGGGGACACCGCACGGCCCAAGCAAGGCAATTGGACACTTTGCCCCACCTAAAGCACGGTTATTACAGTTTTTGCACATACAAAGCAATCAACTTTTATATAACCTTTATTTTAACCATACTTTCTGTTCTATCAGCCACAAAACGAATTGTAAATATAGATAGCAGTATAGCCGGGACAAAAACCCTCAGAAAGTGGGCATGGAGGGCGTGTTCTAATCTGGATCTTTGAATAACGGAGGATAATTTTAGCTTAAGCAGAACTAGGAATGGCGTAGGGGGCGTATAGCATGGGAACACTAGCTCTCAGCTTAGCCGAAGTGAAAGTGAATCCTATTCTAACGAAGCGCAACGAAGTTTCCGATTTTAAAGTTGATTATTTTAACGTTAGTGTGGTCTATTTAAGGAAGACATTTGACAACATAGTTACATGCTATGTTCAATCTGAAAGAGGTTTTGTTTATTCCGGAAAGCGGTAACGCTAGTTACACATGTAGAAGGTAACAGACTGTCAGTAAGGCAGTTATTGAGGGCGCCACTAACGCTATCTCCAGCACTCCCGAGAGGCCTACACACACATTAGCTTTCCCCGGCTTCTCATAAGCTATTATCGCTGGGACTCTAGAGGCCGGTAAAGTCAAAAGGCCTCCAGGGCTGTGGGAGTTGGGAATACCAATCGAAGGAGCTGCTCGTACGTACGAGTGGCCTAAACCAATCGTTGCACGACGCGTGTTTCAACACACTTTGAACAATGCGTAAAAACAACAGAAATAGCCCAAACTGTAGGAAAATATCGTTTTATTGGAGGTGACATCGGAAGAGTAACATATAAAATGTAATACAATGACAGAACTACCTTCACTGGATATAATGAACGTTTTATTTTGTTAATTTAAAGAGATTAAAAATATCTAACCAAAACCACATCAATACAAATCCACAAACCTAAACATGAAAAATCGAGGAATATACTAAACAGAACAGGATTTTCTTAATATAATAACCAGTTCAACGCCAAAAAGGTACAAACGACAATCCAAAATAATGTTTGATTAAAAATAGAAAAACAACAAATGTGATAAAATATAGAGTAGAGTCGCAGGACTGCCTTTAAACAACCTTCAGTACATAAACCCTAGTTAGTAGACTTCCCCAACAAATACAGCCTAAGTTATAAACAATAATAAAACTCCTCTTACTGCTAATGTGCAATAAATAATACCACCTAACAGTAATAAAAACATAAACATCGTACATAAACGTAAAGAATCATATGCTACCACATACTTAAAAAAAATATTTACGCGTGAAGGAAATTATTATAAAAATAAGATTTAAATGTAACCTCCAAAAAACCTCTAAGCGAAGACGAAAACACTTTTATTACCATGTCTGAAGATTACAAATTTACGAAACGGATAAAAGAAAATAGTATTACAAATGTATAAATATATATAGTTGTAGAGAGGAGAAAATCGTTACACATTCTCGTTCCAAAATTATTAAGTTACGTCACGTTTTTACCGGTTTACTCCCATTAATTCTCTTTCTACGATCAGCTATAAGAAAATATATTTATCAAGTTCTATGCACATCTCGAACGCATCACACAGAAGCTAAATATACCATATGATTGACGCGAGCAGAGTTCAACAATGCACAGAATCAGTGAATCCGGAATGCGTCCGGTGAGTTACGTTAAAGGACCTGTGGTTAAATCATGCAAACAGAGACATGTTCACGTTCAATGATTTGGCGTACAGCAATGGGATTCAAGCGCAAAGCAATTAATTTCATAACTAAACTAAAAAACGCAAACAATAAATGGCGAGCAATAACAAAATGTCTTACGAAATAACCTCAACATAATACCTCACAAAAACAGAAACTTTTGGTATTCTGGTGCCACTATTACAGTGCAAACAAGATGAAAGATTGGTCTGAAGCCATGGCGGAGGTTAACGTTGGCTTGGTTTCGTTTCACTTAGAGGTTATTGGGAGATTATGCTTAAATAATTTTTGAAGCGGTTCTAATTATATTTAAAGAACTCGAAAAACTGATTAAATTATGTGATAAAGTATCATTTTAAACAGCTAGCTTTATCAATACATTGTGTTACCAGTAATAGTATACAATTCTACTACACTATGTAGACGTATAAGATATATAGGAGTTTACCTTATTTCCAAATTTATTTCAAATTATTCACTAAAAGTTTTATTAATAATATTTCTAAAAAGAAACATTAAACGCGTGTGACATTCTCTGATTGTAGTTTAGTTAATCTAATTGGTGTGTTTATCCTAAAAACGTGTGACGACATTAAATTCATTAAAAAAATGTATTTGCCAGATTTGTATTATTTCGCCAGTTTTGTGTCTATGATATTCTCGCCATCCTAGCACAAAAGTTAATTATCACTTCAGAGTGACACAATAATCAGCTGTTTGAAGGCGACAAAGCGTATCTTTGCGGAACGTTAACGCAAACGGATAATCATGGGCATAAAGTGCTTCATGAAGTATTATAATGGCCGTGGTTATCTCGCTATCTCCGCAGTATTAAGGTGTCATCAGTCTTGCCAACCTGACGGCAGATTTATCTTGCTGATATGAGTAGGTAATCTGTCAAAATAGTTCCAAGTCTGCCGTATGACGTCCGCACAACGACAAAAACAAAGGCCAAATAAATATTAACATATAAGGCGGTATTATTTTGCTTTCTAAAATCATCCACCACACCTTTGCTCTCGACTGATCAATCTTCTTTTATTATAAACGAAATGAGAACAGAAGACTCGGTATTAGAAGTACTACAGGATTTGTAGAAGTACAAAACACTAGTTGTCAGACTTGTGAACGGGTGTTTGTCCATTTTATGCAGATTTTAATGGTCTCATACAACACAGAACCTAACAGACCCTTATTTATTATTATATCCTTGAATCTTTAAATTTAAATTATAAAATTAATAATATTGCAGTTTTATATTTGATTAAATCGGATCTAGTAAATAAACTCAATTAACAATCATAGTTCGTGTTAATAGCAAATCAGTAAATTAGGTAACAAAATATCCCGATGATTATGTATAACAGAATTAAAATTAGGTATGCATTTTATTTTACTGTTAATATAAAGTAGCATACCAAGCAATCCAATACCTTATTTATTAAAATTTTACATGTTTTACAATTTAATATATTTATACATTTTATTAAATATTCCCTAGTAAGTCGATTAACTTACTATACTTTTTAGTTTATAAATATAGCTCCCAAGCCTTTAAACAATAAGTAGCCTATATTAGACGCCTATATTGCCGCCAACGTATTAGCATATACAACGTACAATTATTTAAACATAACCGCTAAACGTAATAAATGTAATAAATTTTACACAACTTAAAAAAAACACAAAAAATAAGTTTTATTTCAATAAATTCAATACATAAAAATAATAAATATATTACAATTATTACAAATATTACAATGATTTCTTATATTACAATTTGCAAATATTTTTGTGTTCTGGCTGATGGCCCACTCAAAAGCTGGTTCAGATGGTGAAATGTTTTTGTTTTGAGATACAGGCCGCTATATTACAACATGGCGTTATAATATAGCAGCTATTATTATAATATAATATATAACATAACATATCGCACATATATTATAATAGAAATATACTATATTATAATAATAGTGCCTGAAAGCTGGTACGAAACAGTACATGAGTGGGCTGCACCCATGTAGTACTGCTTCACCCCCTAACTAGTGTAAAGAGGTGTAAAAAAAATTAACTGAAACAGCAAATGAGTGTGTGTTGTGTGTTTTAGCGTAGTGCGGTATAGTCACCGAACTACGGCTGACGAGTGACCTCCGAGCTATAATGCCCCCTTCACGTCCGAGCATTATTGTGTCTTTGGTGTGGTGTGTGTGTGTAAGTTCCTAAACGTGTAAGCCATCAGCCAGCTACCCTTTCTAATAATATCGTGATCAGAAAGAGTAGGGTGTTGCCTTCTAAAGTTGGCGGGTTTGTGGCTTCAGAATGCTCAACATTAAGTAGGGCCTGAAAATACGTGAGGGAGAACGGTATTGTTGCTTACCATAGAAATTAAACCTTATTGTTGTTAAATTTTTCATTATTTTAAAATGAATGAAATATTTTAATTTATAAAGCACTTTTAATAACTTAAAATACTGTCATTTTAAACTTGTTAATTTTTTTGATAGATGTTTAATTTTTATCTTTTATAGCAGTTTTGATTAATACAAACGTAAACATTAACTATAGTTTGAATAAATCCTGTGTATCCCTGTTTCAAACTTTAACGAATTTGGTTTCTTTCTTGTTTAAAATATTGACTCTGCAGCCCTATGCAAAATCTGTTTGATGTCGTGAATTCTTGAAATTCCCAATAAAATAACATGCGACCAACCGTTGCCACCTTGAAGACATGAATTACATGATTTAAGCTCAATGAAATCTAAATAGTTATTCTTAGTTATTATTATTAATGAAAGTGTTGTGTGTGTGTGTGTGTGTGTGAGAGAGAGAGAGAGAGAGAGAGAGAAAGAGGGGTGCATGTATGAATGTGTGTGTGTGTGTGTGTGTGTGTGTGTGTGTGTGTGTGTGTGTGTGTGTGTGTGTGTGTGTGTGTGTGTGCGTGCGTGCGTGCGTGGGTTAATCTGCGTATGGTGTATGTTATTTTATTATTATTAATGTTATTATATTATTTTTGTTGTTATTGTATTATTATTAATGTTATTGTATTATTATTGTATTATTATTAATGTTTTTGTATTATAATTATTATTGTGAGAAATAAAGTTCTTTCTTGTCTAGTTCTTTCTTACCGTTCTCGGTTCACTCGTTCACTTCAACTGCAATTGTCGCCATCCCCTCTAGCTCTGAATGAATTGAACAGTGAACAGGTCTTTGCTCAAGAGAATAATTCATTTAATTTCAATGTTAGTGCGGCATAAAATGATAATTAATTTTGGAAAGTTTGCCTTGGAAACAACTTGGGGGAAGCATAAAGTCTCATCAAATAAAAATAGGTACAATCAATCATAATTAGCATCAAGTCACATCCAAGAATGTTTGTTCACATACCGAAAAACTCTCTTATACTTTAGAATTTGTGTAGTTAGTCACTGTTGTTGACTTTGTCATTATCAATCAGTCAGAGAATCCGGGGGTTTCCCGACCCGGTGGCTTTTGCTGCATCACTTTTCCTCAAAATTAGCTGGTCAGTTGACCAAGTTGATTCTTGCTCAACGATTCTAACCTTCTGATCGACAATCCTCTTGCCACTATCCTAGCCTCCTGGTCAACCATCCACATTGTCAAACATCATAACTTGCTGATCAAACACCCTAACCTCCTGGTCCTCTCTTTATCAACCACCCTATCCTCCTTGATAATCATCCTCTTCCACCCTAACCTCCTGGTTACCAATACTCTTTCCCCCTAATCCCCTCGTTTACCATCCTTCCTCCCACCATCCTAACCTTCTGGTCAACCGTCCTACTTTGTCAACCCCCCTAACCGGCTTGTCAAACGCTCTCTTTATCCCCTATAATACAAATACGCATGATAGGAGTTGCTGCTGTTTTACCTTCGGAAATCGTTAAGAATAAATTCGATGCTTTGTAATACGAGTATACGGGTTGAACATTGAAAATATATCGCTTTAAAATGTTTTCGACATACAGTACGTTCATAGTTTATAAATATCGATTTTATTTTACTACGCAAGCAGCAGCATATACTCTCTTCTCCCTAAACCTAAATGACGAAATAATTATATTCTCACAAGGTAATGGTGTGGGATTCGTCGTTTCGCCAAGCCTTGAATCTTTGTAGTCTTGCAATAAATACGAGCGGGAAGGGCAAGCTGAGGAAACGACATCAGTGTGTGTGTGTGTGTGTGTGTGTGTATCTGGTTATGTGTGTGTGTGTGTGTTTCTGGTTATGTGTGTTTGTTTGTTTGTTTGTTTGTGTGTGTATGTGTTTGCGTGTGTAAGTGTGTGTTTATGTGCATGTGTTTGTTGTGTGTGTATGAGTGTGTGTTTGTTTGCTTGTGTTTGTGTGTATGTGCGCGCGCCATCGTGTGTGTGTGTGTGTGTTTGTGAGCGCGCATGTGTGTGTTTCTGGTTGTGTGTGTTTGTATGTGCGTGGCTGTGTGTTTGTGTGTGTGTGTGTGTGTGTGTGTGTGTTTGTGTATGTGTGTGTGTGTATGAGGGTGGGTGGGTGTTTATTTGCGTGTGTGTTTGTTTGCTTGTGTTTGTGTGTGAGCCCGCGCGATCGTGTGTATGTGTTGTGTGTGTGTATGAGGGTGGGTGGGTGTTTATTTGCGTCAGTATTTGTTTGCTTGTGTTTGTGTGTGCGCACGCGCGATCGTGTGTATGTGTTGTGTGTGTGTATTAGTGTGTAGGTGTTTGTTTTTTGTAATGTGTATGAGCTCGTGGTGATCAATATATAGGGTATATTTAGGATTAAAGGAGGGCCATGGATCTCTTGGGGGTGGTGGTGAATTATTGCTGTTGAGGCAGGATTCGTTGTCAAGTAAAGATGTCTGCCTGCTACACCCCCTTCGGTTAAGGAACGCAGTGAAAGTTACGTTACATTTAGCCACACGCCGAAGCAAAGATGGATATTTCAAGGTGAACTTTATTTAATAATATGCGGCAATAAAAAAAAAAAAAAAAAACAATAGTTTTTATCCGAGTAAATTATGAATAGTCTTGCAACAAACCCAAGCAGTATAAATAAGCGTTTTATCAGTTTTGTAAATTATGAGTTAGGGAAGTAATTAATTACTCAAGGTAAAACTTAAAGCTACTCTAAAAGTCAAGTGAATAAAATGTGATGGAATAATGTATTATCTTTACAGTTTTGTTCTATTCATTATAGTAACATTGATTCAAAAATAAATTGTTTTTTATATATATACCTTTAAATTATAATTAATACCAACATTTCAACCTAATACAAACAGCTTTTGTATAAAATCATACGTTATTACTTGATTTATTCATATAAAAATATTTTTTAATATGATAGAAAACTGCATTTGGAAGCGATTTAAACATAACCAAGAGCGAAAAGTAACCCGCCTGTTGACTTTAGTCAATTCAACAATAACCGCCAACATTTCTTTACGGCATCATTCGGAACAATCAGTTTATGTTTGAAAATGTTTATATGAAGGAAGTTTCAAGCGCTCTACGCCTTTATACCTAGTTCCATGGCACAATATTATGCACACATCAACAAGTCGGAGGATTCGTAAACAAGAGACATTATTCATTAATATGAACAAAACAGAATTTAGAATATCCCCCCTTTTTATAATGAGCTATGACAAACAATCCACCTCTGGCTGTGACGATGGACGCAACTAGATTTAATATAATAATTATAATAGTAAAACACTAATTGGGTTACCTATCACGAGTCGTCCTTACGTCTAGAAAGTTACAGTCAGATACTTTCCGGTTCCCTCGAGATTATGTCATGCCCAGGAAACGAGTGAAGGACCTGTTCGCTTGGACTCTCGGTATCGGACTGCCACTAGACGACAAACTTTTACTTTATTTCAAAACTATACCGGAAAAATCAAGCTTTGCCCGCACAGCTGTATTACAATCGGTCAGCTGTATGTCTCTCCTGGCAACGATTGGAACTGTTTACTAGTTTAGCGGTAATATAATATAAATAACGTTACAATTGGATCAAGGCTGGTATTTGTCTACCGCCTTCAGTAAGCAAGCTGCTATATAGGACTTGTCTTAGTTCCAGAACAAAAATGAAGCGAACTTATTCGTATTTATGTATGGCAAAATATCAGCGGCGGTGAGCTTTAAGTTTCCTTGTGCAAGAGTGGAGAGGGAACGTGTGCAAGAGTGGAGAGGCAGTATAGTGAAGAGGAAGGCAAAATATCAGCGGCGGTGAAGCTTTAAGTTTCCTTGTGCAAGAGTGGAGAGGGAACGTGTGCAAGAGTGGAGAGGCAGTATAGTGAAGAGGAAGGCAAAATATCAGCGGCGGTGAAGCTTTAAGTTTCCTTGTGCAAGAGTGGAGAGGGAACGTGACCTCTGTAGGTGCAGTATAGTGAAGAGGAAGGCAAAATATCAGCGGCGGTGAAGCTTTAAATTTCCTTGTGCAAGAGTGGAGAGGGAACGTGTGCAAGAGTGGAGAGGCAGTATAGTGAAGAGGAAGGCAAAATATCAGCGGCGGTGAAGCTTTAAGTTTCCTTGTGCAAGAGTGGAGAGGGAACGTGTGCAAGAGTGGAGAGGCAGTATAGTGAAGAGGAAGGCAAAATATCAGCGGCGGTGAAGCTTTAAGTTTCCTTGTGCAAGAGTGGAGAGGGAACGTGACCTCTGTAGGTGCAGTATAGTGAAGAGGAAGGCAAAATATCAGCGGCGGTGAAGCTTTAAGTTTCCTTGTGCAACAGTGGAGAGGGAACGTGACCTGTGTAGGTGCAGTATAGTGAAGAGGAAGGCAAAATATCAGCGGCGGTGAGCTTTAAGTTTCCTTGTGCAAGAGTGGAGAGGGAACGTGACCTCTGTAGGTGCAGTATAGTGAAGAGGAAGGCAAAATATCAGCGGCGGTGAAACTTTAAATTTCCTTGTGCAAGAGTGGAGAGGGAACATGACCTGTGTATGTGGAGTATAGTGAAGAGGGAGGCAAAATATCAGTCGCGGTGGAGCTTTAAGTTCCCTTGTGTAACAGTGGAGAGGGAACGTGACCTGTGTAGGTGCAGTGTAGTGAAGAGGAAGGCAAAATATCAGCAGCAATGGAGCTTTAAGTTTCCTTGTGCAACAGTGGAGAGGGAACGTGACCTGTGTAGGTGCAGTGTAGTGAAGAGGAAGGCAAAATATCAGCAGCGGTGGAGCTTCAAATTTCCTTGTGCAAGAGTGGAGAGGGAACGTGACCTATGTAGGTGCAGTACAGTGGAGAGGGAGAAAAGCTATATCGCTTGGACGAGATTTCCTTATTGAGAATGGGTTGCTATGGACATGCAAGCTGGCAGAGTTAATGTGCCTACAAACAAGTAATTATATCGCGACGAATGTAAGAAACGATTGTGCTAAGCCACGCATAACTACGGTTGCGTCGATAGACTGTTGCCAGCGTTACACACTCTACTCGCATTTAGCCCTCTACAATTTCCTGTAATGAGTCGGTAACCCTCGCAGAGAGATCGCCGAATACAAGGAACGGACGAGTTAATGGCTTTAATTTTCGTGAAGATTGCGCTTTGCCCGCCTCGCGTGATGCCGCCAACTTAGACAACGTTAACTAACACGCCACGGCTAGTCTAGTCAGAGGGGAACACCTGTCCGACGGCCTTCTAAACATTCTGCTAATGGAGTTTTAGTTTCATAATCATTGTATTTCGATTCTTTTAATCGATATAGTCATGCAGAAGCTTTTTTGACTAGACAAGGGAAAGTTTGGAATTTACAAGTTGTAGAAAAAAACATGAGAATGAGGAGCATAAGTTATAATATAGTGGAGGCTCAAGGGCTGCTACAAGTTGTAAACCATCAGTTAGCATTGAGAAACGTAAGCCGTCATGGGAACAAGGGAAATTCTGCTGTTGGAGACATAAGGAAGGAAATAGAGGTCTATAGAGGTTGAGTGATTGAGAGACAGACGGACAGAGAGAAAGAGAAACAGCGTAAATACTGTAAACGGACAATATCAGGCGAAAAGCAGGATGCATAGCTAGAAAAATTGCTTTTGATTATTGAAGATTGAGAGAGAGAGACTTCAGGTAAAGAAAAGAGGTAAATTGATAACAAAAGCAGGAAAATAAATAGAGTTTAAGGGATAAGGAGGGATATACCACTAGGCTAGGGAAAAATGCATTGGTACATTTTATAATATTTGAACTTAAATCTACCTTGGACGCATCTGACTCATTTTAGGAACGGATTTAAATTAAACCTGATCAGTAAATTTTGTATTCAGTATAACTCTTAACATCTAACAAAGGTGTTTTATTACCTATATTCTTATATTATTTAATTACATTTACCATATTCTATTAAAACCTGTATTAACTCCCCTCCTACATTGTGACGTGACATAAAACGACAATGTATTGATGATTTCACAAAGTTTCGTGGTTACTATTGTAGCCTGACCGCATTACGAAAACGTTTATTAAACAATCAATCAACTAATAGCTTGCCAAATGCTCTTCTACAGCAAAACCATATAACTAAGACCAATCAATCAACTAATAACTTGCCAAATGGTCTTCTACAGCAAGACCAATCAATCAACTAATAACTTGCCAAATGGTCTTCTACAGCAAGATCGTATAACCAAGACCAATCAATATACTAATACCTTGCCAAATGCTCTTATACAGCAAGATCGTATAACCAAGAAAAATCAATATACTAATACCTTGCCAAATGCTCTTCTACAGCAAGATCATATAAGCAAGACCAATTAATCAACTAATACCTTGCCAAATGCTGTTCTACAGCAAGATCATATAACCAAGACCAATCAATCAACTAATAACTTGCTAAATGTTCTTCTACAGCAAGATCATATAACCAAGACCAATCAATCAACTAATACCTTACTAAATGCTCTTCTACAGCAAGACCAATCAACCAACTAATACCTTACCAAATGCTGTTCTACAGTAAGATCATATAACCAAGACCAATCAATCAACTAATACCTTGCCAAATGCTCTTCTACAGCAAGATCATATAACCAAGACCAATCAATCAACTAATACCTTGCCAAATGCTCTTCTACAGCAAGATCATATAACCAAGACCAATCAATCAACTAATACCTTGCCAAATGCTCTTCTACAGCAAGATCATATAACCAAGACCAATCAATCAACTACTACCTTACCAAATGCTCTTCTACAGCAAGATCATATAACCAAGACCAATCAATCAACTAATAACTTGCTAAATGTTCTTCTACAGCAAGATCATATAACCAAGACCAATCAATCATCTAATACCTTGCCAAATGCTCTTCTACAGCAAGATCATATAACCAAGACAAATCAATATACTAATACCTTGCCAAATGCTCTTCTACAGCAAGATCATATAACCAAGACCAATCAATCATCTAATACCTTGCCAAATGCTCTTCTACAGCAAGATCATATAACCAAGACCAATCAATCAACTAATACCTTGCCAAATGCTCTTCTACAGCAAGATCATATAACCAAGACCAATCAATCAACTAATACCTTGCCAAATGCTCTTCTACAGCAAGATCATATAACCAAGACAAATCAATCAACTAATACCTTGCCAAATGCTCTTCTACAGCAAGATCATATAACCAAGACCAATCAATCATCTAATACCTTGCCAAATGCTCTTCTACAGCAAGATCATATAACCAAGACCAATCAATCAACTAATACCTTGCCAAATGCTCTTCTACAGCAAGATCATATAACCAAGACCAATCAATCAACTACTACCTTACCAAATGCTCTTCTACAGCAAGATCATATAACCAAGACCAATCAATCAACTAATACCTTGCCAAATGCTCTTCTACAGCAAGATCATATAACCAAGACCAATCAATCAACTACTACCTTACCAAATGCTCTTCTACAGCAAGATCATATAACCAAGACCAATCAATCAACTACTACCTTACCAAATGCTCTTCTACAGCAAGATCATATAACCAAGACCAATCAATCAACTAATACCTTGCCAAATGCTCTTCTACAGCAAGATCATATAACCAAGACCAATCAATCAACTACTACCTTGCCAAATGCTCTTCTACAGCAAGATCATATAACCAAGACCAATCAATCAACTACTACCTTACCAAATGCTCTTCTACAGCAAGATCATATAACCAAGACCAATCAATCAACTAATACCTTGCCAAATGCTCTTCTACAGCAAGATCATATAACCAAGACCAATCAATCAACTACTACCTTACCAAATGCTCTTCTACAGCAAGATCATATAACCAAGACCAATCAATCAACTACTACCTTAACAAATGCTCTTCTACAGCAAGATCATATAACCAAGACCAATCAATCAACTAATACCTTGCCAAATGCTCTTCTACAGCAAGATCATATAACCAAGACAAATCAATCAACTAATACCTTGCCAAATGCTCTTCTACAGCAAGATCATATAACCAAGACCAATCAATCATCTAATACCTTGCCAAATGCTCTTCTACAGCAAGATCATATAACCAAGACCAATCAATCAACTAATACCTTGCCAAATGCTCTTCTACAGCAAGATCATATAACCAAGACCAATCAATCAACTACTACCTTACCAAATGCTCTTCTACAGCAAGATCATATAACCAAGACCAATCAATCAACTAATACCTTGCCAAATGCTCTTCTACAGCAAGATCATATAACCAAGACCAATCAATCAACTACTACCTTACCAAATGCTCTTCTACAGCAAGATCATATAACCAAGACCAATCAATCAACTAATACCTAGCCAAATGCTCTTCTACAGCAAGATCATATAACCAAGACCAATCAATCAACTACTACCTTACCAAATGCTCTTCTACAGCAAGATCATATAACCAAGACCAATCAATCAACTACTACCTTACCAAATGCTCTTCTACAGCAAGATCATATAACCAAGACCAATCAATCAACTAATACCTTGCCAAATGCTCTTCTATAGCAAGATCATATAACCAAGACCAATCAATCAACTACTACCTTGCCAAATGCTCTTCTACAGCAAGATCATATAACCAAGACCAATCAATCAACTACTACCTTACCAAATGCTCTTCTACAGCAAGATCATATAACCAAGACCAATCAATCAACTACTACCTTGCCAAATGCTCTTCTACAGCAAGATCATATAACCAAGACCAATCAATCAACTACTACCTTACCAAATGCTCTTCTACAGCAAGATCATATAACCAAGACCAATCAATCAACTACTACCTTGCCAAATGCTCTTCTACAGCAAGATCATATAACCAAGACCAATCAATCAACTACTACCTTACCAAATGCTCTTCTACAGCAAGATCATATAACCAAGACCAATCAATCAACTACTACCTTACCAAATGCTCTTCTACAGCAAGATCATATAACCAAGACCAATCAATCAACTAATACCTTGCCAAATGCTCTTCTACAGCAAGATCATATAACCAAGACCAATCAATCAACTACTACCTTACCAAATGCTCTTCTACAGCAAGATCATATAACCAAGACCAATCAATCAACTAATACCTTGCCAAATGCTCTTCTACAGCAAGATCATATAACCAAGACCAATCAATCAACTACTACCTTACCAAATGCTCTTCTACAGCAAGATCATATAACCAAGACCAATCAATCAACTAATACCTTGCCAAATGCTCTTCTACAGCAAGATCATATAACCAAGACCAATCAATCAACTACTACCTTACCAAATGCTCTTCTACAGCAAGATCATATAACCAAGACCAATCAATCAACTAATACCTTGCCAAACGGTCTTCTTACCAAACATTTTAAAATAAATTCGTAATACTGAGACTACAAAGAAATTGAATGCAAAATGGTTACAAAACAGTCAGAGAAACATAAATGGATTCGCTGCAGCTATTCAGGTGAGCCGTGAACTGACAAGCTATTGCCCCCCTTTCCCCAAACGGGAACATTGCAATCTCGACAATGGAGGGATGGAGTTGGGAGGGTTATTGACAAATTAACGAATCGTCAGCTGTTTATAGGGCTGAGTCACGAAGGTGATTATTTAGACGTATCGTTATCTGCGCCTCCGACTGTCACTGGCTAATATGGCGCCGTAAATTATAAACCGTGAAAAGCGCACAGATACGCTTCAATACGGTCCTGCATAGGCGTTTGCTTGAAGAACTTATTACACTGTGACCGGCCACATGAGTGAATACTTCATTCGAAGAATGTACTTAATACACGTTTTACTACAATCTAGTTAATGTGGCGAATGGAATGGTGTAGTTGGAAGGAGAATTTTATTAGATGTCGAAAAATCTACTAAATACAAATTTTATGCAAAGAATTTAATTCGGTTATTAAAAAGTGTTACTCACGACTTGAGAAATATTCAACTATTCGAAGTGACAACTACAAAGCATAATTAACTTAACGACATACGTAGTATTTTTAACTTTGGGGATCGTTGCTTTTTGTTTGAGCTTGCAGTTTGACCAGCAGGCGAAACTGTGGGAGAAATATTTATAATCAAGTAGTTTGATAATAAATTACAATGAGACAGTCAGTAGAAATATTGAACAGAAGTGGATTTTTTAATGGAAAAATGCAGTAGATTGAGGATTTACTACAATCTAGTTAATGTGGCGAATGGAATAGTATTGACATAATGGCATTATCACTATATTGAAATAATTTTAGTAAGATTTATTGAAATATAAAACATTTAATAAATGATGAAAAATAAATATTGAATTTAAACATTTTAAATGAAGTAAATAGCGTAACACAAGCTACCTGTTAAAAGAGCTAGTTTACAACATGACCTGTGTTATAAAATCATCTGTTGTATGAAATCATATGTTATCACTCCTTTAAAGCTAATATAATTATATATGTTACATATATTAGGTCTACATAGTTGATGTTTCAGCCTAAACGTATAGGCAAAAGCAATGTACATCTATATTGCATATATAGCGCCTGAAATATGTATTGCTGCACGGGTTGCAAAATATAAATATTTTTCGAAACTATACTCTATTTTGAATAAAGTAATTTAAAGCGAGTTTCGCCAGACCCAGACTATAGAGAAGAAGCATATTCGTAGTATATAATTTATAGTCATAATTAACATTTATAAGCGTTTAACATTTCGTATGCACTGATGAGTTTAAGTTCTGTATAAAGTGAAACTATTCTAAAAATATACACAGACAGTGTGTTGTGATCGCTTGCAGATTATTCCGTCAGGCAGCGTGCGTGTGCCTGTTGGGACATTATAACCCAATGATGGCAAAAGCCAATGATGAAAACTCTGCGGGGATAAATGTGCAGAAGGTAGAGCATTCTGAAACCATTGGTAATAGTGAGTGATCCCGATGACGGACATATTCCCATAGGAGAGCAAACTGTGATGATTGGCACCTATCGTGAAACCGGTGTTTGAAATGTAGAGTCTACCCGAAGGGACTTGAATCTCAGAAATGCCAAGATAACGTTCTTCCTGTTAATGATCCATACAACATTCTTATAATATAGTCGTTTTACGCAGATTAGAATAGTACCCCGGCCCTCGGAGACGAGTGGTATTAGGTGGAAACAGGTGTTAAGAAGTTATACGAATAACTTGAACCATACTTAACAGAAACAGGAAATTCACGTCATAGCTGTGATAAAGTCTTAGTGTAGTATCAAAGGTAGAGATGGAATGGGTTAAGTGAGTCAAGGATGGGTAGGCCGTAAAATAAAGCTGAAAGTTGTGAGATATGACAGCAAGGCATGTTTTGTATAGGGTCAAGGTGTGATAAAGTCTTAGTGTAGTAACAAAGGTAGAGATAAAATGGGTTAAGTGGGTCGAGGGTGAGTAAGGCGTATAATAGAGCCGAACGTTGTGAGATATGACTGCAAGACATGATTCCGTATAGGATAAAGGTGTCATAAAGTCTTCTGTAGTATCAAAAATAGAGATGGAGTAGGTTAAGAGGGTCAATGGTGAGTAGGGCGTATAATAGAGACGACCGTTGTGAGATATGACTGCAAGACATGGCTCTGTATAGGGTAAAGGTGTAATAAAGTCTTACTGTAGTATCAAAAGTAGAGATGAAATGTGTTAAGTGAGTCAAGGGTGAGTAGGGCGTATAATAGAGCCGAACGTTGTGAGATATGACTGCAAGTCATGATTTTGTATAGGGTCAAAGTCTGATAAAGCGTTATTGTATGTCTGATAAAGATGGGCGTCTGCCCCTGTCGGTGCCTTGTTGCCAGGACTTCCTGCGCGTTCCAGTGGCCTGCGAGGAGGACCTACAGCGTCTCTTTGGCGAACTGCAGGAAAGCCTTTGTAGCGGATTCAGCTGTGTCGTCACCGTCAAGACATCAAGGGTGACGACTCGGAGCGGCCAGTGCAAGGACTGCAGGACCGTTGGACATGCGTCCCAAGTGGTACGGCGGCTGTCCTCAGCACGAGCCCCGGCTTCGCCGACAGAAGAAACAGAAGCAGACGCCCGCGCCGAGAAACGATCGCCAGATCCTTGGATGATCCAGTTTCCCCCAAGATACTGCCGCCAACACCTGCGGACAGCAAAGAGGCTGCGTCATCGTCGCCGCCGGATACAGTGGTATCCAAGAAAACTGCTCCCACTCGTAAGAGGAAGTACCGGAACACCGAGTACAGGGAGGATCCCGCTGCTGTGGCTACCGGCTGAGAGAGAGTTTGGCGTCACCGCCGTCGGCCCAAGACCAAGCTGGCCCGTGTCGAGGAGCTTAAGAAGAAGTATTCCTTCTGGGATTCCGAGGAAGCTGATGACACCTGCCCTGAACTGATCCCGGACGACGAGCTTACGACCTCCTTTAAAAAAAGTTACCGAGCTCGTTCTTGCTTCGGGAGTGAATATCAAGGACCAAAATATCGCCATCAACCACATTCAACTCTATGAAGAACATATGAGAGAGGATGTGTGGAAAAGGAGATCAGGACTAAACGTCGGTGGCGGAACAAGCAGCGAGCATGGTGAAGGCGACGACGAAGAGAAGCTGAAGCAGCATCCCTAGTAAAATAAGCTATTTTTTTTTGTATTCAATAAAATTGTATTTTTTTCTTATTGTTTTTAAAGATGTATTTTTTTTGTGTAAAAATTTTTTGAATAAAAAATCCCAAATCAAAGGTAGGGATGGAATGGGTTAAGTGGGTCGAGGGTGAGTAGGGCGTATAATAGAGCCGAACGTTGTGAGATATGACTGCAAGACATGATTCCGTATAGGATAAAGGTGTCATAAAGTTTTACTGTAGTATCAAAGGTAGAGATGAAATGGGTTAAGTGGGTCAAGGGTGAGTAGGGCGTATAATAGAGCCGAACGTTGTGAGATATGACTGCAAGACATGATTCCGTATAGGATAAAGGTGTCATAAAGTTTTACTGTAGTATCAAAGGTAGAGATGAAATGGGTTAAGTGGGTCAAGGGTGAGTTGGGCGTATAATAGAGCTGACCGTTGTGAGATATGACTGCAAGTCATGATTTTGTATAGGGTCAAAGTCTGATAAAGCGTTATTGTATGTCTGATAAAGATGGGCGTCTACCCCTGTCGGTGCCTTGTTGCCAGGACTTCCTGCGCGTTCCAGTGGCCTGCGAGGAGGACCTACAGCGTCTCTTTGGCGAACTGCAGGAAAGCCTTCGTAGCGGATTCAGCTGTGTCGTCACCGTCAAGACATCAAGGGTGACCACTCGGAGCGGCCAGTGCAAGGACTGCAGGACCGTTGGACATGCGTCCAAGTGGTACGGCGGCTGTCCTCAGCACGAGCCCCGGCCTCGCCGACAGATGAAACAGAAGCAGACGCCCGCGCCGAGAAACGATCGCCAGATCCTTGGGTGATCCAGTTTCCCCCAAGATACTGCCACCAACACCTGCGGACAGCAAAGACGCTGCGTCATCGTCGCCGCCGGATACAGTGGTATCCAAGAAAACTGCTCCCACTCGTAAGAGGAAGTACCGGAACACCGAGTACAGGGAGGATCCCGCTGCTGTGGCTACCGGCTGGGAGAGAGTTTGGCGTCACCGCCGTCGGCCCAAGACCAAGCTGGCCCGTGTCGAGGAGCTTAAGAAGAAGTATTCCTTCTGGGATTCCGAGGAAGCTGATGACACCTGCCCTGAACTGATCCCGGACGACGAGCTTACGACCTCCTTTAAAAAAGTTACCGAGCTCGTTCTTGCTTCGGGAGTGAATATCAAGGACCAAAATATCGCCATCAACCACATTCAACTCTATGAAGAACATATGAGAGAGGATGTGTGGAAAAGGAGATCAGGACTAAACGTCGGTGGCGGAACAAGCAGCGAGCATGGTGAAGGCGACGACGAAGAGAAGCTGAAGCAGCATCCCTAGTAAAATAAGCTATTTTTTGTATCCAATAAAATTGTATATTTTGTCTTACTGTTTTTAAAGATGTATTTTTTTTGTAAATTTTTTTTGAATAAAAAATCCCAAATCAAAGGTAGGGATGGAATGGGTTAAGTAGGTCGAGTGTGAGTAGGGCGTATAATAGAGCCGAAAATTGTGAAATATGATTGCATGACATGATTTTGTATAGGCAGTGTACGTTTTCTTTTTTACGCAGTTTTAAGACTGTAGAATTAAGGTAGACACATGAACCCCTGTAGTAAATGTTGTAGGGGAGATATGACGGCAGGATCACGTACCTATCGGGCTTCACTCTTTTCCGGAAGGACAGATTTACTTGTACACTCACGTGGAACTCGGGACATAATTAATAACATTTAGTTTTTGACATTGCTTCAAACACTAAAGCATAAAGGAACTAAGGTTTTCATGTTTGTGTTACTATTAGAATGACCCAGAGGTAACAAAACATTGTCCCTGAAACGGTAGAATAGACACCTAGATGCTATGTTGATATCTACAGTAATTGGCTCGTCGATAATCTTGTCATTGCTCGACAATTACCCTAATCGATTCACACAGTACTGTCGATACATCAGTGACGAATGTTACGACATTAGCACGTAAATGCAACGGTTCTGTGACTGCAATATACGCACACTATACATTTGCCATAGAACAGTGAACTTGCATATGGAAAGCTCTGCATTTCTAACACTTTCTTTTTTTTATAAGCATCACTTTTAAAACCGCCAAAATATTTGTTCCACTTACACGCCTAGAAGGTTATGCCATGGCATTATTTGAATTAGGATGGTCGTTTCGGGAGAAGTGTCTGTCACTGTACTATCCTCTTAAGCTTTGTAAGATTTGGTCTTGTAGAGACACTATAAAAACTGTGCGACATTAGAGGTGATTAAAACGTCCATCGATTGTAACGTACGTGGATGTTGGGCGGGGTTACAGAAGCATCACAAACCCCTGACTTAAAAACAAAAATTATATCATAGTAACAATTTTCTCTACTATATGAATCAAAAGTAGTATATATATATATCCCGCGGAAATCACCAAACTGTACAAACTGTTCACTCGTCGACTCTAAGCAACTTGCGGTTCGTGAGAAATGAAGTCCCTGCCGAGAGCGTTGAGTGACACAGGGAACGTCGCGACTTGAGGTTCGTGAGAAATGAAGTCCCCGCCGAGAGCGTTGAGTGACACAGGGAACGTCGCGACTTGAGGTTTGTGAGAAATGAAGTCCCTGCCGAGAGCGTTGAGTGACACAGGTAATGTCGCGACTTGAGGTTCGATTGAAATGGAGTCCCCGCCGAGAGCGTTGAGTGACACAGGGAACGTCGCGACTTGAGGTTCGTGAGAAATGAGGTCCCTGCCGAGAGCGTTGAGTGACACAGGGAACGTCGCGACTTGAGGTTCGTGAGAAATGAAGTCCCAGGCGAGAGCGTTAAGTGACACAGGGAACGTCGCGACTTGAGGTTCGTGAGAAATGAAGTCCCTGCCGAGAGCGTTGAGTGACACAGGTAATGTGGCGACTTGAGGTTCGATTGAAATGGAGTCCCCGCCGAGAGCGTTGAGTGACACAGGGAACGTCGCGACTTGAGGTTCGTGAGAAATGAAGTCCCCGCCGAGAGTGTTGAGTGACAAAGCGAACGTCGCTACTTGAGGCTCGTGAGAAGTGAAGTCCCCGCCGAGAGTGTTGAGTGACACAAGGAAAGTAGCGGCTTGAGGTACGTGAGAAATGAAGTTCCCACCGAGAGCATTGAGTGACACAGGGAACGTCGCGACTTGAGGTTCGTGAAAAATGAAGTCCCCGCCGAGAGCATTGAGTGACACAGGGAACGTCGCGACTTGAGGTTCGATTGAAATGGAGACCCCGCCGAGAGCATTGAATGACACAGGGAACGTCGCGACTTGAGGTTCGTGAGAAATAAAGTCCCCGCCGAGAGCATTGAGTGACACAGGGAACGTCGCGAATTGAGGTTCGTGAGAAATGAAGTCCCCGCCGAGAGTGTTGAGTGACACAGGGAACGTCGCGACTTGAGGTTCGAGAGAAATGGAGACCCCGCCGAGAGCGTTGAGTGACACAGAGAACGTCGCGACTTGAAGTTCGTGAGAAATGAAGTCCCCGCCGAGAGCGATTAGTGACACAGGGAATGTCGCGACTTGAGGGTCGTGAGAAATGAAGTCCCCGCCGAGAGCGTTGAGTGACACAGGGAACGTCGCGACTTGAGGTTTGTGAGAAATGAAGTCCCTGCCGAGAGCGTTGAGTGACACAGGTAATGTCGCGGCTTGAGGTTCGATTGAAATGGAGTCCCCGCCGAGAGCGTTGAGTGACACAGGGAACGTCGCGACTTGAGGTTCGTGAGAAATGAGGTCCCTGCCGAGAGCGTTGAGTGACACAGGGAACGTCGCGACTTGAGGTTCGTGAGAAATGAAGTCCCAGGCGAGAGCGTTAAGTGACACAGGGAACGTCGCGACTTGAGGTTCGTGAGAAATGAAGTCCCTGCCGAGAGCGTTGAGTGACACAGGTAATGTGGCGACTTGAGGTTCGATTGAAATGGAGTCCCCGCCGAGAGCGTTGAGTGACACAGGGAACGTCGCGACTTGAGGTTCGTGAGAAATGAAGTCCCCGCCGAGAGTGTTGAGTGACAAAGCGAACGTCGCTACTTGAGGCTCGTGAGAAGTGAAGTCCCCGCCGAGAGTGTTGAGTGACACAAGGAAAGTAGCGGCTTGAGGTACGTGAGAAATGAAGTTCCCACCGAGAGCATTGAGTGACACAGGGAACGTCGCGACTTGAGGTTCGTGAGAAATGAGGTCCCTGCCGAGAGCGTTGAGTGACACAGGGAACGTCGCGACTTGAGGTTCGTGAGAAATGAAGTCCCAGGCGAGAGCGTTAAGTGACACAGGGAACGTCGCGACTTGAGGTTCGTGAGAAATGAAGTCCCTGCCGAGAGCGTTGAGTGACACAGGTAATGTCGCGACTTGAGGTTCGATTGAAATGGAGTCCCCGCCGAGAGCGTTGAGTGACACAGGGAACGTCGCGACTTGAGGTTCGTGAGAAATGAGGTCCCTGCCGAGAGCGTTGAGTGACACAGGGAACGTCGCGACTTGAGGTTCGTGAGAAATGAAGTCCCAGGCGAGAGCGTTAAGTGACACAGGGAACGTCGCGACTTGAGGTTCGTGAGAAATGAAGTCCCTGCCGAGAGCGTTGAGTGACACAGGTAATGTGGCGACTTGAGGTTCGATTGAAATGGAGTCCCCGCCGAGAGCGTTGAGTGACACAGGGAACGTCGCGACTTGAGGTTCGTGAGAAATGAAGTCCCCGCCGAGAGTGTTGAGTGACAAAGCGAACGTCGCTACTTGAGGCTCGTGAGAAGTGAAGTCCCCGCCGAGAGTGTTGAGTGACACAAGGAAAGTAGCGGCTTGAGGTACGTGAGAAATGAAGTTCCCACCGAGAGCATTGAGTGACACAGGGAACGTCGCGACTTGAGGTTCGTGAAAAATGAAGTCCCCGCCGAGAGCATTGAGTGACACAGGGAACGTCGCGACTTGAGGTTCGATTGAAATGGAGACCCCGCCGAGAGCATTGAATGACACAGGGAACGTCGCGACTTGAGGTTCGTGAGAAATAAAGTCCCCGCCGAGAGCATTGAGTGACACAGGGAACGTCGCGAATTGAGGTTCGTGAGAAATGAAGTCCCCGCCGAGAGTGTTGAGTGACACAGGGAACGTCGCGACTTGAGGTTCGAGAGAAATGGAGACCCCGCCGAGAGCGTTGAGTGACACAGAGAACGTCGCGACTTGAAGTTCGTGAGAAATGAAGTCCCCGCCGAGAGCGATTAGTGACACAGGGAATGTCGCGACTTGAGGGTCGTGAGAAATGAAGTCCCCGCCGAGAGCGTTGAGTGACACAGGGAACGTCGCGACTTGAGGTTCGAGAGAAATGGAGTCAACGCCGACAGCGTTGAGTGACACAGGGAACGTCGCGACTTGAGGTTCGTGAGAAATGAAGTCCCCGCCGAGAGCGTTGAGTGACAAAGGGAACATCGCGACTTAAGGTACGTGAGAAATAAAGTCCCCGCCGAGAGCATTGAGTGACACAGGGAACGTCGCGACTTGAGGTTCGTGAGAAATGAAGTCCCCGCCGAGAGCGTTGAGTGACAAAGGGAACATCGCGACTTAAGGTACGTGAGAAATGGAGTCCCCGTCAAGAGCGTTGAGTGACACAGGGAACGTCGCGACTTGATGTTCGTGAGAAATGGAGTCCCCGTCGAGAGCGTTGAGTGACAAAGGGATTGTCGCGACTTGATGTTCGTGAGAAATGAAGTCCCCGCCGAGAGCGTTGAGTGACACAGGGAACGTCGCGACTTGAGGTTCGTGAGAAATGGAGTTAACGCCGACAGCGTTGAGTGACACGGGGAACGTCGCGACTTGAGGTTCGTGAGAAATGAAGTCCCCGCCGAGAGCGTTGAGTGACAAAGGGAACATCGCGACTTAAGGTACGTGAGAAATAAAGTCCCCGCCGAGAGCATTGAGTGACACAGGGAACGTCGCGACTTGAGGTTCGTGAGAAATGAAGTCCCCGCCGAGAGCGTTGAGTGACAAAGGGAACATCGCGACTTAAGGTACGTGAGAAATAAAGTCCCCGCCGAGAGCATTGAGTGACATAGGGAACGTCGCGACTTGAGGTTCGTGAGAAATGAAGTCCCCGCCGAAAGCGTTGAGTGACACAGGGAACGTCGCGACTTGAGGTTCGTGAGAAATGAAGTCCCCGCCGAGAGCGTTGAGTGACAAAGGGAACATCGCGACTTAAGGTACGTGAGAAATGGAGTCCCCGTCAAGAGCGTTGAGTGACACAGGGAACGTCGCGACTTGATGTTCGTGAGAAATGGAGTCCCCGTCGAGAGCGTTGAGTGACAAAGGGATTGTCGCGACTTGATGTTCGTGAGAAATGAAGTCCCCGCCGAGAGCGTTGAGTGACACAGGGAACGTCGCGACTTGAGGTTCGTGAGAAATGGAGTTAACGCCGACAGCGTTGAGTGACACGGGGAACGTCGCGACTTGAGGTTCGTGAGAAATGAAGTCCCCGCCGAGAGCGTTGAGTGACAAAGGGAACATCGCGACTTAAGGTACGTGAGAAATAAAGTCCCCGCCGAGAGCATTGAGTGACACAGGGAACGTCGCGACTTGAGGTTCGTGAGAAATGAAGTCCCCGCCGAGAGCGTTGAGTGACAAAGGGAACATCGCGACTTAAGGTACGTGAGAAATAAAGTCCCCGCCGAGAGCATTGAGTGACATAGGGAACGTCGCGACTTGAGGTTCGTGAGAAATGAAGTCCCCGCCGAAAGCGTTGAGTGACACAGGGAACGTCGCGACTTGAGGTTCGTGAGAAATGAAGTCCCCGCCGAGAGCGTTGAGTGACAAAGGGAACATCGCGACTTAAGGTACGTGAGAAATAAAGTCCCCGCCGAGAGCATTGAGTGACACAGGGAACGTCGCGACTTGAGGTTCGTGAGAAATGAAGTCCCCGCCGCGAGCGTTGAGTGACAAAGGGAACATCGCGACTTAAGGTACGTGAGAAATGGAGTCCCCGTCAAGAGCGTTGAGTGACACAGGGAACGTCGCGACTTGAGGTTCGTGAGAAATGAAGTCCCCGCCGAGAGCGTTGAGTGACAAAGGGAACGTCGCGACTTGAGGTTCGTGAGAAATGAAGTCCCCGCCGAGAGCGTTGAGTGACACGGGGAACGTCGCGTTTCCTTCGCCAAGTAAAGCCACAAAACGTAAGGAAGTTTTGCCCAGTGCGCATGTCTGTTTCGAACAACGTACTCCAGCAGTTAATAATTAATACAAAACTTGGTACAAGTATATAACTACCTTTGTTAAATATTTACCCGAAAGTCACGCTACGCTCTACCGCCCGACTTAATGTTTACAACTTTTATACATAACTTTGCTCACGACACCAATTTTATTTTATTCTCAACGAAACAAACATCTTCATTTGCGTTTTATAATTTCCAAGTCCTGTGGGCAAAGTTTGTGCTACTTTAGGCCAAGATAAATTAACGTCCCTAATAAAACTTTGTCTATAATAACTTTGCTCACATTAAGAAGGAACTTGTTTTACGACAGAACAAGAGAAAGTAAAGAGTCCATGCGAAAGCGTGTCAAGAGTTCAGCACATGCGTTACAACCTTCGCTTGACGGTAAAGCGTCACTTTGCTTAGTTTGCTGCGTGCTAGTGAATGCCTGACATTACATCAATAATGTTAGAAATAAATGCTTTTATACAATATATAAAGTTATTTGTGTAAATGTTAGGAAGAGTAGCGTTCACTCCAATTATTAGGCGCAAAGAAAGAACCGGTTCTGCGTTTCTAGTCACCTCTTGACTCAAGAAAAACCCCACCTTGGAACACAATGTTTGTTATCGAAAAGTCACGGTCGCTGCTGACTTGACGGAAGTAGTATCTGCGGTCGCTGCTGACCTGCCGGAAGTACCTGCACGCAAACATGCTACATTGTTGTACCACACAGAACAACAAGCTCGGCAAATTTTTAACTATATTTACTATGCGCTGTGCATTTAAAATTATATAAATGTATTCACGGTGGTACACAAATTTGTGGTCATTTTTTTGTATGGAAGCAAAGTTAGGGAATAAGTAGGGAAAACATTTGTGATGTCAATGTTAGTTTTGTTTTCAAATTACTAAATGAAATTTACATACATCTTAAAACAGTCTAACTTCTACATCAGCCTTGCTTTTGTTTATATATCTAGGCTTGTGGTAGCGTCTTCGCCATGCGAGTTTTTGCATTGCTTCTTTCGCATATCAGCTTTAAGCATTAAACATTTGATCTTATCGATTATTTTTTCAATATCTACTACTTGGAATATTATTTTTATGTTTCTTTTTATTATAGCTTGGTTATGTATATATTTCTTGGCAATACATACTTTTTGAAAATACGTAACACTTTCGGTCTGCCATTAAAATTCAGGACCAAATTTAGACAAAAACATTTTACGGTTTGAAAAATATTTTTATAGCGGGATTATTTCTAACGTGATTCAATACTTTGTTGATTACTCAAATGTTTCTTTTTAATATGATATACATTTTTACATATGTAGTAACTGTAGCGCGAAAATAACTCATTATTGCTTCGTAATGTTTTCAGCGCGCGTAGTAGCGCAGGGAACTACTAGTCACCTGTTGCCAATCGAACTATGGTCGGAAAATATCACAATTTTCTGGAAGAGCCGAGAAACTAGTTTTGCCTGAGTATGACTGCGTCAAGCACCTTTTGACTTCCACAACGCCCCAATCCTTCCCAAGTAGGATCATGGACACTTTATTGGAAGACTTTGTATGGTAGGTATATATATACATACACTAAAGACCTTGTTATTATGGGAACCAAGTTAAAAAAGAGAAATACTTTCCCTTAAGGCGCCACTAGAGCCCTAGGTGCAAATGGGTCTAGCTAAAAATTAGATACATGAGTTACAAAAAGTTGACAGGCAAATGCACACAGGGTTCTTGTGAACTCAATAATATAAGCTTTTCTAAACATGAGTTCCAAGGAGACCGTCTCCTTTTTACAGAAGGTTTAGCACAAAAAGAATTCATCATTTGTGTTTAATAGGATATTGAAGCAATAAAACTAGCTTTATAATAAAGATTGTATGTTCTGAAGATGAAGCTACGGTCACCGATAAACACGTAAATGTATAGTTTGCTATTTTCTTTCGTAAACTGGTTATTTGGTGGTTTATTGGTAATTGTATAGAACCACAGTCTCACAATATTACATCATTGAATAGTTACATGCCATAAAGAATGTTAGCTTTCTATAGTTACAAATTTGCCTTCAATGCCCTCGGAATGTACTAAACGAAAGTTGAAATAGTTCAAAGATGGTTATTGTCAGCATTTGCCCTAGCGGTGTTTAGGGGGGAGGGTTACTCCGTCGAGTGCTGCTTGCAATAAACCCACCCCTTTCTGTTTTATTGCACCAATAACACACAATTAAATTCCACTTTAACCAGCCTAGACGGAATCTGATGAAATTTTTCGCCTATAAAATAAACCCGGCGGCCTGGCTTCCGTCTCCTTTACTGACAACGATGCGGATTAGTTCCGGTTTGATTTCCTCACAAACTTATTTTACGAAAAGATTTCTAAAAATTATTACTAACAATACGCTTAGTAAATCTTTTCCATTATCATATTTGCTGTACGTAATAGTGTTAAAAGTTTCTAGTATTTATACTGAACTTTTGAATAATCGGATGTTTTAACAAATTAATAGATTAAAAGAATTTCAAAAGGAAATTTTCGCAAACGGTCCAAGTTGCACGTCGGACAGAAAAGATGCCCGGTAGAACTACTAGTGCCTTGATAGAGAGCTTTTCGGAACCCTGGTACCGGTATAGTGGAAGTGAGGTCAGTGGACGATTTGTTCCGAAGAGTTCCGACAACGGAACATCTTTTAACCACTTCACTTAGAGGTTATTTAGTGGTTATGCTTAACCCGTTTACGTTACATTCAGTACTGTGAATTGGAAGTTGGTTAAAACTATGATATTTTCTATTTACATTTATTTTAATTCCAAAATTATTATGTTATTTTAAAGCAACCAGTGATTGTAACTTTTATAAAATTAAACTAATGGATTTATATCAATACATAAAAATGTACAAATACAATGAATTTTAAAATTTCAACACTTGAAGATTTATTAATAGACAAGGTATGTTTTCTACTTCCAAGCGTTGAATAAGGTACAGAGGTTATATATTCGGTAAACAATAAAACTGTTCGGGACGTGTTGTTTCTTAGTGACTCAATTGCTATTAAATTTTGCAACTTATTTTATAAAAAGTCCTAGTGTGATTTTATTATTGAATTATAAGATGTTTAGATTTGTATTTTACGAAAACAAACTGGGATCCGAACAAATTTGTAGGGGTATCAAATGCTTTTCGTGTACGCCTGGTTGTGTAGATATTTGCCATTATAGAAAGAAGCACACAATTATAGTCGACTTATGTTTGTATAGTCATCCCTTTACAAATACCACCCCCTGTCCGTACATCATCCATTCATACCTGTACGTCCATTACTCACTGACCGTACGTCATCCCTCACTACGGACCATTGTCTATCGTCCGTACATCATCCCTTGTCCGTACATCATCCATTGATACCTAAACGTCCATTACTCACTGACCGTACGCCATCCCTCTTTACGGACCACTGTATATCGTCCGTACGTCATCCCTTGTCCGTACAACATCCATTGATACCTAAACGTCCATTACTCACTGACCGCACGCCATCCCTCTTTACGGACCACTGTATATCGTCCGTACGTCATCCCTTGTCCGTACAACATCCATTGATACCTAAACGTCCATTACTCACTGAACGTACGCCACCCCTCTCTACGGACCACTGTCTATCGTCCGTACGTCATCCCTTGTCCGTACAACATCCATTGATACCTAAACGTCCATTACTCACTGACCGTACGCCCTCCCTATCTACGGACCACTGTCCATCTTCCGTACATCATCCCTTGTCCGTACAGCATCCATTGATACCTGTACGTCCATTACTCACTGACCGTACGCCATCCCTCTCTATGGACCACTGTCCATCTTCCGTACATCATCCCTTGTCCGTACGTCACCCATTCATACATGTCCGTCCATTACTCACTGACTGTACGCCATCTCTATCCGTACATCGTCTATTATCCGTGCATCATCGCTTGTTTGTATATTATCCCTCGTCCATGCATCATACTTTAACCAGATAAATGTTGATATTCTACTCGAACTTTTAGACCTAAACCACAGAGAGTATAACTATGGCATTAAATGATTGGTTATAGATGTTCATAACTGACGTTAATATTTTTGGATATTTCAGAAAGTTAAGAAATGTAAAGTTTAGCGCCAGTTACCAATGTTTGAAGCCCGATCTTTTTTTCTATTTTAGCGATTAAGTGTAAAACATGCACTTTTGGAACGTATCTGTTACGATCAGTGATGCCTAAATACAGACACCCTTGCTGCTGAAATATATGTTGACAAGATTCAATAAAGCCGAAATGGCGCGGGACTTGTCAGGGTGGCGCGGCGGTGAAGTGCTGTTCACTTGAAATTTGTCAACCGTGTTCCTGTGAGACCCCCGTGTTCAACATTTCACCAGGCTTTTGAATTTATTGCGTATCTTGAGGACCCCTTCCCCCTCGAAGTTTAGGGGTAAATATCTAAATAAATCGCGCGAGGTTTGCATTTGTTATAATTGTTCCAATGTTTTTAATATAAAATCGTTAATGCATGAGCCTTATAAAGAGATAATCAATCACGTATAAGTTTTAGAGTTTTATACATTTGTTAACGTTTATAGTTCCAACCTTTTGCCACAGCGAGTGACCTATATAACCTTTCTCTAAGAAGAAAGGATGGAAAAAAGAGATGAACGATACAAATAGGACGTGCGAATAGGGAGCCGATGATAAATAGTAGTCGCGAGGCCAAGATCGCCAACTGAGAGGGCTTTTTTCTAACACTTAGAGAGGTGTGTGTAAATAGAGTAGACAGTTTAGGGACGCTTTACATAACCTCAACACACCCGTCTCGAGCAACGCCTAGCTAGATCACTTTGAAGAAGAAAAGTGAAGTTTAAACCCATCCGGTCGGAGTTCATCCGGACGTGTAAATTAATCTCACAATGTAGGCTGCAATTTTATTTTAGTTACAATTACACGGAAATAATTTTTAACGTTGCAGAAATTATATTTGAACGTGAAAATATAAAAACATAATTTTAAATAAATATATATACTATATTCAATAATTCTTGTATTTGTATTTTGACTTATTTCTTTATTAATACACAAGAATACATATTGCGATATATATATATATATATATATATATATATATATATTATATATATATATATATATATATATATATATATATATATAATATATAATAATAATTATATATTATATAATTAAACTATGAAATGTAAATGTTATTAAAGCAAGAGAAATAGGAGTAACAACTTTATAAATAACATGGTACTGACTACGAGTCTATGCTAATTCTATAGAACGATAAAGTTTAGAAAAAACAGGACGTGTGCGTGCGTGCACGAGCGGGTGTGTGTGTTTAAACGGGCAGATAGGTCATTTAAAGCTTATAATAATGAAAACTAAATTTACAAAGAATTTATAAATTCAAAATTGTCTAAACTTAAGTTATAACGAGATTAAAATCAACAATGTAAACAAATTACGTAATAACTCTAACAAAATGTAAGATGAAACAAAAATTTTAAAATTTTTAACATGCAATTATCCAAATCAATAGAAATAAAATAAGTGCATAATTTAAGTAATATTTCAATAAATTTTTATAAAAGCACTTCAGATACATGAACGCGGCTTCAAACGGGGAGAGTCGATATATATATATATATATATATATATATATATATATATATATATATATATATATATATATATACAGATAGAGAGAGAGAGAACGTGTGTGTGTGTGTGAGAGAGAGAGAGAGAGTGTGTGTGTGTTTAAGAGAGAGAGAGGTTTGTGTGTGTGTGTGTGTGTTAGAGAGAGAGAGAGAGAGAGAGAGAGAGAGAGAGAGAGAGAGAGAGAGAGAGAGAGAGAGAGAGAGAGAGGTGTGTGTGTGTGTGTGTGTGTGTGTGTGTGTGTTAGTCAGGTACACATATTTAAATTCAAGATAAAATACATGTGGCATACTCCAACACATAACTTAACACATCAGAATATCACCAAAACATCCAATAAGCATTGTCACTAAAATAGACACGTGTTTTTTATTACTTTTATAAATCAGCACTTTTTTGTAATCCCAAGAACCTTCAACGTTATTAAATATTTCTTCGTAAGGAATTGATACTTTTAAAAGGAAGAATGCGTACCGGGTTACGAGAGAGAGTTTCAGTATCATTCCACCGCTAAATCTACTACCCTTATCAACCCTATTATGTACACTTGTTGGCTTTAAATAGATTTATTCCCAATAGAAAAAGGAGCCAAATATAATGAACTTGGTAAATAAGAATATTGTAGAAATTACAAAAGCACTAAACTAAACTAAGCCGAAAACCTTTATTCGATTCTTTAACAACGATTATTGAAACAAAATTATATATTATAGGATAAGTTTGTAATTTTAGAAGTGTCTAAAGGTGATGTATTGTATTAACACGAAATACAACCCTAAAAAACACTCACTATGCGGGAGTTTGGATAACCTTCGTTACGTTGACAGCGTTCATGATTCTTGATATGTCTTGAAGACTTGACACCCTCGATGTGTTCGCACACAATTACAAGCACGCAACTCCCTTCCCTCCCGAGTAATTTATAACATTTACAACCCTACCACTGATTCCACCGAGCTACCTTTGCGATACGTATATGTCCTAACACACAGGCGTATCTTTGTGTCAACGGTTTTAATCAAAGCATCTTGGAAAGTCTATCAATGTAGCCTACTCAAACCCATGATGCCATTACTCACCCCTTGCGCCCTGATCAAGGGGTTTTACCTTATCCTTACCTAATGGCTAATCGCCTAAAAATCAATAGATCAATAACAAACTAAAGCATTAGAGTCGAATCTAGGATAGAGCTCTTGAGATTATACACAGAATTCCATAGGGATATAAATACGTAATCCTATGTTCTGTCGGGTTCACCCCTGTAACATAGGTAGGCCTACTTGTAAGGCGTAGATGCTACGAGTGTAGACAGTGCCTGACGAGTAACGTACAAGAATACCTTAAACTCTAGTTTTATAATACAAGGAAGCTAGTGCGATGGCAGTGGAGGGAAGCTATTGTTGCGATGAAATCTGAAGCAACAAGAGTACATATTAACTTGTGCACAAAATTATACATGTATGAATATGTCTGTGACTAAAAAATACATTTCCTGGAGATATTTTTAAAATTAGGAACATATTTGGATTAATGGATTTGGAGTTTTCGGTTTCAGCCTAATTTTCAAAACCACACACACACACACGCACAGAAACACACACACACATACACACACAGAAACAAACACGTACCAACACACGCACGCACTAACACACACACACACACACACACACACACACACACATGCGCGCACACACACACACACACACACATACACACATGCGCGCGCGCACACACACACACACACACACGCATAGAAAACACACACACACACACACACACACATACACATACATACACACACATATATATATATACACACACACACACACCAACACGCACACATTATTATTATTATTTTTTAAAATTTTTTTTTCCAGGCGAAAAACCTATTGAGGTTATCATCGCCTAACTAAAGTTAAGTTTTTTAAAATAAATATTACATAAAACTAATCAAAATAAAACAAAATAAATGTTTAAAACTAATTGTAATTATCTAAAACTAAAGAACCTAAAATTATACAAAATTTAAATATTATTAAATAGATTAAGGTGGCGTAAGAAAGCGAGGACACGGTCGATAGCCGTGACATCGTCTCTTAAAACCACCTTTAAACTACCTCGAAGATCGTAACGTATATACAAATTTGCCAACTCATTACAATCAAGCAGGATATGCTTGATTGTAATATTATTTCTACAAAACGGACACAAACACACATACACACACACGCACAGAAACACACACAAACACACAGAAACACACAGCACTTACGCAAGCACACACACACACACACACACACACACACACACACACACACACACACACACACACACACACACACACGGACGCACACAATGACTTTCGCAAGCACTTTGAACTACAGTTAAACAGATGCAGGAAGTAACCTTACACACATGCATACATAGATACGTATGAAAGGTAAGAACGCTGAGTGTAGAGAGGCTAAAGAAGCGATGTAGGCGACGCACGGCAACAGGGTGTTTGTCATATTGATCTTTGGGCCAAAGAGATTGTCGAGGCAATTTTAGACATTTGGCAACACTGAGGCAGGTCATGGTGACGTAAACTGGGTCATTCGTTGTGAATGGGTTAATGACGTCACGGAATGGTCACATGACTCGCAGATAATAACTCCATCCTGAAATAAACTGGATATGTAATTGCTTCCATGTATCTCTGAGGGCTGTCCAAGTTTTATTGTTATTATATCTAAAGGTAGCCTAAATAAGAGATTCCATGATAGTTGAAGTCGAAACTATTTCCAGCTGTCTAGAATTTTAAGCAACTAGAAACAGATTCAACACAATTATCTAGGGTCATGTCGAACAATGACCATCCTTTTGACTGTTTAAACAGTAACAGTTCTGAGTAAAGTAACTCTATCAGATGAGACGTCCTAATTGTAAATACGATACTTTAAGACTTTATTTTCAAACTCTTCGTCTACTACTGACTAGGACGTAAAGAAAATATTTCCATGAACAATGGCCATCCTCTTGACTATAACTGTATACAACAACTGTGGCGTAATGTTTAACATAAATAAATGAAACCTCTCAACCACAAATAACTTTCTTCTTTTATTTAAAACCTTGTGTACATTTCGATTGCATAGCAATCATCCTCAAAGTTAATTTACAATAAAATTTTTTTTTTAAACAAGTAATTTTTTTTGTAAATTATCTCTGAGGATGATTGCTATGCAATCGAAATGTACATAAGGTTTTTAAATAAGAGAAAAAAGTTATTTGTGGTTGAGAGGTTGCATTTATTTATGTTAGCCTTTTGACTGTTTAAACAGTAACAAGCCTGAGTAGAGTAACTCTATCAGATGAGACGTCCTAATTGTAAATACAACCTCAGACCTTAAGACCAAACTCTTCATTTCACTGCTGACTAAGATGTAAATGCTTGTCTTTAGCTAAAATACCTTTGGATTTTCTTCCGCCCAAGTCAGCCAAGCTTTACTTCAAAAACATCCCCCAGTGGGGACGGACCATTTGGAAATAATACAGAAACTGACACATTATCTGGGTAATGCGTCCGATAACGGATATATGCATTCCTAATAGTTGGGAAAACGTCAGAACTGTCCAACATTTAACGTTACTAGAAATACTTTATAAACACGGAGCAAATTACTTTGAACGTGGTAAACAAAAATAGTGCTTAGCATTGGAACGCACCAACAGTAGTATAGCCCAAACATAGTTTAAGTTAGTGTTCAATATTATGGCCTGCACTCCTTAGAAATTATTACATATAGTGTGAAAATTGTACGGGTGAAACTTCGATAAATCTTACTACAGTGAATTTTATGATATAAAATTCATGAGTAGCATTATATAATTTTAATATTTTAAATTAAAACTACCTTAGACACATGGAACACGATTCGAAATCCATTTTAAATTAAATTCCATTTATAAAATATTTATTCAATTTATTTTCCAACATCTAATAAAGGTTTTCTTATAACTAAACCAGCTCAACATGGGCAGGAATCTATTCAAGTCTGTTTGAGAAGTGCATGGCTGTCGGGAAATATACTAACTTCGACGGGGAAATATGCGCCATCTACGAAGCAGTCTCTTGCCTGCAGAGCCCGACCACCACACTACGACGAGTCGTATTCTTCGTTGACTCCCAATCTGCCATCCAAGCTCTCAGCAAGAACACGCCTACAGACTATCAGAGAACCATGAACTGCTGCGCTGCACTCGCTAGCTTGGTATCTTCTGGCTGGACCGTATGGCTCCAATGGATCCTGAGCCACAATGGCATAGTGGGAAGTGAGAAGGCTGACAGGCTGGCAAAGCAGGGAGCCATGATGCAGCAACCCACGGAGGCCCAATCCCTGCGATCCGCCTGTAGCCACATTGATATCACCGTTTCCCGACAAACTACCGGGAAGTTGAAGAACGAAAGCTAAGGAAGGAAATGGGCGAGCCTGGCAACTGACGGAATACCACGTAACATTGAAATACACGTATCCGTGGCCCTTTTCCGCACTTTGACGGGGCACGACTACCTTCAAGCCCATCTACATAGAATCGGCCTAGCAGATGACACCTGCCCCCTGTGCTAAGTAGGAAGAATGGATGGCGAATATCTCTTCCTATGTCCCCAACTGCAGTCAACACCGCAGAATATAGTCAGTCTATATTGGGAGGCTCGACGTCGAATGGCAGAACAGTCACGGATGGGCGTTGGATAAAGTAAAGTAAAGTAGGTTTTCTTATAACTACGTGTTTTTATTAGCAACCATGTTAAACAGACTCTATTAAAACCTCTATTACGTACATTCTTCGAGAAAAGTATTTACTGCTTTAAAAAAATTAAAATGTTTGTGAACTATAATTTTAAACTAAATAATGTCGACATTTTTAAACCGAATATGTTTTCTATTACAAACTAAATACGTTTTAACAGGTTTGTTAATTTATGCAAGCTTAAAAAACATTCCTCAACATTATGCGAGTTTATACACAAGTGCACACGAGTAAAATAATGCGCGGTAAACAAATTTAATGTGCTACTATACCCTGAACTTAATCTATAAACAAGCTTGCAAAAATATTTGTAAAACGTACCGCCGTCCCGCGCCGGCGGAGTCCCCTAGTCTCACAGCGTCAGCTACTTCAGATCAAAATCCTTTTTAAGCTTTAATAAGGCTGGGGCTTATTTTCATAAATAAGAAAAGAGAATCAGGTTCGTCGGGGGAAGATAAAAGTGGCGAGAGAAGGGTTTGGGGCGGGGGGCCGATAATACCTGCTTCTCGACAGCTGTAGCACGCTTCAAATGTCTTTGTTAAAGTTGCCTTCCCAACTGGGTCTCCCGCTTATTCTTATCTGCTTGTGATAGATTTCGATAGGAAAACGTGTATCCACTTTCTCTTTAATGAATCCGAGCCACGACGTCGCAGCAATGCGAAACCATTAGCGCTGCTTCCATACAAATGCCGGCTTCTGTGCTAATGTTTCAGTTTATATTTCTGCTGCAATAAAGTAAAGTCACATTAAGAAATTAACGAAAGATCAAATACGAATGCTTTTTATCTTCGGAAATATAAAATTTTACTTTGTTTACTGTGTTACAAAAACGCCGATCTGAAGAGAAATATTACAAAGTGCAGATAGAACAAATTGGAGTAACAGACTGAAACTATGAAAAATAGACACTAGATAGGTAGCAACAATACACACTATACCAGTGGAACCTGCATTAACGGGTTGCAAATGGTCTGCTAAAGCAGTTCTCCTCATCATATCTTGGATCATGTTTAGATGGAAGCTTGTTTGGCAGTCTAAATGTGATTACATAGACTGTCTTTGCCCACTAAGGATAGGGGTTAGGTGGTGCAAGAGGTAGGGTTAGGGTCAGACATTACACCCCATATATTACTCCCAAGGAGGGCCGGGTGTTTCAAGCAATTCTACTCTCTCCAGAGTTGTCAACCTCTTACACTGAAAAAGAGAGTATAACTAAAGATCTTTTTCTACTGACGTCGTAGCGTAGGCAGGATGTTCCTACGGATACCCGGAGAACTATAGCCTACAGGCATCCGGTCAGGAGATTCTAGAAATAGGAAATATATAATCGCCTATTACGGACAAACACAATTATCTACGGCTACATCAGGAGACGTCGCCAAACCGAATATTTGGACATATTCGTTTTGTTTACCTTTCCTGTGATTACTGACACAAAGAAAGAATCTAAAAGCGATTCGCTGAAACAAGCGACATCCAAACAAACGTGGTTTCCACTGATAAACACAATACATCTGAACTTAAAATATAGAGAATGAAGGTCTAAAAGTATATACAGACTGTATATATACATAAAGAACTAGGTCAAAATACAAATACAAGAATTATAATTGAATTTACAAATCAATTAAAATTTTGTATTTGTATTTTGACTTAGTTCTTTATTAATACACAAGAATACATATTGCGATATATATATATATATATATATATATATATATATATATATATATATATATTAAATATGGTGATATGTTTTCTTGTATATATAGTTAATAAATTTAAAAAATTTCAAACACAAGAATACTTTTAATGAATATATTTATTCAAAGCTTTTCGCCGATAAAAAAGTATCAGCATCTTCAGGAAAAATAATTATCTAATAAAATACTTTTAAAAAATTAAATCATATGTACTACAAAGAATCATATGTTTATAATTATTGCACTTTATGTAAATTTTTCTATAACATCAATGACTTTATAAATAGTTTGGTGCCTTGATCTCACTTGAATTTGTTCATCAAATAATTTGTCTTTAACTTTATGCTTATAAATTTCCAATGTTTCAAATATATTCATTTTTAATCCTTTATTTAATTATTTTATTAATTTCATATTTTCTATTTCCTGAAACTCATGTCCATTATTAATACAATGCGTAGCTAAATTGGATTTGTATATGTTTGGTTTGATATAAGCGTTTAAATGTTCTTTGTATCTTTCTTTTAATTTCTTTTTTGTTTGTCCTACATATAATTTATTACAAGTTTGACATTTTATATTATATACTCCATTTCTTTCGTGCATATTATTTTGATTTTTGTTATTGTTTATTAAATTTGTAATTTTATTATCGGTTTTATATGTAATTTGTAAATTTGTTTCTTTAAATAATCTTGTAATTTTATTTATTTCATTACCAGTGAATGTAAAAGTTGTCCAAATATTTTCTCTCTTATTAGGTACAAAATTATTTTCGAGTTTCTGTTTTCTTATTATATTATTATTTAATTTATTTAGAAAAACTATAGATCTCGCCTTGGGAAAGTTCGAGAAGTTCCCAACCAAGCCGAAGGAAAGGCTATGAGGAATGACTTTCTAATAGACTGGAACAATTTTGAGCGCCATAAGGAAGCCAATCATATTTGAAGAGGGGATGAAACCCGTACGGAAACGATCCAAGAGGAAACACGAGAGATGCAGTCAAGTTCTAGGACTCGAGAGAGCGAACGGTTAAAATTTAAGAAGAAGTTCTAAATTAAAGGAAAGAAAAAAATAGAGTTGATAAATTAAAGTATCAAGTTATTAAGGGAGGGAGATAATCAAATAGTAAGTGGTTATTATATTAAAAATCAAAGTCAGTTACTGCATAGAAGCATTTCTAGTGATTGAAGAAAGTGAAATTAAAGCGAAATAATAATAGGTGAATGGGTGCCAAGAGAAGTGAAACAAGGAACCACGCAAGCCATTAGAGTCAACATCTACAAGTATAAATTTATCTTGAATTTAACGTCAACTCACTAAAGTAATAAAATATTAAGAGCCTTTAAACAGTAATAAGTAATTTAAATATAAAATTTATCAAACCAGGTGCAGTAACCTATACACCCTTAAAGATAATTAAAGACAGTTTAATAGAATTGTTAATTCAATAATAAATATAAACGTTTTGATGCCTACCAGCAAATTAGAATTAGAACTAGTTATATATAACTACCCATAAATGGTACTGTTTGGAGCTAAGGATTAAAAATAAATCAGTTATTGTAAAAACAAGTAGCTGCGTATTAATTTGATTCCATAAGAGTCAATTTATCCTGAAGGACAATTTTAGTAAGGTACGTTATAATGTATATATATATATATATATATATATATATATATATATATATATAGCCTATATATAAAGAAATAAGACAAAATACAAATACAAGAATAATTTATTGAATGTACAATTCAAAGCTTTTGGTTGGCAAATAGTACCAACATCATCAAGAATAGAAACAATTCTTTGGTATTCCTGATGATGTTGGTACTGTTTGACAACGAAAAGCTTTGAATTGTACATTCAATAAATTATCCTTGTATTTGTGTTTTGTTTTATTTTTTTATTAATACACAAGAATACATATTGTAGTATATATATATATACAGAGAGAGTGCCCTATCTAAATGTATCCTGTGAGTAAATGTACAAGTATCTAAACGTGACACAGTGTGAAATACTGTATTTAGAGGCAGCTACCATCTTTCGCAATGGGTAAAGTTCCTAAATAGTAGCGCTATTGAAACTTGACAAGCCTAGAATGAATGCATTTAAGCGAGATTCAATGTGTATATAACAAGCAAGGAGCTAAGAAAGGGTCTAGACTTCGGGAAAGACCTAAAATGAGATCAGTCAGTTACCTATTATAGATATTTATGGGGACGAGTAGACTAAATAAGCAACATCAGAAAACAGTCTAATTATCGAGTTGTGAATAGATATAGGCCATTGCGGCCGAGAGGACTATAATGTTCGAATATTTGGATAATACAAAAATATATATTAAAATGTGGAGCGCAGAATCAGCGAATTTGTCGTAGTGATTGGTTGGAAGTAGCCTAGATAGTAAGATGTAAGAGGACTTACCTCGTTCGTGTTCCACCTGTGTCGCTGGGTGGGGAAGTGCTCAGCCTTCGGCAGACTTTCCAAGTTTTCCGGCAGCTTGATAGGTTCTCCATCTGCAACACGACACAATACAAACGCTCAACTCGTGTTGTCAACAGAAAGCGGAATACAGCTGTTTAATTAAATACATCTATTGCATTATGAATTTAGGTTTATTTGTTCTATTACACACAGATACGCACACGCGCAGTTACGAGAGAGAGAACAGAAAACCTTACGATGAAAATATTGGAAAGAAACCCCAATACCACAAAAATAATAAAAAATAACAAATAAAACAAGTTACTTAAGATTAAACCCTTATGCACATTTCGATGACCATGTCATCATCAAAGGGTCTTATAACAAAATTACAATCTTATTACAAAATTACAAGAAGTTACAAGCTAGAGTGATGGCATAGTCATCAAAATGTACATAGGCTTAAGGGTTTAATCTTAAGTAACTTGTTTTATTTGTTATTTTTGATTATTTTTGTGGTATTGGGGTTTTTTTCCAATATTTTCATTGTAATATATTGTACCACTGTGCTCTTGATATTGTGTAACAGAAAACCTATTTATATTTTTCTTAAAAGCAATCCAGAGACCAAACCCCTGATAGCGACTCCCTCAGGACAGCGCAGAATAACCCAGTCCATCAGGTTAGGTAAGTTTTTCCTTATCGCAGTACAGAAAACACTATTACTATGTTACCGATACCGATAGGTTACTACGATACCAAAAACAGGAAACACTTCTGTACAACGTACTTAACTAATTACAGCGTTCCAATCTCACAAGGGGTTAAAGATACAACCCTCTTCAGGCCTTTAGAGTACAACAATTATTCTATATTAGATAACAATCTGAATTATAATTATGAAACTAACCTCAAAATGAAACTAGCAGTAATTAAATAAAGCTTGTAATGTTATAGTCGTAATAATGCAAATGAAACATTTAAAGTAAACATACTCCAGTTTTAAATACAATACTGCACATACATGAACAGATAAGCATAGGTCTATGCAAAAACCCATAAACACATTCTAAACTTCAATTTATTCAAGTAATGGAATAAATACACAGTGCTGATCGAACTCACGCAATTACTTATATAGATCCCCTATTAAAGAACCAGTTCAACCCGCTCAACAGTTCCAAAGAGTCACGAATCTGTGTGTACTATATAGTTACTGTAAAACAAAATCTGCTCAATGCCAACGAAAAAAATGTTCCCACTTGAAATAAATGCAAGAAACATCAATATTAATTGTATTTAATGAGAGCGTAGACACAGCAGCCGTAAACGCCTCCCTAAGTATTTATGTATATGCTAATTATCAACCCCTGAACTAATTCACCCCTAAACTTAGCGTTATCAGGCAATAGCACGCACAAAAACACTTCTAATCGCGTACCAACTTGAGTCAATATATATTGTTTATTACTATGTGTTACAGTTGTGTTTGAACTGCGACCAATTTTATTCATTCAAAAATTCCTCCAAAACAAAATAAAAAATATAATTTTTATATGTTTAATTAATAGCGCATTTCAGGACCTGTGTTTCAACCGAGTAAACATGCACAACAACAGCAAGGCAGTCAATACATTTAGATGTAGAAAGCAAATCACAAAAGACGACAACAGACAACAAAGACACAGCTGTCCGATGTATTTTTGAAGTCAATACTTCTTTTCGCTGGGTATTACTGAACGTTTTACACGGGGAAAAATTCGTCTCATCCATAACGCTTCATTCTATCACGGAAATTCTTAATATTTTAGTTTAAATTATGTGATAAAATATAGTTTCGTAAAACAGCTGATTGCTTTTACGTTATAGGTTATGTTGTAGAACAGCGGATTAAACACGTATAAATCTTACTTGATTTATTTATCGTACATGAGTAACTTAAAATGGTATTATAAACTTGAAGCAACTGTGTAGTAACTTTTTAATTTAAATTAATAAAATCTCCTAACCATAAATAAAACTTTTTATTCAAACCCATACGTACATTTCGATTGCAAAGCAAAGAAATTATTTAAAAATAACACTATTTTTGAAGCCTACAAAAAACGTAAAGTAATGCAAGGCCTTCCTTCACAAGACAAAGTATAGTGAAATGTATTTAATAAAACAATTTGTTCTTAACGCTTACTTACCTACAAAAACGTAAAGTGATGCAAGACCTTCCTTCACTAGACAATGTATAGTGAAATGTATTTAATAATACAATTTGTTTCCAAACGCTTACTTTACCTACAAAAAACGTAAAGTAATGCAAGGCCTTCCTTCACAAGACAATGTATAGTGAAATGTATTTAATAAAACAATTTGTTTCCAACGCTTACTTTACCTAAAAAAATGTAAAGCTATGCAACACCTTCTTTCACAAGACAATGTATTTAATAAAACAATTTGTTTCCAAACGCCTACTTTACCTAAAAAACGTAAAGTGATGCAATACCTTCCATCACAAGACAATGTATTTAATAAAACAATTTGTTTCCAAACGACTACTTTACCTACAAAAACGTAAAGCTATGCAAGACCTTCCTTCACAAGACAATGTATTTAATAAAACAATTTTTTTCTAAACGCTTACTTTACCTAAAAAACGTCAAGTGATGCAATACCTTCCTTCACAAGACAATGTATAGTGAAATGTATTTAATAATACAATTTGTTTCCAAACGCTTACTTTACCTACAAAAAACGTAAAGTAATGTAAGGCCTTCCTTCACAAGACAAAGTATAGTGAAATGTATTTAATAAAACAATTTGTTCTTAACGCTTACTTACCTACAAAAACGTAAAGTGATGCAAGGCCTTCCTTCACAAGACAATGTATAGTGAAATGTATTTAATAAAACAATTTGTTTCCAACGCTTACTTTACCTAAAAAAATGTAAAGCTATGCAACACCTTCTTTCACAAGACAATGTATTTAATAAAACAATTTGTTTCCAAACGCCTACTTTACCTAAAAAACGTAAAGTGATGCAATACCTTCCATCACAAGACAATGTATTTAATAAAACAATTTGTTTCCAAACGACTACTTTACCTACAAAAACGTAAAGCTATGCAAGACCTTCCTTCACAAGACAATGTATTTAATAAAACAATTTTTTTCTAAACGCTTACTTTACCTAAAAAACGTCAAGTGATGCAATACCTTCCTTCACAAGACAATGTATAGTGAAATCTATTTAATAAAACAATTTATTTTCAAACACCTACTTTACTTACAAAAGCGTAAAGTAATGCAAGATCTTCCTTTACAAGACAATGTATAGTGCAATGCATTTCATTAATGTATTCATACGTAGCCTAAACGTAACGTACAGCGTCATTGGTCGAATGTGGCTTCATAAGACACACAGCGCGCCCTCACAATCTCCATTTTGTAAATAGGTTGGGATTATATAGGCCTACATGAGGAGTTGCGCAGTTTTGGATGAAACTGCCGTAAAAATGTTCCAACGGCAAATGGACGGTTGGTCTTACGAGAACAAATTTATCCGTTGCTTTGGGATTGCGATATGTATGCGTAAAGGAAGATGGGGTTTCAGGTGCGTGTTTGTAGCTGGGAGAAGACGATGGTATCACCAAGTTCTCTAAAAACGAAGTGCCCATGAACCGCAAACGAAATAAGTAGCTCTGAACTGTAAAGATTTACTTAAAAAATGTTATGAAATTACACACTACATTAATATTGTTATACATTGTATTGCTCTTAAATTATTTTGCGTTTTGAATAATTTATGTTCATAGTAGATAATTAATTTTAATAAGTATAAATAGATAAATGTATTATTTTATGTTTGGAGATTCGCATTGTATCGTCTGGTATTCGAGATAATACATGGATTTTTATTATTAAGGTAGAATCCAGAATACATTCGTAGAAATCTCTAAACAAACATCTGCTCGAAAATGATAAAGGAATTTCCAAAAACGAATTGATAAAATTACAAGGAAATAACTTTTAAATTTACAACATATTTATTATTATGAAGGCTTAATTATTATTTTCCAATTATTATTATGAAGGCATGTGTCATTATACTAAACATTAAACAACTACACTATACGACCGTCCAAATAGTATAGTAGTTTATTTTGTAGTAATTTTGCTTTATTAGGGACGTATTAAATACGTTTTTTTATTATTTCTTGGAATTTTATTATAGCTTCTTTTATCCAATCTATCCATCTAAACGTGGTGTAATATATATTCTATATTCCAACGTACCCTTCCAAAAGGAAAATGCTAATTCAGTCTCACCATATACCATGGTTCTCGATCTTCGAAGAGTGACCAGGGAAAGAGCGCAGTGACCCAGAGGTCAGTCATTGCATAACTGGAGTGCATACCTCTGAAATATTTCGTTCAACAGCTGGTTTATTACCCTTTGAGTAGTATAGCCTAATGAGTGTGTTGCGTGTAATTTCGAAAGGGAAACAAACACATGCCAAATTTGTGTCATAACATGTGACATATCCGTCTGAGAGGACGAAATAGTCGGTTGTATCGGCGTTCTAGATTTTTGGCTAACTTCAAATTTCAACGTAATCAGAACTGAAAGACTGGCACAACAATATATATATATATTTATATATATATGTGTGTGTGTGTGTTTGTGTACATAACTGTATTATATATATATATATATATATATATATATATATATATATATATATATACATACATATTTATTTATTTATTTATTAAGAAGCATATGTAATGTTCTATTCGTCTCGAGACGAAATTGAAGTAAATCTGGATCTCGATTCTCACGTCTTCGTTTACCAATTTAACTACAAAAAAACATGATCTCTCAAAATGAAAACGCCCCGCCTAAAAGCATCCTGTCCGCAGCGTTAAATACAAAATCCACGGAGGTTACTAAGGCCCTCCATCTTAGATAAACTGAATTACATTTAATTTATTTATATCTAGCGTAATGCGAATATATACACTCAACAAAAGATGTTAAGTCGCATGGTTTCAAAATAATCAACACAACTACGCTTTTTGCCAGTTTCGGATTCCTGGCATTTTTTAGACTATAGTTGTCGTTCCTCCCACTTTCTAGATCGTTATAAAGGCAAGTCTATAAAGAGAACAATGATCACCTAGCAATAGACGTACTTCGTATACAAGTACAGACAAGTTAAAGACCCCATAACATAGATTTTATCTCTATATGAACTTTTCACTTTAAAACGCCAAAAAGAAAATCCGTTTTGCAAAAATGCATAAACAATTGTGTTTAGAATATTATAGATTCAATTTAGAAGCGAGTTGTGCAATGTTTGCGCCAAGGTAATTACGCTGATTGCAAACACATCGGTTAAAATAACAACACAGTACATTTTTACGATTGATTTTCTTGAAACCCCGCCGCTCGCTCACTCTGGCGTGTCGCCAAGACTTTCCCTAAAAATATCTCACTCCATTTTCCGTTTTCGGTGTCTTTGGGGTCATCCTAAAGTTTATGTGCAGAAGAAGGCTGTAACTTGAGCGAACACGGGCGAATATGGGTTGCAAAGTCCAACGGACGTGCTAACACACAAACTTTATGCACGTATAAGCTTGGCGTTGCATATAATATCAACATCAGGTTCTAAAATATACAAACACATTGATGCCAAATCTACGACCTCTGTACGAGTGTCGAAATTATTTGTACGACTTTAGTTTTTGGTACTTGAGAAAACAAAGCAAAACAATGTATTATCCAGGAAAAGGTAACCGTGTTTGTACGACCCGCTAGTATCACTACGCCCACATTCGCTATAGGCTACATGGAAAGGTAAGAGAGGAGGCGAAAGCGTTATATAGCGATAGGGGAGGATACGTCGCATCGGGACGAGCCTTAAATACTTCGATATAAAAATAAACAGATTTAGGTAAATGCAATTGACAAATTAGGATTTGCTATTTATATGTAAATATGTAAAAATAAAATTGACAATTACATTTAATAAATCATTCCTTTTTATATTTCTTTTTCAGGCGTAGTTTTTACAACCAAGGATGACTGATATGTATTAAACGTCTTAGATTTAATGACTGTATTTGGCTATGAGTTTGTAAAAACTGTGTTCAGAGCGTAGCTTTACCCCTTGCTACCGTGATATAGCGCAAGGCTGGTTCACAGATACACTATATTGGACATCAGTGGCCACATTGTGAGAGTAACCGATGGCGGCTTGATTCGTTCTGTGAATCTGCCGGGCTGTAAATACTGCCTATGAAGCCCTACTCACAATGTGAACAATCCTCTACATTACTGGTTACTCTCCTTGGCCAGAAAAGTGTTTGGGGGGTGAAACTCACCGAAGTATAGTTTAATTACTAAATACATTATATTATTTTCCAATATAATAAACGTATATTTATGTAATATAGGGGCTTGTTACTGTTTAAGCTATATGAAAAATTTTAATTAAAAATTACAAAAACCGTTAACATTGTTTAAAAAAAATTCTTATGGAGAGGGCTTTGCAATAAATATGTAAGGAAATTGAACTTTTAAGAACTTTTACAGGTTATGTAACGAACTTCTCAGATGTTTACGTAATTTACTTTTAATAAATCAAATTTTTTTGAAATAAACTCCTCCAGCAGTTCCACGAAGTCATTATTTTTTTAAAAAACAATTTACAAAAACGTTATTATCATATTATTAATGAGAAAATAAGTAAAAAGTAACGTTTTGTAGAGCGCTTCCCCCCCCCTTAATAAAGTAGTAATTAGCGATTTGTCATGTACGATAATTATAAATTAACAATTAGAAAATTGCACATACAAAACCACTCTGTAAAGCATCCGCACTCCAGTAACACGCAAAGAGTTAACCAAAGCGGAAACCGTAAAGTTTAATTTCGCCTTCATTAACATTTAAGTTAACCCTGTTTGGAATACCTCCCCGAAAGCTTATCCTGTTCGGGACGTTCCAGACAGGAGGAATGGGAAAGGACAATGTGGCCAGAAATAAATCCCATCGCCACCTAGCGAAGGAATTTTAATTTAAAGTGTTTCCCGCGGGAACCCCGGGATTATTAAGGATATAAATTAAGAGTAAATAAACAAGTGTTTGTACTTGAAGGGGTTAGTTTTAATGAGGGCATAGTTAATTATCGCTTTGTTGCTCATGTAATGAGGAGTAAGGAGCTTACACGCGGGATTATGTGTTCGGCGAGAGGCGGGGTCCAAAGAAAGTATAATCTGTGACGCTTACGTATTCAAAACGCGTTTATCTGTGTTAGATAACTTCTGCAAGGCGATTCGATGGATAGCAGTCATCCTGAAATGCGCGGGGCTCTAAAGGGCGGTTTTTTTAAACTGAAAATATTCGCAACTAAAACGTTTGCAAACATTGAATTCAACGCAAATTGTAATTGGTAAACATAAAAATCCAATGTCTTTAACAGAGATATAAATTCGCAATAAAGTTCCAAAAACATTTCTGTACAATAAAAAACAATAATAAACTGTATTGCAAAGTTACTGCGTAGTTATAAAGGCCATTCTATAAACTGGTCAATGCAATTTTTTCAAAGCTAATACTCACAATTTTCATAGCTCGTCTTCTTCATCGTTCTCTTTGTGTTTTTTTCTCGTATTTTACGGTCAAAACATTTTTACTGCTACAATAAAAACATCTTGGAGCCTTATTTCAAACGTCTGTGGGCAGAGCCTTAATTTTTTAAAACATCACGTAGCTATAAGTTGCGAGGTAAATGAAGCAATGGTAAAAAAGGGAAACCACTCGCAGTGTTAGAGCCGAAAGCTACGCTGTGCCTCTATATAGCTTCTTTGCGCCTACAGGTGCCTCTTAACCCGCAACACTACCACATCTAGGCCCCCACCTGCATTATGGCATATCCATGTACTAGTCATTATAATTTTAGTAACAAAAATTGTAATTATAAAGTCTAAACTCCTACAGACGGACGCAAAACATTGTCTTCACGTGAGCAAAACTGTAGAAATATGGCGCCATATTTCAGACGTTAGTTTTCCGTAATTTGAACAAGTTGTCCTGAATATTTCCGAAAGTCTAACACGGCGGAACAACTATGTACGTCTGCACTTGGAGGTGATTTAGAGATTATGTTTAATTGTTTTAAAATGAAATCTCCACTATGTGGGGAAATATTTACACTAACTGGTTTACTTGAAGGGGATGCAGGCTCGCAAACATTCAGCTATTTGGGATTTCAATGTAAAAAATGATAACAAAGGGATGACGTCAAACCATGGAAGTTCTGTCCCTCGGTACGTGCGTTGAGGGGAGGTTGTGTCGGGGTCGTGGTTTCAATGGTAGGGAAGGATTCAAGGTGTGAAGCTAAACACCCTTCCGCCATTCTTCATATGCTTTCCTTTTTTCTTTTTTTATTTTTCTATTCATATTATTTAGAAATATAGTATATTAGATCAATTTATGCGATAAACTATGATTTCATACATCAAGTGTTTTATTAGTTTTAAAAACTATTTTGAGTTCAGATCACTTTTACCGAAATAACTAACAGACTCATTTCTTATATATTTCCTTCTTGTTTTTGTAGAAAACAATGACCTGAGATCACTTCATACAGTATGCTTTAGGCGGCTGGCGATAACTTTTTGGGCATCCTCCTGGCGGATCCCAATGGATTCTACTGAGATAACTTTATACGGTTTGCTTTAGGCGGCCAGGCGATAGCTTTTTGGGCATCCTCCTGGTGGATCCCTATGAATTCTACTGAGATGTCTGAGATAACTTCATACAGTTACCTTTAGGCGGCTGGCGATAGACTTTTGGGCATCCTCCTGGCGGATACCTATGAATTCTACTGAGATTTCTGAGATAACGTCATACAGTTTGTTTTAGGCGGCCAGACGATAGCTTTTGCGCATGCTCCTGGTGGATCCCTATGAATTATACTGAGATTTCTGATATCACTTCATAAAGTTTGCTTTAGACGGCTGGCGATAGCTTTTTGGGCATCCTTCTGGTGTCTCCCTAAGGATCCTACTGAGATATCCAAAGCTTAGGTAATCCGCTTACTCTTATTAAAATACGTTGTGATGGAACTCAACCGTTGAGGGGCCTTCTAAAAACATAGTTCCAAAAATGTAATGCTGTTGGAGGAAATTAACTTTGAAGTTTGTAACATTGCGCAAAGCTGACAATCTATATACTTACACAGTGTCACACCTAGCCTGTATGCGATACTACATCCTTATGTAACTAAATGTAAAAACATTCTCCCAAAGGGATCCCTTTCTTTTTTTTCATTACACTTTAATTACAGAAACTTATAATTTAAATCCTTATAATTCAAACGAGAATGTCTCCTCGCTCTAGATCCCTGTAAGATTATATACAACCTCGAAACTCGTTCTTTCTATCAAACTTTTCCGAAGGGCCAGCCAGGCAGTAGGTTAACGATAACAGCTTTTTCAAAAAATGTAAAGGTTACTTGGAGGTTAATTGTTGATTTATTCAAGTCCTTATTTACTAAGAATTTGTTTTGCTTTATCTCAAAGCTTGGAAAGTTAATCGATCTGGTTCAGTGAGTTGAATATAATTTTTTTGAAAATGAGGATTTATATATCTAGCGTTGGAAGTAAAACTTAAAAATTGAAAATAATTATTTAAGAAAATACAAGAAAATGATTAAGGAAAATGAAATCTACTGTTTAAATTTACACAGCGGTCTGAAAATTTTAATTTTAAATTAGATTAGATTTTAATACATTTATAATTTCCCCAAATATTATTATAATTTTTACTACTACTTACATAAAGTTTGCTTAAAAGTGGCCCCAAATTAGGGATATGTGTACGTGTAATAAGACTCGGTTGGATGTTAACAGGGCAACTTACTCCAAGGCGTATAATGAATATTAATTTTGCAATTTACATAGCTTTAAAACAACCAAGCTATTTAGACAAAAATTACAGTTTTTATAAAGTGTTATTTAAGAATCAATGTGAAAACATTTCCACCTAACCTACTTACGTGCATCTGACTTTAGCTACATTGCACCTTAAAAACATTTTAAATAAAAGTTAATCGCCGTTCTAAGGACCTCTATGGAAGTTAATATAGACTCTAGTTAGGCCTAGGTGGTTAGGGGTGTTTTTGTGCGTGTCGTGGCCTGATAACGCTACCAAATTAGGCAGCGTAAGGGGTGAATTAGGTTAGGGGATGATGATTAGCATATACATAAATACTGATAAATATTTAGGAAACGGCGTTTACGGAAGGTGTATCTAAGGCCTGTCTAAACACTACTACTATCGATACGTCTTAACAACGAATAGATGCATTAGAAATTCATAGATTTATCTACCATTGTGTACCTAAATGCCTATTTTAGTAACGGACTATTATGCTTAAAATTGCTTTCTTTCCTGTCATATGCTCTAGTTTTTGCTGACACTAAAACAAAAAATAAAAAGTATTTCAAAGGACTGAATTTTCTCTGTATACAGCTCGACGCAGTACACGTCAGCCGATGTTTTTAGCAAAGCTAGTAGCAGACAGGCCCCTTCTCCACATTGTCAGACTAAAATACAGTTTTACATTTTACAACCATTGGAACATGCTAAAAACATTGAAGCAAAAATATCAACCAACCGTTAAATCTGCGCCTACATCATTCTCTATTGCCTAAACAGAAATACCGTAGCAAAGGCAAAATTTTTTTCAAAATGGATTGTAGCTATTAATAGAAAAAGGTAAAACTCGACTTAATATAGCTCAAAGGGTAATAAATTTGTTAATTACTAAATCCTATTTAAAAATGAAAATAAGTAAACAGTTTTTCTAACACTTTCAGCTACAACATTAAACGAAATGTAAGTATAGTTGAATCTTAGTACTGACACTGGCAATAGGCTTCTCACGCGTATGTCAACAGGCAAACAGGGTTGAGCTCGCTTAGTGACGTCATCAATAAATACGAAACACATTAAATCAGCGATGATGTATACTGGCCATTTTTCAATCAAACATATCTCTTTAAGGGCCGAGAACCCAGCGCTGGCGCCCGGCCAAGATTTCCTCACACAGCTAACCCATTACTCTGCTCCCTATTATTGTATTAACAAATGCGATCAGTTAGTTGAAGAAATGGAACAAAGCAAGACAAATGATTGCCTAGATATGTCCAGCACTTCATACCCAGGTGAAGCCTTACGATCGCGTTTCTATGACGTCACTAGATGTTTCTTGTAGTTAGTGTCACCATCCCTACACACATGCGATGTTATAATACACACAGGTATAAATTAGTTTTATATATGTGTAAGGCTCTAAATAGCGTGTATTTGATATACTACATGCTAGTTTTGGGAGCTTCTATTCACCCATACAAATTATTTTACATGTTATATACTAATATCTTGGGATTTTATATGCTAATTGAGTGAGGCAATATGTATCAATTATTCGACGCTCTATATACGGTATATTTTGGGTTCTATAAACTGATTACTTAAGGTTATATTTATCGATATCTAGGGATTACAACGATTTACTGAAAGTACGATTTATTTTTACACAAAGTATTTTGGCTTCTACAAACTGAATATGTAAGGTTCTATCTATAAACGGTTTTGTATTCTATGGGAAGATTCCTTGAAGTTCTAAATACAGCTTATTTGCGATACTATGTATGGTTGTACAAAGCAAATATATACATATTATTTGTAGCAGAGTGCAGATATACCGAAAGAAATGTTGAGTTCTTTTTACAAAAAATACAATTGTCTTTAAATCCAAAACACTATAAAACTATTACAATTGCTTCACAAAATTCAACTCACTATCTCCCTCTTGGTTTGTTAACTATCCAGCTCATTCTTTCAATATCTGTAGTACTATTCGTACCCATCTTCTTTACCAGTCTTTCGTTAGCTTTAACCTTTGCCTTACACATTCTTTTTAGATTTATCTCCCTCTTGGTTTGTTAACTATCCAGCTCATTCTTTCAATATCTGTAGTACTATTCGTACCCGTCTTCTTTACCAGTCTTTCGTTAGCTTTAACCTTTGCCTTACACATTCTTTTTAGATTTATCTCCCTCTTGGTTTGTTAACTATCCAGCTCATTCTTTCAATATCTGTAGTACTATTCATACCCATCTTCTTTACCAGTCTTTCGTTACCTTTAACCTTTGCCTTACAAATTCTTTTTAGATTTATCTCCCTCTTGGTTTGTTAACTATCCAGCTCATTCTTTCAATATCTGTAGTACTATTCATACCCATCTTCTTTACCAGTCTTTCGTTAGCTTTAACCTTCGCCTTACACATTCTTTTTAGATTTACCTCCCTCTTAGTTTGTTAACTATCCAGCTCATTCTTTCAATATCTGTAGTACTATTCATACCCATCGTCTTTACCAGTCTTTCGTTAGCTTTAACCTTCGCCTTAAACATTCTTTTTAGATTTATCTCCCTCTTTGTTTGTTAACTATCCAGCTCATTCTTTCAATATCTGTAGTACTATTCATACCCATCTTCTTTACAAGTCTTTCGTTAGCTTTAACTTTTGCCTTACACATGCTTTTTAGATTCATCTCCCTCTTGGTTTGTTAACTATCCAGCTCATTCTTTCAATATCTGTAGTACTATTCATACCCATCTTCTTTACCAGTCTTTCGTTGGCTTTAACCTTTGTCTTACACATTCTTTTTAGATTTATCTCCCTCTTGGTTTGTTCCCTATCCAGCTCATTCTTTCAATATCTGTAGTACTATTCGTACCCGTCTTCTTTACTTTTCCTTCGTTACCATTAACCTTTCTCTTACTCTTCATATTTGATTTACCTCCATTTCGGTTTGTTAACTATCCAGCTCTTTGTTTCCTTCTCTGTAGTACTATTCGTACCCGTCTTCTTTACTTTTCCTTCGTTACCATTAACCTTTCTCTTACTCCTCATTTTTGATTTACCTCCATTTCGGTTTGTTCCCTATCCAGCTCTTTGTTTCCTTCTCTGTAGTACTATTCCTACCCATCTTCTTTACTGGTCCTTCGTTACCTTTACCTTTTCTCATACACCTCTTTTTTATATTAATCTCTCCCTTGGTTTGTTCCCTATCAAGCTCTTTATTTCCTTCTCTGTAATACTATTCGTACTAATCTTCTTTACAGGTCTTTCGTTACCTTTAACCTTTCACTTACAATTCCTTTTTAGATTTATTTCTGCTTGCAATCTCCAATACCCGCTTGCGAGTGGCATTTCAGTTGCCTTGTATCTCTGATAAGGGCATGTCCAGCTTTCTGTGCCAAATAATCAAATTGGCTGACAGTAAGTAGACTATAACAATATTTTTGCTTTTTTCCAAAATAAAAATATTTTCCTACTAAGTTACAAAACTTACGTTAAACTTAAATATATTTGAAACCTAACGATAAACATTTTTTATTTATGCGTTCGAAACGGTTTTCTTTTCTTTTTGTAGTGTAGCAAAATTTAAAGAACTTTATGAAACTTCAATTTCCCTGTTCATTATCTGATGTTTACCAATGTTTTAAAATTCTTATTATATTCTCCATTTAGTTCGGGAACCAGGACACGCATTTGGGCGTGATATAAATTGATCATCAAACGTTCAGCATCACAAATAATTTTGAAAGGTTCGTTGACAGGATACATATTTAAACAATACGTGTAATTGTGATATGTTCTATAAATTAGGGCACCAAGCAATTGCGTTTATACAGCTAAGTAGCCACCTTCAATAGGAACTGGCAAAAGTGTAAATGAACGGAACAATGATGAAGATTGAGAACGTTATCACTAACAGAGATAGATAGTGCGCTACCTAGTTAAATGTATTGGACAAGGTTAAAAAAGAGTTGATGAAAAGCTAAAAATCTTTAAAATTATTCGTTACTAAAATAACAATTTACAGAAAAGTTATGCTTTAAAAAATATAACAGTTCACTGAAAGAGTTGAAATAAAATTTAAATAATATATATTTCCAAGGATAGAAAGTGTTGCCTGTATATAGTCAATACGTAGGTACTGATATAGTTCAGACACGTCGTAACAGTAGAGTGTACATATTGGGATCTTGGTAGACGCTCATCTTTCGCTGAACGATGTATAGGGGACGGGCAAGTTTTTGAATTATTGAGTCAAAGTGCGGCGAGTCCCAGATGTGCAAAACACAACAGCTACTCAATCTGAATAAAGATGGCTTTGTGAAATATGAATTGTAAAAATTGGGCAATGTACTTTGAGAACACTTAAAACACGTTAGACCATGTCTTAGGTATGAAAAAAAACCTGTGGTTTATTGGGCACATTACTGGCCAAGAGCGGTCATACGAACCTTCCGGATGGGTCATGATGACTGCTGTCTGTCACGCTAAACACCATTGCCTTAAAATCCTAAAATAGGTGGTGGGCTGCTTAGATGCAGCAATAAGCCGCGCGATGCAACGCTCTTGTGTGTACGAGGCTTAACAGAAGCTTGGTATTCACCCAATTGCAGTTTGTAAATTTACAGAGCTAGCCTATCGCGCTTACTACAATAGCAATCCGGCTGTTGTAGACACATTCAGTTAACCGCACGCAGAGCGATTGTTGGGGAACCTATTACTCAAGGGCAAGTCCTTCGATAAATGGATATATTTCTAGGTAGGATGATTAAATATCGGCCAAGTAAGGGGGAATAAATAAGTCTTTCTTAAAGAATAGACCACGATGGATATAAAACAATCGAATATGGCCACATATATTTCAGACACGTAAATAAGCGAGTTTTCTGCCCGTTGCACAATATAGTGGCTGTACGCACGCAACGGTAAACAAAGGTTTGCAAGACGTACAGTCGACATAATATAAAGGCAGGGATAGAGGTTTGCAGACACGGCTGCGTTAAGTGTGCTAAGAGTGACACAGTGAAATGCTCAAGCTAACAAACATATCAATTTGTCTCCGTGACATGGAGCGTTGAGGGGGCAAACAAAAGAGCGCAAAGTATGTGACGCCTCATAGGGTTGTGTATCCAAAACTGTGCTTCGGAAACGGCACAAATCAAATCAACTGAAAGAGACATGAACTTAACAAGAGTTCACTGGCGAAGTAGGTTTTGTTTACAGCACAGAAGTATTAAAGGATAAAGAAGCTAAATTACTTTAGGTACAATAAAACGTTTTAAAAATATTTCAGAATCCTTAATTTAAAAAGCAAAACTTAAATATTTAGTTTTTTTATATCCTATGGTTGTCTAAAAAGTAAGTACATTATCAGCTGATTTCGTGAAAGAATTGACCGAAATATACGTGACTCGGCGCTGCAGGCGACTTGCACGGTCCCACTTTTGTTCCAAGGAAGACCCCGACAGACACAGAAATAAATGAGTATTTTTCCAGAAGCAATACTCATGCGTGCCTATTCTAACATTCCTATTTGTGTTGCGTGCCCGATGCGCGCGTGCTTCAGACGGATTGTCCACACAAACACACGTATGACTCTCGACCCTAAGCATTGTGGCGTGGGTGTAAACTGCTATTACACCCACTTCAGCCGTTTCAATTTAAATTACGTTTATTTTATTGCTGTAGACGGTACAAATAAAATAATGTCAGTTATGTGTTTCTAAACCCCTACTGCTCCCTCTCTCTCTCACACACACAATACACCCCCCCCCCCCCCACACACACACACACACACACAAACACACACACACACACACACACACACACACACACACACACACACACACACACACACACACACACACACACACACACACACACACACACACACTTATTCACACACACACACACACACACACACACACACACACACACACACACACACACACACACACACACACACACACACACACACACACACACACACACACACACACATACATACACACACGCACTCACTTACACACACACACACACACACACACACACACACTTGAATTTTTACTAATTACTTTATATTTCATTATTTGTATTAAATTGCTGTAACTAAATATCTCAATTTTAATATAATACTTTGGGCTATCGACTCGTAATTCTATTTAAATTCATTTAATTTTTTTAATACGAATCAACGACTTTAAAAACAAGTTTATTATAAAGTAGGATTCACGAGGACTTTTGAGTAGAAGCGGGACGTGTGGTTTATAGCCCAAAGTCGCTAAACCACCAAAGAAAACCACAAGTTTTAAAGATAATAATATTAAAAATTGCTTACAATGATATAAGTTACTTTAGACCTTTTCAAATTGATATAAAATAGCCCTAAACATTTGTTTTATCTGTTACAAAAATAGTATCCTATCCATGGCAAACCTCCAAAAGTTAATTAATCATGTTTTCAGTTTATTGTCATGATTTATCACAAATAATATGATTTTGCAGAAAATGTCGCTCAACGACTACCAGAGTCAACTTAGCGACTGGTATGTTGCGTTGATTTGTTCTGTTTACTCATTGGCAGGTTGATAATCCGCATTAATAACTGTTGCAAATGTTCGTATCCTTGCTTGACATTGACAGCTAAGCTAGGGGAGGACACATGACTGTCGGTACGTTGTGTTGATGTGTTCTGTTTGCCCATTGGCGGGTTGATAATCTGCATTAATAACTGTTGCAAATGTTCGTATCCTTGCTTGACATTGACAGCTAAGCTAGGGGAGGACTCATGACTGTCGGTACGTTGCATTGATGTGTTCTGTTTGCCCATTGGCAGGTTGATAATCCGCATTAATAACTGTTGCAAATGTTCGCAACCTTGCTTGACATTGACAGTTAGGCTAGGGGAGGACCCATGACTCTCGGTACATTGCGTTGATGTGTTCTGTTTCAACATTGGCAGGTTGATGATCCGTTAATTACTATTGCAAATGTTCGTAATCTTGCTTGACATTGACAGCTAGGGGAGGACCCCATGACCGTCGGTACATTGCGTTGAGGTGTTCTGTTTGCCCATTGGCAGTTTGATAATTCGCATTAATTATTATTGCAAATGTTCGCAACCTTGATTGACATTGACAGCTAAGCTAAGGGAGGATACCATGACCGTCGGTACGTTGCGTTGAGGTGTTCAGTTTGCCCATTGGCAGTTTGATAATTCGCATTAATTACTATTGCAAATGTTCGCAACCTTGCTTGACATTGACAGCTAAGTTGGGGAGGACCCCATAACCGTCGGTACATTGCGTTGAGGTGTTCTGTTTGCCCATTGGCAGTTTGATAATTCGCATTAATTACTATTGCAAATATTCGCAACCTTGCTTGACATTGACAGCTAAGTTAAGGGAGGATACCATGACCGTCGGTACGTTGCGTACATTATGTTCTGTTTGCCCATTGGCAGGTTGATAATCCGCATTAATAACTGTTGCAAATGTCAGCAACCTTGCTTGACATTGACCGTTAGGCTAGGGGAGGACCCATGACTCTCGGTACATTGCGTTGATGTGTTCTGTTTCAACATTGGCAGGTTGATGATCCGTTAATTACTATTGCAAATGTTCGTAACCTTGCTTGACATTGACAGCTAAGCTAGGGAAGGACCCCATGACCGTCGGTACATTGCGTTGAGGTGTTCTGTTTGCCCATTGGCAGTTTGATAATTCGCATTAATTACTATTGCAAATGTTCGCAACCTTGCTTGACATTGACAGTTAAGTTAAGGGAGGATACCATGACAGTCGGTACGTTGCGTACATTATGTTCTGTTTGCCCATTGGCAGGTTGATAATCCGCATTAATAACTGTTGCAAATGTCAGCAACCTTGCTTGACATTGACAGTTAGGCTAGGGGAGGACCCATGACTCTCGGTACATTGCGTTGATGTGTTCTGTTTCAACATTGGCAGGTTGATGATCCGTTAATTACTATTGCAAATGTTCGTAACCTTGCTTGACATTGACAGCTTAGCGAGGGGAGGACCCATGACTCTCTGTACATTGCGTTGATGTGTTCTGTTTGAACATTGGCAGGTTGATAATCCGTTAATTACTATTGCAAACTGTTCGTAGCCTTGCTTGACATTGACAGTTTTATGTCTTTCAAAGTTTTGACCTTGACATTTACGTTCTGTAACACGTGATGAAGTTGTGACTAAATAAAAAAGCAAAGTGCACTTTTAGACATGATTTGGAATCTGTACAAGGTAGAAATAAATTTTGGAAAATATTTTTTTGCGCGCTTTTTACGTTGTGATTAGAACTTGTACTAAAGTTTTCAGACTGTAACTGTAATGGTTTCTCCGCGCCGTGCGCTGGCCAATTAACCGAATTGAATCAAGGAACAGAACGTTGGAACAAGAACGGGTCGTTCTGTTGTGCCTAGGTAGTTCTATAATCGGACGAATCACTCGTACGTGATGCGTAAAATATGCCCAAAACGATTCGAGTTACTGATTCGGCTTTAGTGAGAAGATAGATTTTAGTGAAACATAAACGTGTTGGTTATAACACTTGCTAAATGTTATACACAAAGGCACGTATACAATATTGAGGTTAAAATAACCAAAAATGCAAAGTAGACTGAAACTTTTCAAATTGATGAACAAGTACTGGGGCTGTGTGAAGTGGCGTGTTGACCCAAATAACACCCCTCCAGCTGCTATGATCGAAGGACAAGTGGTGGGAGATATTTAAGGGGACAACAAATTTCATTCATGTAAAATCAACAATTTGTTTCCGCTAACGGGACGGATTTAGTTTTTGTATTTCTTTGCTTAGCTAATTTATAGAAACGTTTACGCAATTCCTGAGTGATGTGAAGTGAAGAGAGAGATGCATTCATTCACTTAAATGCATCAGTAAAAAAATAGAAGCTCAAATAATTCTTTTAATTGATTTTTAATTCGATTAATTTATCAACTTATTTAAATCCAATTAAATTAATTTTTATCTAATTCAAACGATTAAACGTGCGTATAAATAAAAAAAACAATAAACAGCATAATTTATTACGTAAATAAAGAAGACAAATGTAATGAGGAATAGAAAAATTAAACTCAAACAAAATTGATGCTTTTCTCCCAAAAAGGAGAAAGAGAGAATTTAGCACGAAAATTCTTAATTAATGGCATAATTTATGAAGGAATAATTCAAAGGGATTTGTATCAACGAATATGTTTAATATATTCATATCCGTAATATTGTAGCAATGAATATGTAATCTTACAACCACGAATATCTCGAGAACACAAACCCCAGTATAAACAAAAAGTTCCGTATAAATATTCAACAAATGTACAATTTCATATGGAAGTCTCAACACATATATATACGTAGTACATAAAATAAATAATCATCTAATGAATGAAATAATATAAAGAAATACGGAATCTGGCTAAATTTTTAAAATCATCATCATCTGTCAAAAAAATATACAGAAGCCATAAGGGTAACCCTCATAAATTTAAATCATAATTTAAACGTCAAAAGACAAGTACTGCTCCAGAATACAGAAAATAACACAGGAGAGGTTAGACTTTTAAGTCACTTCACAACTGTTGCATGGGAAACACGTGTAAGCCAAGTTCTCAGAGGATTACAATGAGAGTCCTGAAGATGTAAGTAGCCATTATAAGGAAGCGCTTCGACATTAATAATGTGAGTAAATATTCTTGTGTTGTATCTAAATATTTAAACTTAACCTAACATGTACGAGTACACACATAGTCGCAGCGATAAGTTGATAACACAGGAGAGGTTAGACTTTTAAGTCACTTCACAACTGTTGCATGGGAAACACGTGTAAGCCAAGTTCTCAGAGGATTACAATGAGAGCCCTGAAAATGTAAGTAGCCATTATAAGGAAGCACTTCGACATTAATAATGTGAGTAAATATTCTTGTGTTGTATCTAAATATTTAAACTTAACCTAACATGTACGAGTACACACATAGTCGCAGCGATAAGTTGATAACACAGGAGAGGTTAGACTTTTAAGTCACTTCACAACTGTTGCATGGGAAACACGTGTAAGCCAAGTTCTCAGAGGATTACAATGAGAGCCCTGAAAATGTAAGTAGCCATTATAAGGAAGCACTTCGACATTAATAATGTGAGTAAATATTCTTGTGTTGTATCTAAATATTTAAACTTAACCTAACATGTACGAGTACACACATAGTCGCAGCGATAAGTTGATAGCCCAGGAGAGGTTTGACTTCCAAGTCACTCCACAACAGTTGCATGGGAAACACGTGTAACCCAAGTTCTCAGAAGATTACAATGAGAGTCCTGAAGATGTAAGTAGCCATTATAAGGAAGCGCTTCGACATTAATAATGTGAGTAAATATTCTTGTGTTGTATCTAAATATTTAAACTTAACCTAACATGTACGAGTACACACATAGTCGCAGCGATAAGTTGATAGCCCAGGAGAGGTTTGACTTCCAAGTCACTCCACAACAGTTGCATGGGAAACACGTGTAACCCAAGTTCTCAGAAGATTACAATGAGAGTCCTGAAGATGTAAGTAGCCATTATAAGGAAGCGCTTCGACATTAATAATGTGAGTAAATATTCTTGTGTTGTATCTAAATATTTAAACTTAACCTAACATGTACGAGTACACACATAGTCGCAGCGTTAAGTTGATAGGTTTAATAAAAAAATTGTTCCGCAATAAATATTTTAGCTTTGTAGTTGTGTTGTTATTCAATGGTCATGTTCTTGAACGCTGACACTGACGCCAGAGAGTTGATAGCTGTTTGTTTCTTTGTTCTTGTGCAGAAATATTTGCAGCAATGAAACACTCGCACACGCACGAACCATGTATGCAAATTCAGGATAATTAATATTTGTTGCAGCGCGTACCAATAGTATTGGCGAATTTAGTTTTGGGTCGTTAAATTTAGAAGAAATGTTTTGAAACCTGTAAAGTTCAGCAATTTGTAAAATGTCTTACAAAGTATGTACAATGCTTAGAATGAACGTTTCTACTGAATGAACTCATATTTGTATAATACAACCAAGCGAGCAACATAATCCGGCCAAGTATCTGTTGAGTTTAAAAACGGATCATAAAGGAGGTGCTGGATAAAGTGGTTAAAACGTCTCTAAACCGTTTAGTACAAAAAGAAACGCTAATTTTGAGCTGTAGCTCAGACAAGCAGATCTAAAGCATCGCGACTGCAACAATTCGGTTAGTAAGCGTTAACAGGACCCCGGGCTGGTATCGATGAAACGGCACGCTCCTCATACATATGCATGCGGAGGTTCGTGCAGCGATGGCGTGTGGCCGGCGGCCCGAGGTCCTAACATGACCAACCTAATAGAATAATTCAGCCAATCATCGGCCAAATATACACAAGCTGTGGTCACGGCGGTTGCGTATAACTACACAGGGAATCGTGGTACTTGCCCAGTATTTGTACTACAACCACCGTTACGGACATTCCAGTGAGAATACGTTAGACGAACTCTAAGCTCGCCTAGAAGCTTCGAGGATGGCAGCGACGACTCCAACTGGAGAGTAAATTTTCAATGCCTTACAAGAAAATTTAGCCCTTCTCCCATACTAAAAAGTTCGTTTTTTACACTCTCCATAAACGTGTTTATGATTACTTGTAAAATGTAAACTCTCCATAAACGTGTGTACGATTACTTGTAGGTTGTAAACTCTCCATAAACGTGTTTAGAATTACTTTTAGGTTGTACATTCTCCAAAAATGTGTTTACGATTACTTTTAGGTTGTAAACTCTCCTTAACGTGTTTAGGATTACTCGTAGAATAACCAGAGATATGAACAAAGTATCTTGCGACGTCGTGGCGTCAACCGAATACTAAAGAAGAATAACAAGAGGGATGAACAACGTATCTTGCGACATCGTAACGTCAACCCCATACTGAAGAAGGCTAACCAGAGGGGTGAACAGAGTATCTTGCGTCATTGTTACGTCAACACAATACTGAGGAAGAATAACCAGAGGGATGAACAAAGTATCTTGCGACATCGTGGCGTCAACCCCTTACTGAAGAAGGTTAACCAGAGGGATGGTCAAAGTATCTTGCGTCATCGTTACGTCAACCCAATATTGAGGAAGAATAACCAGAGGGATGAACAAAGTATCTTGCGACATCGTGGCGTCAACCCCTTACTAAAGTATGTTAACCAGAGGAATGGTCAAAGTATCTTACGTCATCGTAACGTCAACCCAATACCGAGGAAGAATAACCAGAGGGGTGAACAGAGTATCTTGCGACATGGTGGCGTCAACCCAATACTGAAGAAGGTTAACCAGAGGGATGATCAAAGTATTTTGCGTCATCGTTACGTCAACCCAATACTGAAGAAGAATAACCAGAGGGATGATCAAAGTATTTTGCGTCATCGTTACGTCAACCCAATACTGAGGAAGAATAACCAGAGGGATGAACAAAGTATCTTGCGACATCGTGGCGTCAACCCCTTACTGAAGAAGGTTAACCAGAGGGATGGTCAAAGTATCTTGCGTCATCGTTACGTCAACCCAATACTGAGGAAGAATAACCAGAGGGGTGAACAGAGTATCTTGCGTCATCGTTACGTCAACCCAATACTGAGGAAGAATAACCAGAGGGATGAACAAAGTATCTTGCGACATCGTGGCGTCAACCCCTTACTGAAGAAGGTTAACCAGAAGGATGGTCAAGGTATCTTGCGTCATCGTAACGTCAACCCAATACTGAGGAAGAATACCCAGAGGGATGATCAAAGTATCTTGCGACATCGTGGCGTCAACACAATACTGAAGAAGAATAACCAGAGGGAAGAACAAAGTATCTTGCGACATCGTGGCGTCAACCCGATACTGAAGAATGTTAACCAGAGGGATGATCAAAGTATCTTGCGATATCGTGGCGTCAACCCAATACTGAAGAAGGTTAACCAGAGGGATGATCAAAGTATCTTGTGTCATCGTAACGTCCCCCCAATACTGAGGAAGAATACCCAGAGGGGTGAACAAAGTATCTTGCGACATCGTGACGTCAACCCCATACTGAAGAAAAATAACCAGAGGGATGATCAAAGTGTCTTGTGTCATCGTAACGTCAACCCAATACTGAGGAAGAATACCCAGAGGGATGAACAAAGTATCTTGCGACATCGTGGCGTCAACCCCATACTGAAGAAAAATAACCAGAGGGATGAACAAGTATCTTGCGACATCGTAGCGTCAACCCCATACTGAAAAAGAATAACCAGAGGGATGATTAGAGTATCTTGCGACATCGTAGCGTCAACCCAATACTGAAGTCGAATAACCAGAGGGATGATCAAAGTATCTTGCGCCATCGTAACGTCAACCCAATAATGAGGAAGAATAACCAGAGGGATAATTAAAGTATCTTGCGACATCGTAGAGGGATGAACAAATTATCTTGAAATATCGTAGCGTCAACCCCATTATGAATGTGTTTAATATTCTGGAAAGTGAAACAGCCACAAAATTGAGCGTTTCCCGTTTTAAACTCTGCATTAAGAATTGTACAAAATTTAATCAGAAGTAATGAAATAGTGAGAAGCAAATGAATCTATTCACTATAGTTGCTGTTATAGCCATATTAGTGCCAGTCACTATTGGAATTTTATTAATTATCAAGTTGAAGTAACAAAAGAAGCAGAATTATGAGATCGATTAAGACAGAGTATTTCACAGCAGGTACGATTAGCTATAAAGGCAAGCACTAACCTCTATCCTAACGCATCACGGCAAGTTGCAGTAACGCAGCAGAAACAGAAGAATGAGATTAATTGATACAGAGTATTTCTCAGCAGGTACGATTAGCTATAAAGGCAAGCAATAACCTCTATCCTAACGCATCACGGCAAGTTGAAGTAACCCAGCAGAAACAGAAGAATGAGATTAATTGATACAGAGTATTTCTCAGCAGGTACGATTAGCTATAAAGGCAAGCAATAACCTCTAGCCTAACGCATCACGGCAAGTTGAAGTAACCCAGCAGAAACAGAAGAATGAGATTAATTGATACAGAGTATTTCTCAGCAGGTACGATTAGCTATAAAGGCAAGCAATAACCTCTATCCTAACGCATCACGGCAAGTTGAAGTAACCCAGCAGAAACAGAAGAATGAGATTAATTGATACAGAGTATTTCTCAGCAGGTACGATTAGCTATAAAGGCAAGCAATAACCTCTAGCCTAACGCTCCACGGCGAGTTGAAGTAACGCAGCAGAAGTAGAAGAAAGAGATCGATTGAGATAGAGTATTTCACAGCAGGTACGATTAGCTATAAAGGCAAGCAATAACCTCTAGCCTAACGCTCCACGGCGAGTTGCAGTAACGCAGCAGAAGTAGAAGAAAGAGATCGATTAAGACAGAGTATTTCACAGCAGGTACGATTAGCTATAAAGGCAAGCAATAACCTCTAGCCTAACGCTCCACGGCGAGTTGAAGTAACGCAGCAGAAGTAGAAGAAAGAGATCGATTAAGACAGAGTATTTCACAGCAGGTACGATTAGCTATAAAGGCAAGCACTAACCTCTATCCTAACGCATCACGGCAAGTTGAAGTAACCCAGCAGAAACAGAAGAATGAGATTAATTGATACAGAGTATTTCTCAGCAGGTACGATTAGCTATAAAGGCAAGCAATAACCTCTAGCCTAACGCATCACGGCGAGTTGAAGTAACGCAGCAGAAGTAGAAGAAAGAGATCGATTGAGATAGAGTATTTCACAGCAGGTACGATTAGCTATAAAGGCAAGCAATAACCTCTAGCCTAACGCTCCACGGCGAGTTGCAGTAACGCAGCAGAAGTAGAAGAAAGAGATCGATTGAGATAGAGTATTTCACAGCAGGTACGATTAGCTATAAAGGCAAGCACTAACCTCTAGCCTAACGCTCCACGGCGAGTTGCAGTAACGCAGCAGAAGTAGAAGAAAGAGATCGATTGAGATAGAGTATTTCTCAGCAGGTACGATTAGCTATAAAGGCAAGCACTAACCTCTAGCCTAACGCTCCACGGCGAGTTGCAGTAACGCAGCAGAAGTAGAAGAAAGAGATCGATTGAGATAGAGTATTTCACAGCAGGTACGATTAGCTATAAAGGCAAGCACTAACCTCTAGCCTAACGCTCCACGGCGAGTTGCAGTAACGCAGCAGAAGTAGAAGAAAGAGATCGATTAAGACAGAGTATTTCACAGCAGGTACGATTAGCTATAAAGGCAAGCACTAACCTCTATCCTAACGCATCACGGCAAGTTGAAGTAACCCAGCAGAAACAGAAGAATGAGATTAATTGATACAGAGTATTTCTCAGCAGGTACGATTAGCTATAAAGGCAAGCAATAACCTCTAGCCTAACGCTCCACGGCGAGTTGAAGTAACGCAGCAGAAGTAGAAGAAAGAGATCGATTGAGATAGAGTATTTCACAGCAGGTACGATTAGCTATAAAGGCAAGCAATAACCTCTAGCCTAACGCTCCACGGCGAGTTGCAGTAACGCAGCAGAAGTAGAAGAAAGAGATCGATTAAGACAGAGTATTTCACAGCAGGTACGATTAGCTATAAAGGCAAGCAATAACCTCTAGCCTAACGCTCCACGGCGAGTTGAAGTAACGCAGCAGAAGTAGAAGAAAGAGATCGATTAAGACAGAGTATTTCACAGCAGGTACGATTAGCTATAAAGGCAAGCACTAACCTCTATCCTAACGCATCACGGCAAGTTGAAGTAACCCAGCAGAAACAGAAGAATGAGATTAATTGATACAGAGTATTTCTCAGCAGGTACGATTAGCTATAAAGGCAAGCAATAACCTCTAGCCTAACGCATCACGGCGAGTTGAAGTAACGCAGCAGAAGTAGAAGAAAGAGATCGATTGAGATAGAGTATTTCACAGCAGGTACGATTAGCTATAAAGGCAAGCAATAACCTCTAGCCTAACGCTCCACGGCGAGTTGCAGTAACGCAGCAGAAGTAGAAGAAAGAGATCGATTGAGATAGAGTATTTCACAGCAGGTACGATTAGCTATAAAGGCAAGCACTAACCTCTAGCCTAACGCTCCACGGCGAGTTGCAGTAACGCAGCAGAAGTAGAAGAAAGAGATCGATTGAGATAGAGTATTTCTCAGCAGGTACGATTAGCTATAAAGGCAAGCAATAACCTCTAGCCTAACGCTCCACGGCGAGTTGCAGTAACGCAGCAGAAGTAGAAGAAAGAGATCGATTGAGATAGAGTATTTCTCAGCAGGTACGATTAGCTATAAAGGCAAGCAATAACCTCTAGCCTAACGCTCCACGGCGAGTTGCAGTAACGCAGCAGAAGTAGAAGAAAGAGATCGATTGAGATAGAGTATTTCTCAGCAGGTACGATTAGCTATAAAGGCAAGCAATAACATCTAGCCTAACGCTCCACGGCGAGTTGCAGTAACGCAGCAGAAGTAGAAGAAAGAGATCGATTGAGATAGAGTATTTCACAGCAGGTACGATTAGCTATAAAGGCAAGCAATAACCTCTAGCCTAACGCATCACGGCGAGTTGCAGTAACGCAGCAGAAGTAGAAGAAAGAGATCGATTGAGATAGAGTATTTCTCAGCAGGTACGATTAGCTATAAAGGCAAGCAATAACCTCTAGCCTAACGCTCCACGGCGAGTTGCAGTAACGCAGCAGAAGTAGAAGAAAGAGATCGATTGAGATAGAGTATTTCACAGCAGGTACGATTAGCTATAAAGGCAAGCACTAACCTCTATCCTAACGCATCACGGCAAGTTGAAGTAACCCAGCAGAAACAGAAGAATGAGATTAATTGATACAGAGTATTTCTCAGCAGGTACGATTAGCTATAAAGGCAAGCAATAACCTCTAGCCTAACGCTCCACGGCGAGTTGAAGTAACGCAGCAGAAGTAGAAGAAAGAGATCGATTGAGATAGAGTATTTCACAGCAGGTACGATTAGCTATAAAGGCAAGCAATAACCTCTAGCCTAACGCTCCACGGCGAGTTGCAGTAACGCAGCAGAAGTAGAAGAAAGAGATCGATTAAGACAGAGTATTTCACAGCAGGTACGATTAGCTATAAAGGCAAGCAATAACCTCTAGCCTAACGCTCCACGGCGAGTTGAAGTAACGCAGCAGAAGTAGAAGAAAGAGATCGATTAAGACAGAGTATTTCACAGCAGGTACGATTAGCTATAAAGGCAAGCACTAACCTCTATCCTAACGCATCACGGCAAGTTGAAGTAACCCAGCAGAAACAGAAGAATGAGATTAATTGATACAGAGTATTTCTCAGCAGGTACGATTAGCTATAAAGGCAAGCAATAACCTCTAGCCTAACGCATCACGGCGAGTTGAAGTAACGCAGCAGAAGTAGAAGAAAGAGATCGATTGAGATAGAGTATTTCACAGCAGGTACGATTAGCTATAAAGGCAAGCAATAACCTCTAGCCTAACGCTCCACGGCGAGTTGCAGTAACGCAGCAGAAGTAGAAGAAAGAGATCGATTGAGATAGAGTATTTCTCAGCAGGTACGATTAGCTATAAAGGCAAGCACTAACCTCTAGCCTAACGCTCCACGGCGAGTTGCAGTAACGCAGCAGAAGTAGAAGAAAGAGATCGATTGAGATAGAGTATTTCTCAGCAGGTACGATTAGCTATAAAGGCAAGCAATAACCTCTAGCCTAACGCTCCACGGCGAGTTGCAGTAACGCAGCAGAAGTAGAAGAAAGAGATCGATTGAGATAGAGTATTTCTCAGCAGGTACGATTAGCTATAAAGGCAAGCAATAACCTCTAGCCTAACGCTCCACGGCGAGTTGCAGTAACGCAGCAGAAGTAGAAGAAAGAGATCGATTGAGATAGAGTATTTCTCAGCAGGTACGATTAGCTATAAAGGCAAGCAATAACATCTAGCCTAACGCTCCACGGCGAGTTGCAGTAACGCAGCAGAAGTAGAAGAAAGAGATCGATTGAGATAGAGTATTTCACAGCAGGTACGATTAGCTATAAAGGCAAGCAATAACCTCTAGCCTAACGCATCACGGCGAGTTGCAGTAACGCAGCAGAAGTAGAAGAAAGAGATCGATTGAGATAGAGTATTTCTCAGCAGGTACGATTAGCTATAAAGGCAAGCAATAACCTCTAGCCTAACGCTCCACGGCGAGTTGCAGTAACGCAGCAGAAGTAGAAGAAAGAGATCGATTGAGATAGAGTATTTCACAGCAGGTACGATTAGCTATAAAGGCAAGCACTAACCTCTATCCTAACGCATCACGGCAAGTTGAAGTAACCCAGCAGAAACAGAAGAATGAGATTAATTGATACAGAGTATTTCTCAGCAGGTACGATTAGCTATAAAGGCAAGCAATAACCTCTAGCCTAACGCATCACGGCGAGTTGAAGTAACGCAGCAGAAGAATGAGGAATGAGATCGATTAAGGCAGAGTATTTTTTCAGCAGTTACGATTAGCTATAATGGCAAGCACTAACCTCTAGCCTACCAGATCACGGCGAGTTGAAGTAGCGAAGCAGAAGAATGAGATCGATTAAGGCAGAGTATTATTTCAGCAGGTACGATTAGCTATAAAGGCAAGCAATAACCTCTAACCTACCTCATTGCGGCGAGTTGAAGTAACGCAGTAGAAGAATGAGATCGATTGAGACAGAGTATTTCTCACCAGATACGATTAGCTATAAAGTTAGGACTAACCTCTAGCCTATCTCATCACGGAGAGTTAGTAAGATGATCTACTGAAACACACCAAATTAAGCCGTCTTACCCCAGCTACCGCTGTCACTTCCGCATTACATATTTATGACGTACTTTAGCTCATAAATATAGCGAACCTGATACTGGCAATTTGAATAGCAAATTCCGCGAGATGCACTCTACAATATGTCTGGAGGTATCAGAGTGGTCGCAAGTACAAGGCACTCATTATACAAGAGTCGCCTTGGAAACCGGACCAAACACTTGCAAGAGCTGAGATGAAATGCATAAAACGTAACAAGATATCTGTGAAGAAATCATCAGCAAGTTGAGGGAATTGTTAATAAATGGAGACTCCACGTTTCTGATTGCTACTTTACAAACTTCGGCAATAATTTTGTTAATATCTGCATAAGTATGTCACAGATCCGCACATACACACAGATCCACATCTACGCTAAAAGCTTATTTTGAAGCGTAGTAGATTTTGTGTGTCAAATAGTTTAGGTTTATTAGACTGTTGCAGCGCGATCTAACGCAAATAGACTTCTCTAATTTAGGTTTCACCAATCGTATTTGCAGTTAGAGATAAGTTCTTTTAATAAGTTAAACTTTAGACAAACCAGTTCAGACCTGCAAGGGGGTTGTCTTTAAACTTTCTCTTTTTGTTTTGGTCCGATTTTAGCTAGGTCTCATTAGTGTTCCTTGCGGTGTAAATTTAGATAATTCCTTAAACCATGGTCCATTATCATGATTTGAGGTGCTGCTACAAACTTGATTGACCTTTCTAACACTTTCCGTTCGTGAATTGCTTCACTTTAGACATATTTCTACTTCCCTCGACAGCTTTTGGGACTATTACACAACCTTTCTTTCTTTTACTCTATTAGTACATAATTTCAATTATATCCTTTTCATTTATTTTGCTTTTAACACAATTATCTATTATCTAATTTTATATTTAGCTTCGGTGGTTCTTTCTAAAATTGCATACTTACATTTGCTACGTTTTTTTATTTAATCTAATTAACAATTTATTACTTTTTTCTTATAACAATGTTTTAAAAGATTTTGGGCTAGCCTCAATCTTTTCCCTTGAGACAGTTTTGGCCGTCTCAGTGCACGCGCGCGTGTGTGTGTAGCACATAGGCTTATAAAATACATGTATTTGAAGTGATAACTTTTTTAATGAAGGTCGAAGGGCCCTTAAAATTTGCGTAATAAAAATAAAACTTATTGAGATTCTCCTAAACAGTTTTCAGCTGTCTTTATGAAATAGCAATTTATATTTTACTTTGTGCCCTTCAAGGTTACTTAAATTACACCCAAGTCTTGTTTTATAAACACTTTAACTCACAGATTTATAACTCAATCTCTGCACTGTGTTTACCTGTATCTATGTTTAGACGCTACACTGTGAACGTTAACAGAGAACGACCACAAAGTGGTGCTTGTTATGCTTCCAACGAATAACTGCATCAAAGGTTACTTACTCTAGAATTTCTTGCATGATTACAAGAAACTCTGCTACAGCTTCTACGTCATTCCAAGTGATATTGACGCTTAATTTGGAGCGTGAGTCGAACGGTATTGGTGTGTTGTGCAGTAGTCGGTTCAAAATATTAATAACAGGTCCGGGTGTATCTCAACCTCTAGATCTGGGTTGTAGGAAAACCTAGGCTCTCTTTAGTACAAGGGCAGGTACTAGGAAGGGACCAATTCTCTATCGGGTTTGAAGGTGACTTTAGCCTAACGAAGATCGTAATAGTTGCCTGGAACTGTAGACGGGGAAACAGTATGGCTATTTCCATACTGTTAATAATTATTAATAAATATAGTATAAAATAGGAATCTCTAACAAAGGTAATATTAACGGTTTTCTAGGTTAATTGAAGAAAATCAAATTTGTTATCTCTTCTTCGCCCATATTACTTTTTCCTAAAATTTAAACACTTTTGAAAACAAATTTTTTTATTATTTTGTTATAACATTCTCTCATGGTTATTGGTTAATATCATTCACACTGTATTATAACAAGTAATTACAGGTGTCCACTTACACTTATCAATCACCATAATGTGTTCATCTCTTTATTTAAAAAAACACCTTTAAAATTTGTTACCTCTAGGAGGTTTAGGCAGAGGTATTTTTCCCCGCTACAAAGAAAATGTACTTTTCTCATTACCACTCTTTGGGTTATTCCTGTAACAATTATTCTTTAAGCACTCAGACGGGTAAAATGGATATCAAAATCCGGGTTATACTACCAGCCAATCTGGTAATGAACAAATAAACCCTTTACTTCCTTAATTATTTCAACCCCTTAATTCATTATCTTTTAATATATGCGTTTTAAAAATACCCTGATTTTTTTTTTTTATATTTCCTGAGACGTTATACAAATATTTGTATACTTTCATTCCTATGGAAGCGATGTATCGTGTTTCATTTGTAAGTTGTTTTTATAGTTTTTCTTTAGTTTTCACTAAAAATTTCAAATTGTACAGTTGTAATATAATAAATGATAATATAAAGTTTACATACATTAAACCTGTTTAGTTTTTTTTAAAAATATCTTAAACAGTTTTCTTTTATGACTGTATAAATCAATTGCGGCGTAATATTTAATTTTAATAAGTAAAACCTCTATATATTTTTAATTTCAATTCATTTTCTCGGATTGTTTTTTAAATTTTAATACTTAACATACATTTCGGCCGGTTCTATAAAACATTTGCTTCTACGCAAGGGAAATTAAAATTTTTTTAGAGTAATGTTTCTGATAACATCAATTTACAAACTTGTAACGCCTTGAAGTTTTTAACATATCTCATGAATAAAAGAATAATTTTGCTCCATCAAATCTCTTTCTGAAGGGACAATACGTTGTAATATTTTGTATTTTCAGTTTCTACTTTATATGTTCAATAAAAACTTCAAATCGTTTCAGTTGTGATATATTAAGTTATAATATAAAGCTACCCATACATAGGACGTTATAGGTTTTGAAAACAAAATCTTAAAAATAATGTAATTTTTTATAACTATGTTTTTATAACTGTGAGCTAGGCGGTCAGTAAGGACAGCGGCCGTCTGTGTGTGTCGTGGGTAGGGTCATATCTACCCAGTGAGGAAATGAGTGTTGATGTTGTATGTGCGTGAGCCTGTTTGTAGAACTTTGTTGCTAAGTGTCGGAGGTGTTGTTTGATGAAAGGCACTTTTAAGTCAGTGTGAAGCAGTGTTAATCTTGTACATCTAGGTGTCTTCGGGATTATTCGCAAAACCTTGTTTTGGAATAACTGTAGTCTGCGTGTGCGTGTGTTACCTGCATGGCCCCAGACGGGTGATGCGTAAGTGAGTATGCTGCGCAACATAGATACGTATATAGTAGTGGCCGCCCGTAGTGAAAGTGGGCTTGTTCTGTTAAGCATAGGATATAGTTGTGTTAATCTAATTGTTGCTTTTTTTAACGTGTTGGTAATGTGAGGGTCCCGAGTCAGACCTCTGTCGAGTAATACTTTATTTCGTGCGAAATCATGTAGAAGCGCAATCTGTTAGTGATTCAATGAACTACTAAAGACAAAACTCAAATTTATAATTGTTGCTTAGAAACGGACTTTTTTTCAGAACATATTATTAAGTTTTTGTTAACACTCATTGTCTTCCTGTAATTGACGACATGTATGGAAGAAGTGGTATAAATCCATTCCTAAGCATGGCGTCTCTGCCAGGAGGATTTCGTTAGGTTAAGATTTTTCAACATTTTTCCGCACTACAAAGCTCAGTCGTTGTGTAAGATTATTTTGTTTTATTTATAACAAAATCCGAACTTTTTGTAATTATTACCGAAATATTCCAAGTAATAAAAGGGTTCCGGTTTCGATTCCAGACACGTATAAATAATTTTTTTTGTCCGCAAATAATGTTATACTTTTTTTACTTTAGAACTAAACCTTAGATAGTGTCCCACAATACGGCACATGGTTTTAGAAATTGTATTTATACCGAAACTTTTCTTTGTTAATAAATTCAACGATTGTCCATTATCTTTGCTTCTCTTATAATCATTTATTCTTACATTTTTCTGTTCTCTTTCTTCAATAATCTTATGGTATTATTTGTATAAAATACCTTCTTGGTTCCATGTTTTAAAACGAAGCAAAAAGTTTAAAATAATTTGGAATATCTGGGAGTGTAAAGTGTAAATTTACCAGTCTTTTTTCTTTTTATAATCATAGAGAAATGCTAAATTGAAAATGTTTTAAAACAACATTAAAAAGATGATAATTTATTTTATATTATTTCCTTTAGAAGTACATTTTTTCAATTTAATTGTTAAGCTATGCTTTAGAGCAGTGGTTCCCAACAGGTGGTCCGCGGACCCCTGGGGGTCCGCGAAGCCATCGAAGGGGGTCCGCAGAATGACCACAAACTTTTCTTGCCGCGTAATGCAAACACAGGCACGCATAACGCAAAATGGTATGACAGCGCCTGTGATTGCTATGTATGGAAATTCACAGCGCGTTGACGACGTCTATTGACCTTGAGTTTGACAAACGTAGGTACACTGACTGCCGCTTGCAGCGAGCTTGCGCTAGGGTCTACTCTGTCTAGTCTAGTCGTCTGTCTACTAGCCACCAGTGCGCTGACATTGTCATTAGAAGTGTTTGTTTTGTTACAAACTGTACATAACAAGTTTATTTGGCGAGTGTTGTTTGGGATAAGTGGTTAAAGTGTGGCACTTTAAAAAGGGACAGATCGGAAGTTAAAGAAGATGGCGATGACATTATTCCAGTGAAAGTGCAGTCAGTGTCAGACGAACATAACCTCTCGAAAAACAGTGTCTCGGCTAAAGTAAGAAAATACAATAGTGATTATTTATCGTTGGGATTCACGTATTCTGGGACTGAAAATGAACCTAAACCACAGTGTGTTATTTGTTTTGAAATACTTTCTAATGAAGCCATGAAACCTGCTAAACTACGTCGCCATTTAGAAACAAAGCATCCGGACTGTAAAAGTAAGTCTGCAGAGTTTTTTAAAATTAAGTTGGGTGAACTTAAAAACAGCAAAAAATTAATGTCAGTAAGTGCTGGAATAAGTTCAAGTGAAAATGCAACCATAGCATCATACGAAGTTTCCCAGCTTGTGGCAAAGTCTGGGAAAGCTCACACAATTGCCGAAGAGCTGATTTTGCCGGCAGCTGTAATATTATGTAAAAGAATGTTAGGTGATTGTCATCACGACCTTAGCAGCAAAGCCCTCAAGACACTCCTTCCATTTGTAACAACATATCGTTGTGAACAAGCATTTTCTACCATGTGCTTCATGAAAAACAAATACAGAAACCGGCTCGATATGCAGTACGATTTTTGGGTCAAAGTATCAAGCATTCAACCCAACATCTCAGAACTTATTAAGTCAAAAAAGAGATTTAACTTGTCACATTAGTAGTCAATATTAGTAGTCAATATCTTCGATACAAATCGAAGATAGACATTCTTGCCCTTCTCCAAATGTTAAATGGGACGATGGTGTTGTTATTGTATGTAAGTGTTTTTACTTGGTTCTTTATATGTACAATAAGATTAATAAATATTTTAAAGCTAATTTGTCACTCCTTTGCCGTTTTACTTGTATTTACATTGATTTTTAATACTAATTCAAATACTTCTTGCAAATATTACCTGTTTTGACTTTTTATTGCAAGAAAATTAACATAGAAAACCCCCTACTTTTAGGTACCAGAATAGTACAAAATGTCATTTTCAGGTGTTTGATTTTAAAAAAATTTCTGGGGTACCCCCACACCCCCCTAGGGGGTCCCCAGCATTCCCATGTAAATGTAGGGGTCCCCCACACTATTTTGTTGGGAACCACTGAGTTAAACAATGCATGTTAAAGTTTATGGAGCATTCGCACATATATGCACTACTTTCATACTTAGACACTGGGTTCGCTTGATAACGTGTGGAGCGACTACTTACACTTTCAAAAGCAGGCTCGCCAACCAAACAAATCTGTCCGTTTCATGCACGAATAACACATATCATATAATTAAAAAATATAAGTAATATTCTTATATAAGTAATGAATACATAGTATAAAAACATCGCATGACATACGTTGGAGCCTAAGGAAGTAAAATTCGTTGTCCTGCTGGTGCAACAAAAAATTGAAATTAAAACCGATATGAACAATATTATTAATAACATATAAAATATTTAAAATAACCATTTCATTATTCATAGCAATTTAATCCAAACAGTTGTTATATCTACCATTTAATTTCTAATTTACCAAAAAACTTGCAAAAATACTTTTAATTTTCAAAATGAACCCGAATACATCTCGGAAGTGCTGTACGTTACCACATAACTAAATCCCTCACATAAGCCCCTTGCTCCTCATTACATGAGCAACAAAGCGATAATTAACTATCCCCTCATTAAAACTAACCCCTTCAAGTACAAACACTTGTTTATTTACTCTTAATTTATATCCTTAATAATCCCCGACGTTCCCGCGGGAAACACTTTAAATTAAAATTCCTTCGCTAGGTGGCGACGGGATTTATTTCTTCCCACAATACCCTACCCTCGAACGTCCCGTACAGACTAAGCTGGTCCAAGTAAGGCTAGTTAATGAAAGTTTGTTGAGCTACATTTTAGCAACACGAGTGGTTGCCTAATTGAATAATTTTAATTTCTCAATAAATCTTCAAAAGGTTATTTAAGCACAACAACAATGTTAACAACCAAAAACTAATAGATCTACCCAACGAAACGAAAGAAAATCTTCCTTTCTGGTTCAAATTCATGGTAATGATATAATAAAACAATTAATTTTTATTTTAAAAACTAATTTAATTTCAAAGCTAATATCGTCTGAAATATATAAAAATACATCGATTTTTGTTTCATTAAGATATATTATAATTTTCAATGTTACTGACTTGATTAAAAACCCTCCCCACGAAATGTCATTATATCTATTTTACTTCTTTTTAACCCTTAGGTTAGATTCGAGACATAACGGGTAAACACTCCTTTGGAACTCCGATAAATAGCTTTTCGGGCCCGCCCTGCAACGGAATCCATGACCTTCTCCATATTCTCCAGCATGGAGGTTTTGTCCATAGCCTTCATATTATTCGGTAATCCATATCATAGTACGATTAGGTGAGACAATCAACTAAGAGACTAAGACAACCATTGAAGTCTTTGCTAAGCACGTATAAAGCTAAGGAGGCGGCGGGTATTAACAGTAACGAATGACAGAAAAGGAAATAAATCCGACATATTTAGAACAACTAATAAGAGGTGAGAAGTGCGAGATTCAACACATAATAGGGAGTAAAATAGGTGAAGGAAGATAGAATCCCTGGATGAAAGACAAATGATCCAGGTTTGGATTTACTTTACTGGACGTAGGCTATACAGGGTAGCGATAACCAGAGTAAGATATATATATTAAATATGGTGATATGTTTTCTTGTAATATAATTAATAAATTAAAAATATTTCAACAACAAGAATACTTTTAATGAATATATTTATTCAAAGCTTTTCGCCAATAAAATAGTACCAGCATCTTCAAAAAAATAATTATCTAATAAAATATTTTTACAAAAAAAAATTTTTTTTTAATATTTTATTACATAATTATTTTTCTGAAGATACTGGTACTATTTTATCGGCGAAAAGCTTTGAATAAATATATTCATTAAAAGTATTCTTGTTTATGAAATATTTTAAATTTATTAATTATATATATATATATATATATATATATATATATATATATATATATATATATATATATAATAAATATATATATATAAATATATATAAAATATATATAAATATATATAATAAAAAAAATTAAAAAAAAAAAAATATCAGTGATTCGACAATGGTCAAGTGACCGAAAGGTGCCTCATCACTCAAGGTAAAATTATTGCACTTAACGGTGGATAAAATTACTTACAATAGTAATATATTAACTTCATGTGTGCGTGGTGCGCGGTGCGCGGTGCGCGGTGCGCGGGCGCGGGCGCGGGCGCGGGCGCGGGCGCGTGGCGCGTGGCGCGGTGCGCGGTGCGCGGTGCGCGGTGCGCGTGTGCGCGGTGTGCGCGGTGTGCGGTGTGCGGTGTGCGGTGTGCGGTGTGTGTGTGTGTGTGTATGTGTGTGTGTGTGTGTGTGTGTGTGTGTGTGTGTGTGTGTGTGTGTGTGTGTGTGTGTGTGTGTGTGTGTGTGTGTGTGTGTGAGTGTGAGCGAGTGTGAGCGAGTGCGAGTGTGAGTGTGAGTGTGAGTGTGAGTGTGAGTGTGAGTGTGAGTGTGTGTGTGTGTGTGTGTGTGTTTCTAAGTATATAAGTACTTATTTCCGTATATACGGTATTGCTTTTAGAGCGAAGATATCCTGGGGCAAATTATAATAAAAAACATTCATTATTTATAAAAAGGTAAAGAAGGCAGAGAAAGACATTAAATTCATAGAAGCTGAATAAAGTAATATTCAAAAAAGTAAAGAAGAAAGAAACTAGCGAAACAATTGCAATAATGTGGTTTGGTTAGCCTTGTCTCTGAAAGCATGCTAGAGCTTAGGTATCCTCTGTGCTACCCAAATAGATGTTGTGGTAGGTAATATAATACTATCGGAAGTCCTGACCACTCAGTGTAGAAGTGAGTGTTTGTTCAGGGGATGTGTTTGCTTGAGTAAAGTTAGTTACCCAGGAGGGGCGATTACCCTGTGAATTTGTGTTTGTCCTCTTTTAATAAGCTATGGATACATCATCGCAATAAACTGGAATATTTATTCAAATATTTAAATTTGTAGTTAGCGAAATTATTCCATAAATCTCCCACATTACGCCCTTACAATTACGCTGCACTATACTGTTCTGTATAATACCAGCGACAAATTCCCAATAGGGTTTTACCGGTTCCATTAAGTCCAGAAAATTTACAACCGAATCGACGGCATAACTTGACTTAAAAGATCCGCGGCACGCCAATACAATGTGCAGCCAGCTGATTACAGTGCTAATCAGCGCCACCTATCTGCGCTCGGCTTAACTACGTCAATACCAGCTTTGCGTCGCGATAATATAAATCTCCGGGGCGGGACAATGAAAAGCCCATCTACACGATACTGATCTGTATTGTTTCGGCGCGATGCATTTTTAATGCATGTTTCCACTTGCGAAGGCTTTATTTAATGAGGCGGTTCGTTGCACTTTGGCATTGTTACTTTGAGCGAAGACGTCATGATGGACACGTGGATCCAGGAGGCTTTGTTAAGCTCATTGCCACTCTTGACTTGTTCATGCAACAACCCTGTACTTGTTGCAAAGCCTATGAATGCATTCCAGTTGTTACTTTAGTTCAGTAACATTACTCATCACTTTAAAGCAAATGGATAAAAAAATAAAAGAGGACAAATTAAATTTTTTAAAATATAATAAACAACAATTAAACATTTCATAGAAAGCTTTATTTAAAAAAAATATTGGTTAAATATTTACTATTTAAAGTTGGTAAAAATCTAAATACTAATATATTTTACACTCTATTTAACTTTTTTTTTAAATTTAGAACTTGCATTTAGAATTTTTTCAAGGTTAATTCCTACTGAATCATCAAAGAAAAATTGTATTCATGTTTCTTTTTATTTTATAATTACAGTTAATATAAATACGTACAGATAAACCTGTGTTTAACGAAATCGATTATCCCGATAAAGAATTCGTTATATAGAGGTACTCGTTGATGAGAAGTCATCTTGCCAAGAATACCCTCGCTCCATCTTACTGCAGTATAAGATCGCGGGTAGTCACAAACCCAACACAGTATAATATCGCGGCATGTGTAAGGAAGTAGGCCAAAGTTAAGATGGGAGAACATTTTGTAATGTTTCAATTTACGTTGTTGCAAGATTTATGTAGTTGAAAATCTAAAAAATGTATCGTAAATGTGTTCAGAATAATTCTTTTTCACCGTATTAGATGGAATAGCTACAGTATTTTCCGTATTCTGTATATTATGATGAGTAATCTAATGTTAATGGAAAAATATTGTATACATATGGTAATAAATGAGTGCACTTACTAATGTAACACATTTCCAAGAAGCATAACCCGAACCTACAGTAGTAAATTTTAATCGAAGTACCCTTAGTACATTAATTTATTAACTGACTTTATTAATTTAAATACAGTATACACTAAACACAAACTGTACTACACACTACACAAGTCGTACCAACGCATATTGATTTTTATCTTAAACATTGTTCATCTTATACTTTCGTCGCTGTTAACTGTTTATCTTCTATTCTAGTATATATACTATACAGAGATATATTAATTTTTATTATACACCTATGCACAGATCAATATCGGTTTTATAGTATATTGGCGGCGCGGCGGAAGGTTAAATTATCTACTTCGCGGACAACGTAGTGACTACGGCCGATTGTAGGGGAGGAGGTTGAGCCAGGAAATAGTTTCAATGAGTCCCTACTTCCAACCAACTATTTGGAGTCCAGCAAAAGTCTTAGTATTCACAATCAAGCATTAATTGGCAACGGCGAACCTAGGTCATGAAATGGGAATATCTACAAGTATAAACTACACAGCCAACACATTTACTAGGAAAATGCAGAACTTTTAAAGGCCAAAAACTGTTTAAAAATATCATCACTACAAATTCATGTTCGCTAAAATCATGACTCGTTTGGAATGGACTTATTGTATTACTTATTTTCGAGACTGGATTATCCGTTATCTAACCAAGAGTTATTCTTCAATAAAATAACCAAACTCCTTGAATTCCAACACTATAAAGATGCCTCTCATTAGACGGCGATATGTGATTCTGAGTATCGATCTATTTGTTAGCGCATTGATATATTGAAATGTTGAAGTCACGTGATGACTATTTATTGATGCAGATCTTAAAATGTTTTCATTACCTCCAAGAATGTGTGCTTTTCCACTCTACACGCGCGCTCACACACACACACACACACACACACACACACACACACACACACTCACTCACCACACACACACACACACACACACACACACACACACACACACACACACACACACACACACACACACACACACACACACACACACACACACACACACACACACACACACAGGGGTAATTGTAACAGTTGATTGACGCTAAATTTATTTCTCGTTTAAGTAGTTGTGGACAATCTGGGTGCACAGTAACTCGTAACACAGAACATGCAACGAAAAGAGATAACTAGTGGGATATCTCTTGTAGAGCAAACCACCGAAACCTAAAGGTAAATGGAGAGGCACTGACTGTGGAATGGAGACGTGGTGGTGCAAGGAGCAAGTCTACGCACCCACGCACGCACAGACTCACACACGCACACACATATACACAGACACACACACAGAAACACATACACACACACACACACACACACACACACACACAGGGATAGTTGTAACAATTAACTGACGCTAAGTTTATTTCTCGTGTAAGTAGTTGTGGACAATCTGGGTGCACAGTAACTCGTAACACAGAACATGCAACGAAAAGAGATAACTAGTGGGATATCTCTTGTAGAGCAAACCACCGAAACCTAAAGGTAAATGGAGAGGCACTGACTGTGGAATGGAGACGTGGTGGTGCAAGGAGCAAGTCTACGCACCCACGCACGCACAGACTCACACACGCACACACATATACACAGACACACACACAGAAACACATACACACACACACACACACACAGGGATAGTTGTAACAATTAACTGACGCTAAGTTTATTTCTCGTGTAAGTAGTTGTGGACAATCTGGGTGCACAGTAACTCGTAGCACAGAACATGCAACCAAAAGGGCTAACTAGTGGGAAATCTCTTGTAGAGGAAACCACCGAAACCTAAAGGTAAATGGAGAGGCACTGACTGTGGAATGGAGACGAGGTGGTGCAAGGAGCAAGTCTACGCACCCACGCACGCACAGACTCACACACGCACACACATATACACAGACACACACACAGAAACACATACACACACACACACACACACACAGGGATAGTTGTAACAATTAACTGACGCTAAGTTTATTTCTCGTGTAAGTAGTTGTGGACAATCTGGGTGCTCAGTAACTCGTAGCACAGAACATGCAACCAAAAGGGCTAACTAGTGGGAAATCTCTTGTAGAGGAAACCACCGAAACCTAAAGGTAAATGGAGAGGCACTGACTGTGGAATGGAGACGAGGTGGTCCAAAGAGCAAGTGATGGCTACGGGATAAACACGAATGTCTATTAATGGGCCCAACTCACCAACCAGCTAGATAGTTGGTACTGGACAAGTGTAATCTTATCCAATCTAGGAAGTCAAATTAACGAAATAGAAAAAGCGAGATCCTCGTTTGGTAGCTTCAACCTCTCTAAGAAACACACTTCTCAAACGTTACGCGTTTTCATGCGGGGAAAATCCTAGGGAATTACCAAAACTCTGTGCCCTTCGAAATGTAGCCCATACCGTGCCTCTTGCAGGTTAAATCCTTCGCAATTTATGATATATGTTAAATTTTCACATTAAAAATAGTATTATGCCCGCATAACTTTGATGCTTAGCCTTAAAGCAAATATTTCACATATTACTGTTTTCAAAGATAAAACGTTATGAACCGAAATGTCTAAAATTGTATATTTAAATTATTACGCGCGCGGAAAAGAATAGGAAACACCAATAGCAACGCAGAACCATGTATAGAACCGTTTGCATGTTGTGCTCTAGTTTTACATTGTTAGGGCGACAACGTGCGACAAACACGAGTCCTAATGGTAAGCGAATACATCCGATAGATTCGATAGGCAATCCATGTCGTACCTCACACTTCCTTCCTATTTATTATCGTATTTACCTATAAAATGTACAATAATTAACGTATCTGTTTACAATTTGATTCAACGTTTACTTTTGTAAACGTCTCAGAAATTATTAACTCGTTAGAAAATAATTGGTTAGGGCGACCGTTGCGAACGCCGTGGTCTCGTATAGATGGCGCGATTAGCAGACAGCCACAAGGCAAAGGATGGTGTTCTAAATTGTTTGGCAATTTAATTAGAGCCTTGGATTTTATAGTTTTGTTATTATACTTTTGTTTTCTATATTATAAATGATGTTATAATTTCCATCTGGCCACGCTATTAGACGATTATTAGCTCACACCTAAGGCAAACATGCAAAGGCTATTAGACAGAGGGAGCAGTGTTAAAACGCAGCCAGTCTATTGTAAGCCTGCACTATTGAATGGAGACGCCTATGCCATCTAGTGATGTAATAGGGAAGTATTAGTAGTTAATTTAACTAAATGAAATTTAAATTTAAAGAAACATAAGCCGTTAATACAAATTTCGATTTGTTCACGTAACATATATGTTACGAGCTTCAAAGGTTTTAGAATATTGTGAAAAGATGCGTTAAGAAGGGAGGTTTTCGCGCGTCATAATTCTACCACGGCTGATGGCTGACCGAATGTAGAATGTTTTCTCTCTATGTTCTCGCTATATAAACTGGCCGCAAGTATTTCTGCCTAGACACTATGTCCCATCCATAAAGCCTTAATCGCCATTATAAATAAACGCCGCACAAAAGGTAAAATACTCGTTCCGCAAATGGATAAATATAAAAACATCGTATAAATACTTCCTCTACTGGAAAACAGGCAATAACGCAGATGTGGATCATCTCGAGCCACTGTGGGTAATGGGCGTCATATGAGGTGTGGCCAAGATACTCATTCAACGGTTCGTCCTAGTTACTTCAAGTCGACATACCTTGTGAGAAACGCGTCCGTATAAAGCAATACTTGCCATAACTTTTCCTTACTTCAGAAAGACCATTATGACATTTCTTTAGTTCTATCTCGGATTCACGCATCAATTTAATTATTCTACTTCCTACAAGGGGAAGAAAAGGGTTGACGACCGGAAGTAGGTATGTTTAAGGTGCGCGTTCATGGACAGACATGTAAAGATCCTCTCCTTGATACGGGGGGTGTTTATATCCCTAGCTATAGTTAGATCGAGATTTACACTTTCATCTACTATTTATTTGTCCTGCTTATATTTCTGTTGTGACCTTGCCCCGGCTGAGACATTATATTTACAAATTCATTGTTAGGGAGTTCACCTTACGATTACATACTCATGCAAGCGACTTTTGCTGTGCACTGGCAATGAAATAAAATAGAACAAGTTAAAAATTTTTTTTTAAAACGACAATTCCTACTTAAGTCAACATAGAAAAGTTTTATTTTAGTTTTCTTTTATTTTATAATTACAACTAATATAAATACGTATATACATAAGCCAGAATAACAATATTAAGTGACAAAATAGAAAACGAATTTTCTTGCAATTTTCCAATTCCCTTTCTATGTATGGTGTTCGACTATTATTTTTGTTTGTTACTATTTATACACTTTCTTTTTTTTTCGCCAATTCCATAGTGTTGTAGTTTCTTTTCGTATTGTCCGTTTGTGAAACAAAGTTCGGTACAGTTATTCCAGTTTTTTTATATTATTCTTTTCATTTATTTTCGACTCTGGAGCATTATTTATGGTATTATATGGTAGCCATGGCAACAATTTAAGGTTGTACAATGGAGGTTTCAACGACAACCAGATTGGAGCAAACGAAAAATTCAAATACTTCTTTGAGAAATACACTTCTAACTATGGGAAAGTTATTTCATTGCCAAAAGCGCTAGACATAAAGATATTCAGTTCGAATCCGGCCTAGACCTTCCCAAATTTTTATAATTAATTTTGAATAAATATTTGAAAAAACTGTGTTTACATCGATTGCCATTCACTACAAGTTTTAAAAATGCATTTGAACGTGATTGGATGAATAAAAACGTATTTTGTTACCAATTGAAAATTTGTACAAGATATGTATCAGGAGAGTGTGAGCTAATACAAAGAATTGGAAAATAGCTACTAAAGTCAGTCTCTTAATGACAAGCCATTAACTAGTCAAATCTAATAAAAGTTCCACACTAAATAGTTGTCAAGAATATCGTTTGTAAATAGTAACTTTTTACATAAATTTACGGGTTGACCGTAGCTACTTTTCATCGTACTTACTAACACGTCTTCCATCGCATCGTTTGCGACACAAAAATACTAGTTTCTCGTCCTATGCTTTATCCCAACCCACGCAATTATCGATTAGCTTCGTCCTGTGACTCGTCCCAACACAGGCAATCGCCGATTAGCCTCGTCCTGTGCTTCGTCCCAATCCAGGCAATCACCAATTAGCCTAGCACTGTGCTTCGTCCCAGCCCAGGCAATCACCGATTAGCCTCGTCCTGAGCTTTGTCCCAACCTAGGCAATCACCGATCAGCCTCGTCCTATGCTTAGCGTCAACCCATGCATTTACCGATTACCCTCGTCCTGAGCTTTGTCCCAACGCATGAAATCACCGATTAACCTTGTCCTGAACTTTGTCCCAACCCATGCAATCACCGATTAGCCCTGTCCTGTGCTTCGTCCCAACCCAGGCAATCACCGATTAACCCCGTCCTGTGCTTCGTCCCAACCCTTGCAACCACCGGTTGTGCAGTGGTAAAACGCTCAACCTTTCATATTTTCTATCCCGTAAGTCATTTCACATTTTTAAAACAGTAATTTACCAAGACCTCCATTATTTTAATATTTCTGATGTATTTCGATTCTGCGTTTGCATGTTCGCCGCCCAACGCAATAACGCATGCCATGGCTTGTACTGGCGATAACAGCTGATCCACTATCGGGGACCTGTTCGGCGTTTTTACATGCAACCGCTGCACTTTTATTTATTTAATGTATCAAGGGATAGCCGCACTATTCACATTAACACTATATTCTTACGAAGCGGTCCCTAATGACAACTTGAGAAAGCCTGTAACTAGATGGTTCATCATATACAGAATGATAAACGAAACACTTAAACACACACACATACATATAAATATATATATATAATTAATAAATTAAAAATATTTTAAAAACAAGAATACTTTTAATGAATATATTTATTCATTATATATATATATATATATATATATATATATATATATATATATATATATATATATATATATATATATAAGATATTTCTGAATTTTCACCATGTACACCTTATTACACAGATGTAGAACATCATCGTGTCATAGCTTGGTTTACAAATATATCTCGTACTCTATCTTGTTTGTTAATCGTGCTATTTTTTGTTTATCTGTCTTAATTAGTATCCTTTGGAAACTTTGTCCTTGGCTGCAAATATTGTACTACGTTTCGCCCCAACTGAGAGTAGCTCAACCCTTTACCACGAGTGTTCGCGCGAAGCCATTGTATTTCCATGTTTCCAGAACACTAGGATCATTATATCCTCTTTGTTGCTTTACCAATTTCCATCTACCATTAATTAAACAATGAAAACCCACAATAACTACATTTTTAAATATTCATTTAGTTCCAGTGTATGGAAATTTCTGTCTCCAGGTAACCACCTGCCCATAGATGCTCGAAGATGATAGGAAATGTACATAGGGGGTTTTTGGTTTTTATTGTGTTTCATAAGCCATGATTCATAACCACAGTTGCTGGAAAGTGCAGGTAGTCCAACACCATTCTTACAAAGCGGGGTAACGGCTAGGCCTCCGACCATTCTGTTAACAAAGATTGCTGTGGTTCTACATTACTTGTCGACTTCCATAGTGCCAAGAGGTTCATTAGGATCTTCACTTGCCTGAAACTAATTCCATTTATCTTTACTTATTTTCCTGTTTACAAGGAGGTGCTACGAGTAGTCAATTCTTTATGACCTCAAGTAACAGTAGGTTTATCACTATCGATGTTAATCCACCTCTCTGGACCTTTAGAGTTTATGTCCCTTTCCCAATCTTCGTAGGCTATAGATCACCTGACTAATCACATTAAACAACCATGCTCTATGAAGAAATGGCCAAGAAAGGGTATCAATATATTCTGACCGACTCGCCTGTATTAGGCCATCCACAGCATTAAAACCAGGCTACATTCAGTCATCACCAACCTTCGTAGGCAATAGATCACCTGACTAATCACCTTAAACAATCGTGCTCTATGAAGAAATGGCCAAGAAAGGGTATCAATATATTCTGACCGACTCGCCTGTATTAGGCCATCCACAGCATTAAAACCAGGCTACATTCAGTCATCACCAACCTTCGTAGGCAATAGATCACCTGACTAATCACCTTAAACAATCGTGCTCTATGAAGAAATGGCCAAGAAAGGGTATCAATATATTCTGACCGACTCGCCTGTATTAGGCCATCCACAGCATTAAAGCCAGGCTACATTCAGTCATCACCAACCTTCGTAGGCAATAGATCACCTGACTAATCACCTTAAACAATAGTGCTCTATGAAGAAATGACCGAGGGAGGGCTTTAATAAAATCTGACCGACTCGCCTGTATTAGGTCATCCACAGCATTAAAACCAGGCTACATTCAGTCATCACCAACCTTCGTAGGCAATAGATCACCTGACTAATCACCTTAAACAATAGTGCTCTATGAAGAAATGGCCAAGAAAGGGTATCAATATAATCTGACCGACTCGCCTGTATTAGGTCATCTACAAAATTAAAGCCAGGCTAAGTTCAATCATCACCAACCTTCGTAGGCGACAGATCACCTAACTAATCACCTTAAACAATCGTGATCTATGATGATACGACCGAAGGAGGGCTTTAATATAGTCTGACCGACTCGCCTGTATTAGGAAATCCACAACATTAAAGCCAGGTTAAGTTCAGTCATCACCAACCTTCGTAGGCAATAGATCACCTGACTAATCACCTTAAACAATCGTGATCTATGATGAAACGACCGAAGGAGGGCTTTAATATAGTCTGACCGACTCGCCTGTATTAGGAAATCCACAACATTAAAACCAGGTTACGTTCAGTCATCATCAACCTCCGTAGGCGTTAGATCACCTGACTAATCTCCTTAAACAATCATGTTTTATGAAGAAATTACCAAGGAAAGGCTTTAATAAAATCTGACCGACTCGCCTGTATTAGGTCATCCACAACATTAAAACCAGGCTAAGTTCAGTCGTCACCAACCTTTGTAAACGATAGATCACCTGACTAATAACATTAAACAATCATGTTCTATGAAGAAATAACCGAAGGAGGGCATTAATATAATCAGACCGACTCGCCTATATTAGGCCATCCACAGTTCAGCCATCACTCTCGCCTAAACTACAGCGGTTTAGTGGCTCGCAAAGCTTTTACCGTGCTACAATATCTTGTTCTATTCGGGTTCGTTTTACTACTATTATTTACAACGGTGCTTTTAGCAGCCAATGCATGCACTCGTTTGTCTCTAGATATTTATAATGTTATAAATCGACTTTGCCTGGGTACACGCTATTGATTTTTCACAAACGATTAAATCAATTATTATTATATAACAATAAATCAGAAAAACAATCCGTTTGACTTTTATTAACCCTGAATCAATTAATGTAATTATTGATTGCAAGTCAGTCCAGACATTTTTATTGACTCATGACCTGTATGATAACCCCACTTAGCATTGACAATTCAACCTCACTACTTAAAACTCGATTATAAAGGCTAAAGCGTATTAGGAACGGTTGAGTATTTAATTGAAGTTTTCTTCTGAAAAAATACAGTTTCACGTTTGTCAAATAATCTGAGTACTGTCTACAATGCTATAACTTTAACTATAGATTCTAAACGCAACACCGTCGCAAAAATAGAAAATTGAAAACAACAATTGAAAGCATAATACAACCTAAGAATGGCAAAATGGAAGAAACAACACAGGTTAAATATATTATATAATTATTAGATTTTTTAAATCTACATATCGTTGACAAACAATCCTTGCGATCACAAAGGCAATGGTAACTAAATCCAGTGCAATGACGCTCAGTCCTTTGTCACTGAGCGTATATGTCCCAAGATATAGCAAGAGATGCGCTGTAGGGGAGTTCGTTCTACGTAACGATGTTTTTAAGTAACAAGGGCGATCCCACGCAAGCGTATCGTTAAGAAAGATCTCATATCTTGTTACTGAGATAAGGGGACGTGATATCGTTAGAGCATATTTAGAGATTAACAAAAATACATTAATTTTAAAAAAATTAACATTTGCGTAAAGTAATGCGCGAGTTTTTCAGCTAAGGTGAAAATTACACCATTTTCCCTGAATGATGGAAGAACAAGATACAATATTATAATGACAACAATCATCGGTCGCTCGGTAAGCTACCAATACCTTACCCAGACCTGTACGTAATAATGTCAACGACCAAATTATTCAAGAAAAATTTGAAGCAAGATTCTGGCAAACTTAAGGCCGCAAGGATGTGTGTATCAAGCTTGAACCCATCACGTGCTCAAAGGTGGTGAAAACACTTCAAGGCCTACATTAATAAATAGCCGTCACGCGACTTCGACGTTTCGACATATCGATTCTCTAACAAATAGACAGTTTCTTCTAATCAAATATTGATGTCTAGCGAGAGACATCTCCATTGTCGTTGAATTCAAGTACTTTTGAACTAATATTGAAAAAAAATACGTGCGATGAAATCTGTGTTTAAATATTGTGCGCTCATTCCGGCGAAGAACTCTCGCGTGAAATGGAAGAAATGTTCTAGAATGGAAACGTATCATTTCTTATTTCCTAGGATTATTTTAGTTTTAGAAGCTGAACTGTTTTGTTACCATGGTAACATTATTTAGCACGTGATAGAAGTATAAACTTCTTAAAAGAAAGAGACTGAATTATGAGTAACCTATACTAAATGGAATTACAATAATTAAATTAAAAAAATAACATTTTTTCTATAGTTTCATTGTTAGCAAAATATATTTATTCTATTCTTTAACCAACGCTTAAAAATTAGTTATTTAAAACATATTCAAACGTAATGAAAAATATATTCAACTATAGACCAGAATTGACAAACAATTTTTAAAAATACATCAATTTAATTTTTAAAGTGTAGTTTAGTAAAATTAATTAAAAAATATAATTGTACTTGAGGTGGTGGCGTAATAAAGCGACATAATATATTCAAAACCCTTCACACAACTCCCAAATATCAGTTGCTTTTAATGTTAGTCAGGTCAGAAAATGCATTGGTTTTCTTAAAAAGAAAAAAACACTTGCCAATCGAAAAACAATAAAACAAAACATCCAGATGTCTATCATGACATCAGACGAATCGAGTTCTTCGCTAAAAGTAACAATGCGACACTAGCATGCCAAAGTGCATTATCATGCCAAAGTGCATCGAGCCGCCTGATTAAATAAACCCTTCGCAAGTGGAAACATGCATTAAAAAATGCATCGCGCCGAAACAATACAGATCAGTATCGTGTAGATGGGCTTTTCATTGTCCCGCCCCGGAGATTTATATTAGCGCGACGCAAAGCTGGTATTGACGTAGTTAAGCCGAGCGCAGATAGGTGGCGCTGATTAGCACTGTAATCAGCTGGCTGCACATTGTATTGGCATAATTGGCTACATTCTTTTACTAATTAGGAAATTAGCCATTGTTGTGCCTAAATTAACATTATATTAGGTATTTAAAGAGAAAGGCTCTGTTATAACAAACAGGTGGATGTAGGAGGTAGAAAAACCGCTTCCGATCTTCTATGCCTAACGTTTGTAGATGACAGAGCCTATAATGCCAAATAAGCGTTTGTAATCGTCCCACTTGATACCTGTCTACTACTGAGGAAGCTGTAAGATCCCATTAAAAGCAATTGTTACCCAGGTTGGTAACTGTTAACTCGAACTATAAATTTCCCTCTCTACCGTAGAAGTCAAGTATATACCGTCTATATCCCAATCTTAATCTTGTAATAAATTATAGGTTAAGCTTCTTCTAACAAGACAACCAATTACGTTAAACAAATTTGCAATGTTTACATTTCATACTCAATGATCTACTTCACAAAGTGTGTTTTTATTAATTAAAAATCTATTAAACTTGATAAATTCTCTTCATGATTTTAAATTCACTGGAAGACTGGTATATAATTCACTGGTTTACTGATACCATAATAGCGAAATAGGCTAATATGTAAGATGCATTTAGAATAAATTATTAAACAAAAACTAATTTGGTCCACAGGGTTAACGGAATTATGGTGGAATTGAATTGTCTGCCAACCACTCTAAATATTTAGGCGTTAAATATTCATGTTGTACTTTGGCCTATAAATACGGGGAATCTGATACAGCGTCTGCCCGCGACGGGTGCGGGGGAAATGCTAGCACACTGTTCATCCTGACCTGACGACACTACGCGACCCGACGTGTTCATATTAGCTACTCTAACGGGGCCATAGGCGCTAAATACGAATATATATGTTGTACTTTGGCCTATAAATACGGGGAATCTGATACAGCGTCTGCCCGCGGCGGGTACGGGGGAAATGCTTGCATACTGTTCGTCCTGACCTGACGACACTACGCGACGCGACGTGTTCATGTTAGCTACTCTAACGGGGCCGTAGGCGCTAAATATATATGTTGTACTGTGGCCTATAATCACAGAGATCCTGATACAGCATCTGATCACGGCCGGTACGGGGGAAATGCTTGCTCACTGTTCGTCCTGACCTGACGACACTACGCGACCCGATGTGTTCATGTTAGCTACTTTAACGAGGCCATAGGAGCTAAATATATATGTTATACTTTGGCCTATAAACACGGAGAATCTGATACAGCGTCGGCCCGCAGCGGGTATGAGGGGAAATGCTTGCATACTGTTCGTCCTGACCTGACGACACTACGCGACCCGACGTGTTCATGTTACCTACTCTAACGGGGCCGTAGGCGCTAAATATATATGTTGTACTGTGGCCTATAATTACGGGGAATCTGATACAGCGTCTGCCCGCGGCGGGTACGGGGGAAATGCTTGCTCACTGTTCGTCCTGACCTGACGACACTACGCGACCCGATGTGTTCATGTTAGCTACTTTAACGAGGCCATAGGAGCTAAATATATATGTTATACTTTGGCCTATAAACACGGAGAATCTGATACAGCGTCGGCCCGCAGCGGGTATGAGGGGAAATGCTTGCATACTGTTCGTCCTGACCTGACGACACTACGCGACCCGACGTGTTCATGTTACCTACTCTAACGGGGCCGTAGGCGCTAAATATATATGTTGTACTGTGGCCTATAATTACGGGGAATCTGATACAGCGTCTGCCCGCGGCGGGTACGGGGGAAATGCTTGCTCACTGTTCGTCCTGACCTGACGACACTACGCGACCCGATGTGTTCATGTTAGCTACTTTAACGAGGCCATAGGAGCTAAATATATATGTTATACTTTGGCCTATAAACACGGAGAATCTGATACAGCGCCGGCCCGCAGCGGGTATGAGGGGAAATGCTTGCATACTGTTCGTCCTGACCTGACGACACTACGCGACAGGTTTATGTTAGTTACTATAACGAAACGTTACGACCAATCATTCATTTTAACCAATGCGTTTGAATAGCTACACATATTGTAAATGACTTCAGTTTATAGTGTATAACATAATGGTTGCATTATTTAGAATTTGAACAGAGAGTTAACCTTTTTGTTGATGATGATCTTGTCTTTAACTCGTATAGGAAAATAAGTTACTATAAGTTAGTGCTTGTTATTACTTGTCATATTTGCTTAGCAAAGCATACAAATGTAGGTAAATTATATACTCTCCTCGCTGAGAGCAAGTCTGAGTATGTTGTCATGGAACTACCTATGTTCCCAAACCTTCCATATGCCTCGTGAGGCGATTATAGTCGTACTGGCTGGCGGCCATAAAGCCAACACGTGTTCATGGCTAAAAGAAAACACTGCCCATTAGGCTATAAAATATTAGAAATATTAAAATACAGAAAATATGTTTTACAAACATGTTTGCTTTTTGGCAAACAATGTTAAAAATTTCTTAAATATTTAATAAGGTTTTAGGAATACAAAACCCAATTAGTTATTGTTTTTGCAACAGGCAAGTCATTCCCAGAGATCTTTCAACCGTTCATTCGAGTCTTTTACCACTTCCGATAAATCTTGGGCTTATATTTTCATTTTATATCAATGGCCTATTTCTATTGTCATTTCCCCGTAATACAAGCTGCAAATACATTTCCACAGCTGTAGAAAAATATCTGTATTTTTTTAATGAAAATAGCCACAGATCATTTTTTGTTGACGCATCCGTGATCTGTGACAACAAAAATGAACTTTCAAATAAAGATTATTTCACTCATAACAATTATAATTATACACAAAACAAGCATAAAAATTAGAGTATGGTGGATTTCTGTCCTACACGGCATTGAAACTTGCTATCTGCTGACACGTTTCAGAGATCCTCCATCTATCAAAGCAGTTAAAGTTTATAACAATTATAGTGATAGTTGAAGGATGCAAGAAACGCTAAGTTAGAATAACTTGTCAATACGAGGTAAAGCAAAAATCAGAATCAATTTGCATATAATGAATCCGAGAGAAACATAACACATGCAACTTCAAAAACACAAAAATATTAAGGAAAAAACATTTAATTACCAGATTTTAAAAAAATCAGAAATTTGAAAACTAAGAAAAACATTTTTTAAGAATACCAAATGGCAGTAGCAAAAAGAAAAAAAGGGTAGAAAAGAAAAGATTTTAATTAGGAATGACAAACTGTTAAGAATAAAAGGTAAAATCTCGTATAACTACAGTACCATGGTGATGGGGGCGTCACATTTTTCTAGCGCAGTTATAACCTATCTCGAAGGCCAAACTCAACCCTTACTTATAAATATAGACAGGCGTTTATAAGCGATACGATTATCGTGCATATTCCAGTTCCTCTGGACACGTTCTATTGCTTCATGTCACACTAAGCACAAGAACGCGTTCCAATACAAACCGAACACCGCGCTACACACCGCTCCATGGGGACCCGAGCTGGTTCAAATGAATAAACCTACCGGCGAGAGTTAGTTGCAACGAGATCCGATAAAACAAACAGTTACCGCGGTGATTTTATTTGCGGCGCTTATTAAATCTGTCTCCAGCCCATGGTTAGCGTAACGGCATTAAGTCATGTAACGCAATTAATAGATGCATGCACACGGGCGCTTGCTCTGCGTCTATTTGGACAGCTCTCATTAAAAGTGGGCTGCTTAATAATGTGCATACAATAGCATTCCACCGTCTCTCGCTTGCTTTTCTCGTTTTGCGGGTTAGTAATTGCGTGAAGCGATGTAGATTTGTTTACTTCTGACAGTGATGTCTGCAAGTCTCCAGAAGAAGCTACGTCTAAGCTTGGTAGAGTACACAAATGATGTATCGAGTCATTTCGGTCACACTGTACGTCTGTCTCTATTAGCCTACTTAGATAGGTTTAGTATTTTCCAGGCCCGATAGAGATTTGTTTACTTCTGTCAGTGATGTCTGCAAGTCTCCAGAAGAAGCTACGTCTAAGCTTGGTAGAGTACACAAATGATGTATCGAGTCATTTCGGTCACACTGTACGTCTGTCTCTATTAGCCTACTTAAATAAGTTTAGAATTTTCCAGGCCCGATAGAGATTTGTTTAGTTCTGTCAGTTATGTCTGCAAGTCTCCAGAAGAAGCTACGTCTAAGCTTGGTAGAGTACACAAATTATGTATCGAGTCATTTCGGTCACACTGTACGTCTGTCTCTATTAGCCTACTTAGATAGGTTTAGTATTTTCCAGGCCCGATAGAGATTTGTTTACTTCTGTCAGTGATGTCTGCAAGTCTCCAGAAGAAGCTACGTCTAAGCTTGGTAGAGTACACAAATGATGTATCGAGTCATTTCGGTCACACTGTACGTCTGTCTCTATTAGCCTACTTAGATAAGTTTAGAATTTTCCAGGCCCGATAGAGATTTGATTAGTTCTGTCAGTTATGTCTGCAAGTCTCCAGAAGAAGCTACGTCTAAGCTTGGAAGAGTACACAAATTATGTATCGAGTCATTTCGGTCACCCTGTACGTCTGTCTCTATTAGCCTACTTAGATAGGTTTAGTATTTTTCAGGCCCGATAGAGATTTGTTTACTGCTGTCAGTTATGTCTGCAAGTCTCCAGAAGAAGCTACGTCTAAGCTTGGTAGAGTACACAAATTATGTATCGAGTCATTTCGGTCACACTGTACGTCTGTCTCTATTAGCCTACTTAGATAAGTTTAGAATTTTCCAGGCCCGATAGAGATTTGTTTAGTTCTGTCAGTGATGTCTGCAAGTCTCCAGAAGAAGCTACGTCTAAGCTTGGTAGAGTACAAAAATTATGTATTGAGTCATTTCGGTCACACTGTACGTCTGTCTCTATTAGCCTACTTAGATAGGTTTAGTATTTTCCAGGCCCGATAGAGATTTGTTTAGTTCTGTCAGTGATGTCTGCAAGTCTCCAGAAGAAGCTACGTCTAAGCTTGGTAGAGTACAAAAATTATGTATTGAGTCATTTCGGTCACACTGTACGTCTGTCTCTATTAGCCTACTTAGATAGGTTTAGTATTTTCCAGGCCCGATAGAGATTTGTTTAGTTCTGTCAGTGATGTCTGCAAGTCTCCAGAAGAAGCTACGTCTAAGCTTGGTAGAGTACAAAAATTATGTATTGAGTCATTTCGGTCACACTGTACGTCTGTCTCTATTAGCCTACTTAGATAAGTTTAGAATTTTCCAGGCCCGATAGAGATTTGTTTAGTTCTGTCAGTTATGTCTGCAAGTCTCCAGAAGAAGCTACGTCTAAGCTTGGTAGAGTACACAAATGATGTATCGAGTCATTTCGGTCACACTGTACGTCTGTCTCTATTATCCTACTTAGATAGGTTTAGTATTTTCCAGGCCCGATAGAGATTTGTTTACTTCTGTCAGTGATGTCTGCAAGTCTCCAGAAGAAGCTACGTCTAAGCTTGGTAGAGTACACAAATGATGTATCGAGTCATTTCGGTCACACTGTACGTCTGTCTCTATTAGCCTACTTAGATAAGTTTAGAATTTTCCAGGCCCGATAGAGATTTGTTTAGTTCTGTCAGTTATGTCTGCAAGTCTCCAGAAGAAGCTACGTCTAAGCTTGGAAGAGTACACAAATTATGTATCGAGTCATTTCGGTCACACTGTACGTCTGTCTCTATTAGCCTACTTAGATAGGTTTAGTATTTTTCAGGCCCGATATAGATTTGTTTACTGCTGTCAGTGATGTCTGCAAGTCTCCAGAAGAAGCTACGTCTAAGCTTGGTAGAGTACACAAATTATGTATCGAGTCATTTCGGTCACACTGTACGTCTGTCTCTATTAGCCTACTTAGATAAGTTTAGAATTTTCCAGGCCCGATAGAGATTTGTTTAGTTCTGTCAGTGATGTCTGCAAGTCTCCAGAAGAAGCTACGTCTAAGCTTGGTAGAGTACAAAAATTATGTATTGAGTCATTTCGGTCACACTGTACGTCTGTCTCTATTAGCCTACTTAGATAGGTTTAGTATTTTCCAGGCCCGATAGAGAATTGTTTAGTTCTGTCAGTGATGTCTGCAAGTCTCCAGAAGAAGCTACGTCTAAGCTTGGTAGAGTACAAAAATTATGTATTGAGTCATTTCGGTCACACTGTACGTCTGTCTCTATTAGCCTACTTAGATAGGTTTAGTATTTTCCAGGCCCGATAGAGATTTGTTTAGTTCTGTCAGTGATGTCTGCAAGTCTCCAGAAGAAGCTACGTCTAAGCTTGGTAGAGTACAAAAATTATGTATTGAGTCATTTCGGTCACACTGTACGTCTGTCTCTATTAGCCTACTTAGATAAGTTTAGAATTTTCCAGGCCCGATAGAGATTTGTTTAGTTCTGTCAGTTATGTCTGCAAGTCTCCAGAAGAAGCTACGTCTAAGCTTGGTAGAGTACACAAATGATGTATCGAGTCATTTCGGTCACACTGTACGTCTGTCTCTATTATCCTACTTAGATAGGTTTAGTATTTTCCAGGCCCGATAGAGATTTGTTTACTTCTGTCAGTGATGTCTGCAAGTCTCCAGAAGAAGCTACGTCTAAGCTTGGTAGAGTACACAAATGATGTATCGAGTCATTTCGGTCACACTGTACGTCTGTCTCTATTAGCCTACTTAGATAAGTTTAGAATTTTCCAGGCCCGATAGAGATTTGTTTAGTTCTGTCAGTTATGTCTGCAAGTCTCCAGAAGAAGCTACGTCTAAGCTTGGAAGAGTACACAAATTATGTATCGAGTCATTTCGGTCACACTGTACGTCTGTCTCTATTAGCCTACTTAGATAGGTTTAGTATTTTTCAGGCCCGATAGAGATTTGTTTACTGCTGTCAGTGATGTCTGCAAGTCTCCAGAAGAAGCTACGTCTAAGCTTGGTAGAGTACACAAATTATGTATCGAGTCATTTCGGTCACACTGTACGTCTGTCTCTATTAGCCTACTTAGATAAGTTTAGAATTTTCCAGGCCCGATAGAGATTTGTTTAGTTCTGTCAGTGATGTCTGCAAGTCTCCAGAAGAAGCTACGTCTAAGCTTGGTAGAGTACAAAAATTATGTATTGAGTCATTTCGGTCACACTGTACGTCTGTCTCTATTAGCCTACTTAGATAGGTTTAGTATTTTCCAGGCCCGATAGAGATTTGTTTAGTTCTGTCAGTGATGTCTGCAAGTCTCCAGAAGAAGCTACGTCTAAGCTTGGTAGAGTACAAAAATTATGTATTGAGTCATTTCGGTCACACTGTACGTCTGTCTCTATTAGCCTACTTAGATAGGTTTAGTATTTTCCAGGCCCGATAGAGATTTGTTTAGTTCTGTCAGTGATGTCTGCAAGTCTCCAGAAGAAGCTACGTCTAAGCTTGGTAGAGTACAAAAATTATGTATTGAGTCATTTCGGTCACACTGTACGTCTGTCTCTATTAGCCTACTTAGATAAGTTTAGAATTTTCCAGGCCCGATAGAGATTTGTTTAGTTCTGTCAGTTATGTCTGCAAGTCTCCAGAAGAAGCTACGTCTAAGCTTGGTAGAGTACACAAATGATGTATCGAGTCATTTCGGTCACACTGTACGTCTGTCTCTATTATCCTACTTAGATAGGTTTAGTATTTTCCAGGCCCGATAGAGATTTGTTTACTTCTGTCAGTGATGTCTGCAAGTCTCCAGAAGAAGCTACGTCTAAGCTTGGTAGAGTACACAAATGATGTATCGAGTCATTTCGGTCACACTGTACGTCTGTCTCTATTAGCCTACTTAGATAAGTTTAGAATTTTCCAGGCCCGATAGAGATTTGTTTAGTTCTGTCAGTTATGTCTGCAAGTCTCCAGAAGAAGCTACGTCTAAGCTTGGAAGAGTACACAAATTATGTATCGAGTCATTTCGGTCACACTGTACGTCTGTCTCTATTAGCCTACTTAGATAGGTTTAGTATTTTTCAGGCCCGATAGAGATTTGTTTACTGCTGTCAGTGATGTCTGCAAGTCTCCAGAAGAAGCTACGTCTAAGCTTGGTAGAGTACACAAATTATGTATCGAGTCATTTCGGTCACACTGTACGTCTGTCTCTATTAGCCTACTTAGATAAGTTTAGAATTTTCCAGGCCCGATAGAGATTTGTTTAGTTCTGTCAGTGATGTCTGCAAGTCTCCAGAAGAAGCTACGTCTAAGCTTGGTAGAGTACAAAAATTATGTATTGAGTCATTTCGGTCACACTGTACGTCTGTCTCTATTAGCCTACTTAGATAGGTTTAGTATTTTCCAGGCCCGATAGAGATTTGTTTAGTTCTGTCAGTGATGTCTGCAAGTCTCCAGAAGAAGCTACGTCTAAGCTTGGTAGAGTACAAAAATTATGTATTGAGTCATTTCGGTCACACTGTACGTCTGTCTCTATTAGCCTACTTAGATAGGTTTAGTATTTTCCAGGCCCGATAGAGATTTGTTTAGTTCTGTCAGTGATGTCTGCAAGTCTCCAGAAGAAGCTACGTCTAAGCTTGGTAGAGTACAGAAATTATGTATTGAGTCATTTCGGTCACACTGTACGTCTGTCTCTATTAGCCTACTTAGATAGGTTTAGTATTTTCCAGGCCCGATAGAGATTTGTTTACTTCTGTCAGTGATGTCTGCAAGTCTCCAGAAGAAGCTACGTCTAAGCTTGGTAGAGTACACAAATGATGTATCGAGTCATTTCGGTCACACTGTACGTCTGTCTCTATTAGCCTACTTAGATAAGTTTAGAATTTTCCAGGCCCGATAGAGATTTGTTTAGTTCTGTCAGTTATGTCTGCAAGTCTCCAGAAGAAGCTACGTCTAAGCTTGGAAGAGTACACAAATTATGTATCGAGTCATTTCGGTCACACTGTACGTCTGTCTCTATTAGCCTACTTACATAGGTTTAGTATTTTTCAGGCCCGATATAGATTTGTTTACTGCTGTCAGTGATGTCTGCAAGTCTCCAGAAGAAGCTACGTCTAAGCTTGGTAGAGTACACAAATTATGTATCGAGTCATTTCGGTCACACTGTACGTCTGTCTCTATTAGCCTACTTAGATAAGTTTAGAATTTTCCAGGCCCGATAGAGATTTGTTTAGTTCTGTCAGTGATGTCTGCAAGTCTCCAGAAGAAGCTACGTCTAAGCTTGGTAGAGTACAAAAATGATGTATCGAGTCATTTCGGTCACACTGTACGTCTGTCTCTATTAGCCTACTTAGATAGGTTTAGTATTTTCCAGGCCCGATAGAGATTTGTTTAGTTCTGTCAGTGATGTCTGCAAGTCTCCAGAAGAAGCTACGTCTAAGCTTGGTAGAGTACAAAAATTATGTATTGAGTCATTTCGGTCACACTGTACGTCTGTCTCTATTAGCCTACTTAGATAGGTTTAGTATTTTCCAGGCCCGATAGAGATTTGTTTAGTTCTGTCAGTGATGTCTGCAAGTCTCCAGAAGAAGCTACGTCTAAGCTTGGTAGAGTACAAAAATTATGTATTGAGTCATTTCGGTCACACTGTACGTCTGTCTCTATTAGCCTACTTAGATAAGTTTAGAATTTTCCAGGCCCGATAGAGATTTGTTTAGTTCTGTCAGTTATGTCTGCAAGTCTCCAGAAGAAGCTACGTCTAAGCTTGGTAGAGTACACAAATGATGTATCGAGTCATTTCGGTCACACTGTACGTCTGTCTCTATTATCCTACTTAGATAGGTTTAGTATTTTCCAGGCCCGATAGAGATTTGTTTACTTCTGTCAGTGATGTCTGCAAGTCTCCAGAAGAAGCTACGTCTAAGCTTGGTAGAGTACACAAATGATGTATCGAGTCATTTCGGTCACACTGTACGTCTGTCTCTATTGGCCTACTTAGATAAGTTTAGAATTTTCCAGGCCCGATAGAGATTTGTTTAGTTCTGTCAGTTATGTCTGCAAGTCTCCAGAAGAAGCTACGTCTAAGCTTGGAAGAGTACACAAATTATGTATCGAGTCATTTCGGTCACACTGTACGTCTGTCTCTATTAGCCTACTTAGATAGGTTTAGTATTTTTCAGGCCCGATAGAGATTTGTTTACTGCTGTCAGTGATGTCTGCAAGTCTCCAGAAGAAGCTACGTCTAAGCTTGGTAGAGTACACAAATTATGTATCGAGTCATTTCGGTCACACTGTACGTCTGTCTCTATTAGCCTACTTAGATAAGTTTAGAATTTTCCAGGCCCGATAGAGATTTGTTTAGTTCTGTCAGTGATGTCTGCAAGTCTCCAGAAGAAGCTACGTCTAAGCTTGGTAGAGTACAAAAATTATGTATTGAGTCATTTCGGTCACACTGTACGTCTGTCTCTATTAGCCTACTTAGATAGGTTTAGTATTTTCCAGGCCCGATAGAGATTTGTTTAGTTCTGTCAGTGATGTCTGCAAGTCTCCAGAAGAAGCTACGTCTAAGCTTGGTAGAGTACAAAAATTATGTATTGAGTCATTTCGGTCACACTGTACGTCTGTCTCTATTAGCCTACTTAGATAGGTTTAGTATTTTCCAGGCCCGATAGAGATTTGTTTAGTTCTGTCAGTGATGTCTGCAAGTCTCCAGAAGAAGCTACGTCTAAGCTTGGTAGAGTACAAAAATTATGTATTGAGTCATTTCGGTCACACTGTACGTCTGTCTCTATTAGCCTACTTAGATAAGTTTAGAATTTTCCAGGCCCGATAGAGATTTGTTTAGTTCTGTCAGTTATGTCTGCAAGTCTCCAGAAGAAGCTACGTCTAAGCTTGGTAGAGTACACAAATGATGTATCGAGTCATTTCGGTCACACTGTACGTCTGTCTCTATTATCCTACTTAGATAGGTTTAGTATTTTCCAGGCCCGATAGAGATTTGTTTACTTCTGTCAGTGATGTCTGCAAGTCTCCAGAAGAAGCTACGTCTAAGCTTGGTAGAGTACACAAATTATGTATTGAGTCATTTCGGTCACACTGTACGTCTGTCTCTATTAGCCTACTTAGATAAGTTTAGAATTTTCCAGGCCCGATAGAGATTTGTTTAGTTCTGTCAGTTATGTCTGCAAGTCTCCAGAAGAAGCTACGTCTAAGCTTGGTAGAGTACACAAATGATGTATCGAGTCATTTCGGTCACACTGTACATCTGTCTCTATTATCCTACTTAGATAGGTTTAGTATTTTCCAGGCCCGATAGAGATTTGTTTACTTCTGTCAGTGATGTCTGCATGTCTCCAGAAGAAACTACGTCTAAGCTTGTTAGAGTACACAAATTATGTATTGAGTCATTTCGGTCACACTGTACGCCTGCCTCTATTAGCCTACTTAGATAGGTTTAGTATTTTCCAGGCCCGATAGAGATTTGTTTAGTTCTGTCAGTGATGTCTGCAAGTCTCCAGAAGAAGCTACGTCTAAGCTTGGTAGAGTACAAAAATTATGTATTGAGTCATTTCGGTCACACTGTACGTCTGTCTCTATTAGCCTACTTAGATAAGTTTAGAATTTTCCAGGCCCGATAGAGATTTGTTTAGTTCTGTCAGTTATGTCTGCAAGTCTCCAGAAGAAGCTACGTCTAAGCTTGGTAGAGTACACAAATGACGTATCGAGTCATTTCGGTCACACTGTACGTCTGTCTCTATTAGCCTACTTAGATAAGTTTGGAATTTTCCAGGCCCGATAGAGATTTGTTTAGTTCTGTCAGTTATGTCTGCAAGTCTCCAGAAGAAGCTACGTCTAAGCTTGGTAGAGTACACAAATGATGTATCGAGTCATTTCGGTCACACTGTACGTCTGTCTCTATTAGCCTACTTAGATAGGTTTAGTATTTTCCAGGCCCGATAGAGATTTGTTTACTTCTGTCAGTGATGTCTGCAAGTCTCCAGAAGAAGCTACGTCTAAGCTTGGAAGAGTACACAAATTATGTATCGAGTCATTTCGGTCACACTGTACGTCTGTCTCTATTAGCCTACTTAGATAGGTTTAGTATTTTTCAGGCCCGATAGAGATTTGTTTACTGCTGTCAGTGATGTCTGCAAGTCTCCAGAAGAAGCTACGTCTAAGCTTGGTAGAGTACACAAATTATGTATCGAGTCATTTCGGTCACACTGTACGTCTGTCTCTATTAGCCTACTTAGATAAGTTTAGAATTTTCCAGGCCCGATAGAGATTTGTTTAGTTCTGTCAGTGATGTCTGCAAGTCTCCAGAAGAAGCTACGTCTAAGCTTGGTAGAGTACAAAAATTATGTATTGAGTCATTTCGGTCACACTGTACGTCTGTCTCTATTAGCCTACTTAGATAGGTTTAGTATTTTCCAGGCCCGATAGAGATTTGTTTAGTTCTGTCAGTGATGTCTGCAAGTCTCCAGAAGAAGCTACGTCTAAGCTTGGTAGAGTACAAAAATTATGTATTGAGTCATTTCGGTCACACTGTACGTCTGTCTCTATTAGCCTACTTAGATAGGTTTAGTATTTTCCAGGCCCGATAGAGATTTGTTTAGTTCTGTCAGTGATGTCTGCAAGTCTCCAGAAGAAGCTACGTCTAAGCTAGGTAGAGTACAAAAATTATGTATTGAGTCATTTCGGTCACACTGTACGTCTGTCTCTATTAGCCTACTTAGATAGGTTTAGTATTTTCCAGGCCCGATAGAGATTTGTTTACTTCTGTCAGTGATGTCTGCAAGTCTCCAGAAGAAGCTACGTCTAAGCTTGGTAGAGTACACAAATGATGTATCGAGTCATTTCGGTCACACTGTACGTCTGTCTCTATTAGCCTACTTAGATAAGTTTAGAATTTTCCAGGCCCGATAGAGATTTGTTTAGTTCTGTCAGTTATGTCTGCAAGTCTCCAGAAGAAGCTACGTCTAAGCTTGGAAGAGTACACAAATTATGTATCGAGTCATTTCGGTCACACTGTACGTCTGTCTCTATTAGCCTACTTAGATAGGTTTAGTATTTTTCAGGCCCGATAGAGATTTGTTTACTGCTGTCAGTGATGTCTGCAAGTCTCCAGAAGAAGCTACGTCTAAGCTTGGTAGAGTACACAAATTATGTATCGAGTCATTTCGGTCACACTGTACGTCTGTCTCTATTAGCCTACTTAGATAAGTTTAGAATTTTCCAGGCCCGATAGAGATTTGTTTAGTTCTGTCAGTGATGTCTGCAAGTCTCCAGAAGAAGCTACGTCTAAGCTTGGTAGAGTACAAAAATTATGTATTGAGTCATTTCGGTCACACTGTACGTCTGTCTCTATTAGCCTACTTAGATAGGTTTAGTATTTTCCAGGCCCGATAGAGATTTGTTTAGTTCTGTCAGTGATGTCTGCAAGTCTCCAGAAGAAGCTACGTCTAAGCTTGGTAGAGTACAAAAATTATGTATTGAGTCATTTCGGTCACACTGTACGTCTGTCTCTATTAGCCTACTTAGATAGGTTTAGTATTTTCCAGGCCCGATAGAGATTTGTTTAGTTCTGTCAGTGATGTCTGCAAGTCTCCAGAAGAAGCTACGTCTAAGCTTGGTAGAGTACAAAAATTATGTATTGAGTCATTTCGGTCACACTGTACGTCTGTCTCTATTAGCCTACTTAGATAAGTTTAGAATTTTCCAGGCCCGATAGAGATTTGTTTAGTTCTGTCAGTTATGTCTGCAAGTCTCCAGAAGAAGCTACGTCTAAGCTTGGTAGAGTACACAAATGATGTATCGAGTCATTTCGGTCACACTGTACGTCTGTCCCTATTATCCTACTTAGATAGGTTTAGTATTTTCCAGGCCCGATAGAGATTTGTTTACTTCTGTCAGTGATGTCTGCAAGTCTCCAGAAGAAGCTACGTCTAAGCTTGGTAGAGTACACAAATGATGTATCGAGTCATTTCGGTCACACTGTACGTCTGTCTCTATTAGCCTACTTAGATAAGTTTAGAATTTTCCAGGCCCGATAGAGATTTGTTTAGTTCTGTCAGTTATGTCTGCAAGTCTCCAGAAGAAGCTACGTCTAAGCTTGGAAGAGTACACAAATTATGTATCGAGTCATTTCGGTCACACTGTACGTCTGTCTCTATTAGCCTACTTAGATAGGTTTAGTATTTTTCAGGCCCGATAGAGATTTGTTTACTGCTGTCAGTGATGTCTGCAAGTCTCCAGAAGAAGCTACGTCTAAGCTTGGTAGAGTACACAAATGATGTATCGAGTCATTTCGGTCACACTGTACGTCTGTCTCTATTAGCCTACTTAGATAAGTTTAGAATTTTCCAGGCCCGATAGAGATTTGTTTAGTTCTGTCAGTGATGTCTGCAAGTCTCCAGAAGAAGCTACGTCTAAGCTTGGTAGAGTACAAAAATTATGTATTGAGTCATTTCGGTCACACTGTACGTCTGTCTCTATTAGCCTACTTAGATAGGTTTAGTATTTTCCAGGCCCGATAGAGATTTGTTTAGTTCTGTCAGTGATGTCTGCAAGTCTCCAGAAGAAGCTACGTCTAAGCTTGGTAGAGTACAAAAATTATGTATTGAGTCATTTCGGTCACACTGTACGTCTGTCTCTATTAGCCTACTTAGATAGGTTTAGTATTTTCCAGGCCCGATAGAGATTTGTTTAGTTCTGTCAGTGATGTCTGCAAGTCTCCAGAAGAAGCTACGTCTAAGCTTGGTAGAGTACAAAAATTATGTATTGAGTCATTTCGGTCACACTGTACGTCTGTCTCTATTAGCCTACTTAGATAAGTTTAGAATTTTCCAGGCCCGATAGAGATTTGTTTAGTTCTGTCAGTTATGTCTGCAAGTCTCCAGAAGAAGCTACGTCTAAGCTTGGTAGAGTACACAAATGATGTATCGAGTCATTTCGGTCACACTGTACGTCTGTCTCTATTATCCTACTTAGATAGGTTTAGTATTTTCCAGGCCCGATAGAGATTTGTTTACTTCTGTCAGTGATGTCTGCAAGTCTCCAGAAGAAGCTACGTCTAAGCTTGGTAGAGTACACAAATTATGTATTGAGTCATTTCGGTCACACTGTACGTCTGTCTCTATTAGCCTACTTAGATAAGTTTAGAATTTTCCAGGCCCGATAGAGATTTGTTTAGTTCTGTCAGTTATGTCTGCAAGTCTCCAGAAGAAGCTACGTCTAAGCTTGGTAGAGTACACAAATGATGTATCGAGTCATTTCGGTCACACTGTACGTCTGTCTCTATTATCCTACTTAGATAGGTTTAGTATTTTCCAGGCCCGATAGAGATTTGTTTACTTCTGTCAGTGATGTCTGCATGTCTCCAGAAGAAACTACGTCTAAGCTTGTTAGAGTACACAAATTATGTATTGAGTCATTTCGGTCACACTGTACGCCTGCCTCTATTAGCCTACTTAGATAGGTTTAGTATTTTCCAGGCCCGATAGAGATTTGTTTAGTTCTGTCAGTGATGTCTGCAAGTCTCCAGAAGAAGCTACGTCTAAGCTTGGTAGAGTACAAAAATTATGTATTGAGTCATTTCGGTCACACTGTACGTCTGTCTCTATTAGCCTACTTAGATAAGTTTAGAATTTTCCAGGCCCGATAGAGATTTGTTTAGTTCTGTCAGTTATGTCTGCAAGTCTCCAGAAGAAGCTACGTCTAAGCTTGGTAGAGTACACAAATGATGTATCGAGTCATTTCGGTCACACTGTACGTCTGTCTCTATTAGCCTACTTAGATAAGTTTAGAATTTTCCAGGCCCGATAGAGATTTGTTTAGTTCTGTCAGTTATGTCTGCAAGTCTCCAGAAGAAGCTACGTCTAAGCTTGGTAGAGTACACAAATGATGTATCGAGTCATTTCGGTCACACTGTACGTCTGTCTCTATTAGCCTACTTAGATAGGTTTAGTATTTTCCAGGCCCGATAGAGATTTGTTTACTTCTGTCAGTGATGTCTGCAAGTCTCCAGAAGAAGCTACGTCTAAGCTTGGTAGAGTACAAAAATTATGTATTGAGTCATTTCGGTCACACTGTACGTCTGTCTCTATTATCCTACTTAGATAGGTTTAGTATTTTCCAGGCCCGATAGAGATTTGTTTAGTTCTGTCAGTTATGTCTGCAAGTCTCTAGAAGAAGCTACGTCTAAGCTTGGTAGAGTACACAAATTATGTATCGAGTCATTTCGGTCACACTGTACGTCTGTCTCTATTATCCTACTTAGATAGGTTTAGTATTTTCCAGGCCCGATAGAGATTTGTTTAGTTCTGTCAGTTATGTCTGCAAGTCTCCAGAAGAAGCTACGTCTAAGCTTGGTAGAGTACACAAATGATGTATCGAGTCATTTCGGTCACACTGTACGCCTGCCTCTATTAGCCTACTTAGATAGGTTTAGTATTTTCCAGACCCGATAGAGATTTGTTTAGTTCTGACAGTGACGTCTGCAAGTCTCCAGAAGAAGCTACGTCTAAGCTTGGTAGAGTACACAAATTATGTATTGAGTCATTTCGGTCACACTGTACGCCTGCCTCTATTAGCCTACTTAGATAGGTTTAGTATTTTCCAGGCCCGATAGAGATTTGTTTACTTCTGTCAGTGACGTCTGCAAGTCTCCAGAAGAAGCTACGTCTAAGCTTGGTAGAGTACACAAATGATGTATCGAGTTATTTCGGTCACACTGTACGTCTGTCTCTATTAGCCTACTTAGATAGGTTTAGTATTTTCCAGGCCCGATAGAGATTTGTTTAGTTCTGTCAGTGATGTCTGCAAGTCTCCAGAAGAAGCTACGTCTAAGCTTGGTAGAGTACACAAATGATGTATTGAGTCATTTCGGTCACACTGTACGTCTGTCTCTATTAGCCTACTTAGATAGGTTTAGTATTTTCCAGGCCCGATAGAGATTTGTTTACTTCTGTCAGTGATGTCTGCAAGTCTCCAGAAGAAGCTACGTCTAAGCTTGGTAGAGTACACAAATTATGTATCGAGTCATTTCGGTCACACTGTACGTCTGTCTCTATTAGCCTACTTAGATAAGTTTAGAATTTTCCAGGCCCGATAGAGATTTGTTTAGTTCTGTCAGTGATGTCTGCAAGTCTCCAGAAGAAGCTACGTCTAAGCTTGGTAGAGTACAAAAATTATGTATTGAGTCATTTCGGTCACACTGTACGTCTGTCTCTATTAGCCTACTTAGATAGGTTTAGTATTTTCCAGGCCCGATAGAGATTTGTTTAGTTCTGTCAGTTATGTCTGCAAGTCTCCAGAAGAAGCTACGTCTAAGCTTGGTAGAGTACAAAAATTATGTATTGAGTCATTTCGGTCACACTGTACGTCTGTCTCTATTAGCCTACTTAGATAGGTTTAGTATTTTCCAGGCCCGATAGAGATTTGTTTAGTTCTGTCAGTGATGTCTGCAAGTCTCCAGAAGAAGCTACGTCTAAGCTTGGTAGAGTACAAAAATTATGTATTGAGTCATTTCGGTCACACTGTACGTCTGTCTCTATTAGCCTACTTAGATAAGTTTAGAATTTTCCAGGCCCGATAGAGATTTGTTTAGTTCTGTCAGTGATGTCTGCAAGTCTCCAGAAGAAGCTACGTCTAAGCTTGGTAGAGTACAAAAATTATGTATTGAGTCATTTCGGTCACACTGTACGTCTGTCTCTATTAGCCTACTTAGATAAGTTTAGAATTTTCCAGGCCCGATAGAGATTTGTTTAGTTCTGTCAGTTATGTCTGCAAGTCTCCAGAAGAAGCTACGTCTAAGCTTGGTAGAGTACACAAATGATGTATCGAGTCATTTCGGTCACACTGTACGTCTGTCTCTATTATCCTACTTAGATAGGTTTAGTATTTTCCAGGCCCGATAGAGATTTGTTTACTTCTGTCAGTGATGTCTGCATGTCTCCAGAAGAAACTACGTCTAAGCTTGTTAGAGTACACAAATTATGTATTGAGTCATTTCGGTCACACTGTACGCCTGCCTCTATTAGCCTACTTAGATAGGTTTAGTATTTTCCAGGCCCGATAGAGATTTGTTTAGTTCTGTCAGTGATGTCTGCAAGTCTCCAGAAGAAGCTACGTCTAAGCTTGGTAGAGTACAAAAATTATGTATTGAGTCATTTCGGTCACACTGTACGTCTGTCTCTATTAGCCTACTTAGATAAGTTTAGAATTTTCCAGGCCCGATAGAGATTTGTTTAGTTCTGTCAGTTATGTCTGCAAGTCTCCAGAAGAAGCTACGTCTAAGCTTGGTAGAGTACACAAATGATGTATCGAGTCATTTCGGTCACACTGTACGTCTGTCTCTATTAGCCTACTTAGATAAGTTTAGAATTTTCCAGGCCCGATAGAGATTTGTTTAGTTCTGTCAGTTATGTCTGCAAGTCTCCAGAAGAAGCTACGTCTAAGCTTGGTAGAGTACACAAATGATGTATCGAGTCATTTCGGTCACACTGTACGTCTGTCTCTATTAGCCTACTTAGATAGGTTTAGTATTTTCCAGGCCCGATAGAGATTTGTTTACTTCTGTCAGTGATGTCTGCAAGTCTCCAGAAGAAGCTACGTCTAAGCTTGGTAGAGTACAAAAATTATGTATTGAGTCATTTCGGTCACACTGTACGTCTGTCTCTATTATCCTACTTAGATAGGTTTAGTATTTTCCAGGCCCGATAGAGATTTGTTTAGTTCTGTCAGTTATGTCTGCAAGTCTCTAGAAGAAGCTACGTCTAAGCTTGGTAGAGTACACAAATTATGTATCGAGTCATTTCGGTCACACTGTACGTCTGTCTCTATTATCCTACTTAGATAGGTTTAGTATTTTCCAGGCCCGATAGAGATTTGTTTAGTTCTGTCAGTTATGTCTGCAAGTCTCCAGAAGAAGCTACGTCTAAGCTTGGTAGAGTACACAAATGATGTATCGAGTCATTTCGGTCACACTGTACGCCTGCCTCTATTAGCCTACTTAGATAGGTTTAGTATTTTCCAGACCCGATAGAGATTTGTTTAGTTCTGACAGTGACGTCTGCAAGTCTCCAGAAGAAGCTACGTCTAAGCTTGGTAGAGTACACAAATTATGTATTGAGTCATTTCGGTCACACTGTACGCCTGCCTCTATTAGCCTACTTAGATAGGTTTAGTATTTTCCAGGCCCGATAGAGATTTGTTTACTTCTGTCAGTGACGTCTGCAAGTCTCCAGAAGAAGCTACGTCTAAGCTTGGTAGAGTACACAAATGATGTATCGAGTTATTTCGGTCACACTGTACGTCTGTCTCTATTAGCCTACTTAGATAGGTTTAGTATTTTCCAGGCCCGATAGAGATTTGTTTACTTCTGTCAGTGATGTCTGCAAGTCTCCAGAAGAAGCTACGTCTAAGCTTGGTAGAGTACACAAATGATGTATTGAGTCATTTCGGTCACACTGTACGTCTGTCTCTATTAGCCTACTTAGATAGGTTTAGTATTTTCCAGGCCCGATAGAGATTTGTTTACTTCTGTCAGTGATGTCTGCAAGTCTCCAGAAGAAGCTACGTCTAAGCTTGGTAGAGTACACAAATTATGTATCGAGTCATTTCGGTCACACTGTACGTCTGTCTCTATTAGCCTACTTAGATAAGTTTAGAATTTTCCAGGCCCGATAGAGATTTGTTTAGTTCTGTCAGTGATGTCTGCAAGTCTCCAGAAGAAGCTACGTCTAAGCTTGGTAGAGTACAAAAATTATGTATTGAGTCATTTCGGTCACACTGTACGTCTGTCTCTATTAGCCTACTTAGATAGGTTTAGTATTTTCCAGGCCCGATAGAGATTTGTTTAGTTCTGTCAGTTATGTCTGCAAGTCTCCAGAAGAAGCTACGTCTAAGCTTGGTAGAGTACAAAAATTATGTATTGAGTCATTTCGGTCACACTGTACGTCTGTCTCTATTAGCCTACTTAGATAGGTTTAGTATTTTCCAGGCCCGATAGAGATTTGTTTAGTTCTGTCAGTGATGTCTGCAAGTCTCCAGAAGAAGCTACGTCTAAGCTTGGTAGAGTACAAAAATTATGTATTGAGTCATTTCGGTCACACTGTACGTCTGTCTCTATTAGCCTACTTAGATAAGTTTAGAATTTTCCAGGCCCGATAGAGATTTGTTTAGTTCTGTCAGTTATGTCTGCAAGTCTCCAGAAGAAGCTACGTCTAAGCTTGGTAGAGTACACAAATGATGTATCGAGTCATTTCGGTCACACTGTACGTCTGTCTCTATTAGCCTACTTAGATAGGTTTAGTATTTTTCAGGCCCGATAGAGATTTGTTTACTGCTGTCAGTGATGTCTGCAAGTCTCCAGAAGAAGCTACGTCTAAGCTTGGTAGAGTACACAAATTATGTATCGAGTCATTTCGGTCACACTGTACGTCTGTCTCTATTAGCCTACTTAGATAAGTTTAGAATTTTCCAGGCCCGATAGAGATTTGTTTAGTTCTGTCAGTGATGTCTGCAAGTCTCCAGAAGAAGCTACGTCTAAGCTTGGTAGAGTACAAAAATTATGTATTGAGTCATTTCGGTCACACTGTACGTCTGTCTCTATTAGCCTACTTAGATAGGTTTAGTATTTTCCAGGCCCGATAGAGATTTGTTTAGTTCTGTCAGTGATGTCTGCAAGTCTCCAGAAGAAGCTACGTCTAAGCTTGGTAGAGTACAAAAATTATGTATTGAGTCATTTCGGTCACACTGTACGTCTGTCTCTATTAGCCTACTTAGATAGGTTTAGTATTTTCCAGGCCCGATAGAGATTTGTTTAGTTCTGTCAGTGATGTCTGCAAGTCTCCAGAAGAAGCTACGTCTAAGCTTGGTAGAGTACAAAAATTATGTATTGAGTCATTTCGGTCACACTGTACGTCTGTCTCTATTATCCTACTTAGATAGGTTTAGTATTTTCCAGGCCCGATAGAGATTTGTTTAGTTCTGTCAGTTATGTCTGCAAGTCTCTAGAAGAAGCTACGTCTAAGCTTGGTAGAGTACACAAATTATGTATCGAGTCATTTCGGTCACACTGTACGTCTGTCTCTATTATCCTACTTAGATAGGTTTAGTATTTTCCAGGCCCGATAGAGATTTGTTTAGTTCTGTCAGTTATGTCTGCAAGTCTCCAGAAGAAGCTACGTCTAAGCTTGGTAGAGTACACAAATGATGTATCGAGTCATTTCGGTCACACTGTACGCCTGCCTCTATTAGCCTACTTAGATAGGTTTAGTATTTTCCAGACCCGATAGAGATTTGTTTAGTTCTGACAGTGACGTCTGCAAGTCTCCAGAAGAAGCTACGTCTAAGCTTGGTAGAGTACACAAATTATGTATTGAGTCATTTCGGTCACACTGTACGCCTGCCTCTATTAGCCTACTTAGATAGGTTTAGTATTTTCCAGGCCCGATAGAGATTTGTTTACTTCTGTCAGTGACGTCTGCAAGTCTCCAGAAGAAGCTACGTCTAAGCTTGGTAGAGTACACAAATGATGTATCGAGTTATTTCGGTCACACTGTACGACTGTCTCTATTAGCCTACTTAGATAGGTTTAGTATTTTCCAGGCCCGATAGAGATTTGTTTACTTCTGTCAGTGATGTCTGCAAGTCTCCAGAAGAAGCTACGTCTAAGCTTGGTAGAGTACACAAATGATGTATTGAGTCATTTCGGTCACACTGTACGTCTGTCTCTATTAGCCTACTTAGATAGGTTTAGTATTTTCCAGGCCCGATAGAGATTTGTTTACTTCTGTCAGTGATGTCTGCAAGTCTCCAGAAGAAGCTACGTCTAAGCTTGGTAGAGTACACAAATTATGTATCGAGTCATTTCGGTCACACTGTACGTCTGTCTCTATTAGCCTACTTAGATAAGTTTAGAATTTTCCAGGCCCGATAGAGATTTGTTTAGTTCTGTCAGTGATGTCTGCAAGTCTCCAGAAGAAGCTACGTCTAAGCTTGGTAGAGTACAAAAATTATGTATTGAGTCATTTCGGTCACACTGTACGTCTGTCTCTATTAGCCTACTTAGATAGGTTTAGTATTTTCCAGGCCCGATAGAGATTTGTTTAGTTCTGTCAGTTATGTCTGCAAGTCTCCAGAAGAAGCTACGTCTAAGCTTGGTAGAGTACAAAAATTATGTATTGAGTCATTTCGGTCACACTGTACGTCTGTCTCTATTAGCCTACTTAGATAGGTTTAGTATTTTCCAGGCCCGATAGAGATTTGTTTAGTTCTGTCAGTGATGTCTGCAAGTCTCCAGAAGAAGCTACGTCTAAGCTTGGTAGAGTACAAAAATTATGTATTGAGTCATTTCGGTCACACTGTACGTCTGTCTCTATTAGCCTACTTAGATAAGTTTAGAATTTTCCAGGCCCGATAGAGATTTGTTTAGTTCTGTCAGTTATGTCTGCAAGTCTCCAGAAGAAGCTACGTCTAAGCTTGGTAGAGTACACAAATGATGTATCGAGTCATTTCGGTCACACTGTACGTCTGTCTCTATTAGCCTACTTAGATAGGTTTAGTATTTTTCAGGCCCGATAGAGATTTGTTTACTGCTGTCAGTGATGTCTGCAAGTCTCCAGAAGAAGCTACGTCTAAGCTTGGTAGAGTACACAAATTATGTATCGAGTCATTTCGGTCACACTGTACGTCTGTCTCTATTAGCCTACTTAGATAAGTTTAGAATTTTCCAGGCCCGATAGAGATTTGTTTAGTTCTGTCAGTGATGTCTGCAAGTCTCCAGAAGAAGCTACGTCTAAGCTTGGTAGAGTACAAAAATTATGTATTGAGTCATTTCGGTCACACTGTACGTCTGTCTCTATTAGCCTACTTAGATAGGTTTAGTATTTTCCAGGCCCGATAGAGATTTGTTTAGTTCTGTCAGTGATGTCTGCAAGTCTCCAGAAGAAGCTACGTCTAAGCTTGGTAGAGTACAAAAATTATGTATTGAGTCATTTCGGTCACACTGTACGTCTGTCTCTATTAGCCTACTTAGATAGGTTTAGTATTTTCCAGGCCCGATAGAGATTTGTTTAGTTCTGTCAGTGATGTCTGCAAGTCTCCAGAAGAAGCTACGTCTAAGCTTGGTAGAGTACAAAAATTATGTATTGAGTCATTTCGGTCACACTGTACGTCTGTCTCTATTAGCCTACTTAGATAAGTTTAGAATTTTCCAGGCCCGATAGAGATTTGTTTAGTTCTGTCAGTTATGTCTGCAAGTCTCCAGAAGAAGCTACGTCTAAGCTTGGTAGAGTACACAAATGATGTATCGAGTCATTTCGGTCACACTGTACGTCTGTCTCTATTATCCTACTTAGATAGGTTTAGTATTTTCCAGGCCCGATAGAGATTTGTTTACTTCTGTCAGTGATGTCTGCAAGTCTCCAGAAGAAACTACGTCTAAGCTTGGTAGAGTACACAAATTATGTATTGAGTCATTTCGGTCACACTGTACGCCTGCCTCTATTAGCCTACTTAGATAGGTTTAGTATTTTCCAGGCCCGATAGAGATTTGTTTAGTTCTGTCAGTGATGTCTGCAAGTCTCCAGAAGAAGCTACGTCTAAGCTTGGTAGAGTACAAAAATTATGTATTGAGTCATTTCGGTCACACTGTACGTCTGTCTCTATTAGCCTACTTAGATAAGCTTAGAATTTTCCAGGCCCGATAGAGATTTGTTTAGTTCTGTCAGATATGTCTGCAAGTCTCCAGAAGAAGCTACGTCTAAGCTTGGTAGAGTACACAAATGATGTATCGAGTCATTTCGGTCACACTGTACGTCTGTCTTTATTAGCCTACTTAGATAAGTTTAGAATTTTCCAGGCCCGATAGAGATTTGTTTAGTTCTGTCAGTTATGTCTGCAAGTCTCCAGAAGAAGCTACGTCTAAGCTTGGTAGAGTACACAAATGATGTATCGAGTCATTTCGGTCACACTGTACGTCTGTCTCTATTAGCCTACTTAGATAGGTTTAGTATTTTCCAGGCCCGATAGAGATTTGTTTACTTCTGTCAGTGATGTCTGCAAGTCTCCAGAAGAAGCTACGTCTAAGCTTGGTAGAGTACAAAAATTATGTATTGAGTCATTTCGGTCACACTGTACGTCTGTCTCTACTATCCTACTTAGATAGGTTTAGTATTTTCCAGGCCCGATAGAGATTTGTTTAGTTCTGTCAGTTATGTCTGCAAGTCTCCAGAAGAAGCTACGTCTAAGCTTGGTAGAGTACACAAATTATGTATCGAGTCATTTCGGTCACACTGTACGTCTGTCTCTATTATCCTACTTAGATAGGTTTAGTATTTTCCAGGCCCGATAGAGATTTGTTTAGTTCTGTCAGTTATGTCTGCAAGTCTCCAGAAGAAGCTACGTCTAAGCTTGGTAGAGTACACAAATGATGTATCGAGTCATTTCGGTCACACTGTACGCCTGCCTCTATTAGCCTACTTAGATAGGTTTAGTATTTTCCAGACCCGATAGAGATTTGTTTAGTTCTGACAGTGACGTCTGCAAGTCTCCAGAAGAAGCTACGTCTAAGCTTGGTAGAGTACACAAATTATGTATTGAGTCATTTCGGTCACACTGTACGCCTGCCTCTATTAGCCTACTTAGATAGGTTTAGTATTTTCCAGGCCCGATAGAGATTTGTTTACTTCTGTCAGTGACGTCTGCAAGTCTCCAGAAGAAGCTACGTCTAAGCTTGGTAGAGTACACAAATGATGTATCGAGTTATTTCGGTCACACTGTACGTCTGTCTCTATTAGCCTACTTAGATAGGTTTAGTATTTTCCAGGCCCGATAGAGATTTGTTTAGTTCTGTCAGTGATGTCTGCAAGTCTCCAGAAGAAGCTACGTCTAAGCTTGGTAGAGTACACAAATGATGTATCGAGTCATTTCGGTCACACTGTACGTCTGTCTCTATTAGCCTACTTAGATAGGTTTAGTATTTTCCAGGCCCGATAGAGATTTGTTTACTTCTGTCAGTGATGTCTGCAAGTCTCCAGAAGAAGCTACGTCTAAGCTTGGTAGAGTACACAAATTATGTATTGAGTCATTTCGGTCACACTGTACGCCTGCCTCTATTAGCCTACTTAGATAGGTTTAGTATTTTCCAGGCCCGATAGAGATTTGTTTAGTTCTGACAGTGACGTCTGCAAGTCTCCAGAAGAAGCCACGACTAAGCTTCGTAAGCTTATATATATATATATATATATATATATATATATATATATATATATATATATATATATATATATAGAGAGAGAGAGAGAGAGAGAGAGAGAGAGAGAGGGAGGGAGGGAGAGAGTGAGTGATCTAGTAGAAGGAATTGAATAACAACAATAGCTGACTTTCATAGCTAAATAGTGAAAACAAAAACACTCGCAATTAGGCAGAAAACAAATGACGAGTGAAATTATACTACAAGCGAACATCCCCAAGTTTCCAAAATAGAGAGCATCCACAGAGAAAGCTACGAAATTTGTTATTCTTGTTACATTTTAAAATTGTCGGCTACTTTGGCAGGAATTATTTATAACTAATAAGGCCGCTGGATAATATATCATCTGAATGTGAAAGGTGCCAACAGAAGTAGTGGAATATAAAGTAGGAATATTGTGCTCCCGATACAGTTGTGGATATCATTTTACTTGTAAATCCAGTGCGTTTAGATTGGCCGCATAATTTTTGTGTTTGGGTTTAGAAAATATGAAACCGGCAAAACTATTGTATAGACAGAAGAATCAAGAGTTTTGTTTATTTTTTTAATTTGTATTAGTAATTTAGTTTGTACTGTAATTGCTCTAAAATATTACAAAATTTAAATTTACAGCAATTTTCAATTACATTATTTTTCATCAAAAATTAAACTAAAAATATTGTCAAATAATTTAACAGAGTCGTTGTACAAAATATGTTTAATAAAATAACAATCGACAAATGCCATGAACTAAACCGAGAGTTTGCACAGGTTAATATTGAATTATCTAATTGTGCGTTCGGTGTCAACTAAACGAGAATATTTGCGGGACTCGAATGGACGAATAAATGTTGGTTAAATCCTGAAACTCTTTCCAGATTCGGCCAAACCGTTGCTAAGTTGGACGCACATACAATGGCAAATCGGAATTGTAAAAATAACTCGACACACAGATTTTTACAAGGCTATAATTATAGTTTTATAAGAAATTCACAATAAAACACTTTTCAATGCACTGAGCAATGATTCTAACCCCAAAACAACACAGTTTTCTCTGCCTTAGTCAGTAAGTAATGCATGTCAGTGTTTTGATAGCGTATATCATGTTTGTAGGAAAGTATTAATGCTGTTATTCTAACTCCCGTCTCGCTTAAGGCGATCTCTCAAGGCAAAGTTCACGGTTACGTGGTCCGCACTATATACTTAAAGTATATTTAGTATAATAATCTTTATAATTCTTGTTTACACTCGCAGAAATATAAGATAAGGTAAAAGGGACGGAATCAAGTAAATTTTCTTCATTTACAATATTAGGTGATGTTTTGAAAACTATTTTTTTTTCAGGGAGTTTTGCTACGTAGATGAAATTTATCAAGTTGTTTATGTATTACATTGTTATGTAGGGAAATCACTACATTTATTATACATTGTACGAATGTTTTCATAGTATATTACTTATTATTGAAAAATAATTTTTCATTAAAATTAGTGGTTAAAATAAATTCTTGTAGCTATTAGTTGTAAAAAATATATTCTTGTAGCTATTAGTTGTAAAATATATTCTCGTAGCTATTAGTTGTATAATATTTTCTCGTAGCTACTAGTTGTAAAATATATTTTATTAGCTATTAGTTGTAAAATATATTCTATTGGCTATTAGTTGTAAAATATATTCTATTGGCTATTAGTTGTAAAATATATTCTCGTAGCTATTAGTTGTAAAATATATTCTTGTAGCTAATAGTTGTAAAATATATTCTCGTAGCTATTAGTTGTAAAATATATTCTCGTAGCTACTAGTTGTAAAATATATTTTTATTAGCTATTAGTTGTAAAATATATTCTCGTGGCTATTAGTTGTAAAATACATTCTATTGATTATTAGTTGTAAAATATTTACTCGTAGCTATTAGTTGCAAAATATATTCTATTAGCTATTAGTTGTAAAATATATTCTCGTAGATATTAGGTGGTCGAAGATATTTTTTCTAGCTGCTAGGTGAGAAAACACCCTATATTCTCATTTTTGTTGTTATTATTAGCAACAAAATTATTAGCCTCGTAATTTTATTAGCTAGAGAATTATATCACAGTACCTATCAGCTGGAAGAATATATTAGCGTACGTATTAGCTGGCAAACCACTCTATATTCTTAGTTTTGTTAAGGGGGAGAATATATTCTCGTAGCTATTAGCTGGGAGATCATATAATACCGTACTTATCTGGCTTGAATGAGGAAGTATATAAACGATGATAACTTCCGTTTGATTGTCTGTTACGTTATTACTATACATCATTATGGATATAAACCGCATAGAACAAATTTAGAAGACTATCGTTGTTCTGCCACTTACTTTCTTGTATTTAAAAATAAACCCAATTCGCGTCGTATCATAACAGTCGGACAGCTGTTCACCTCATTATTGCGACAAACGTCTTGAGACAGCCATGACGTCATTCATAATACATGGCCGCTTTAAATAAAGGGAAAGGAGTGCATTCATCATACGACGTAATATCGTTTGTCACAAACTGTTCAATATTACAGTCTGTCGTACGGCCGACAGTAAACTGTATATAACGGCTTCACGTTCATTACTCAATCGATATACGACGAACTCACCTCAGCAGAGGAAAGGATTTGGAGATGATATATTCCGGTTTAAACAATTACTATGTGCTATTTCTGGTCCTAATTTATCATAAAACGAAAGTAGATTTCTGTGAATGCCAATTAGGAAAATATATTGCATGTTAAGTACATATTTAGTAAAGAAGGCGTACTAATCCTAAACATAGCCGACTGATTTTACATTTAAATAAATTGTTAAATATAAGAATGCAATAAAACCTCTTTGTAAGAAACGTTTTCAGCATATAGGGTTTAGTTTATAAAGCGAGCTGTTCCCCAACTCGTGAAGATTATCAGCTGTTCAACAATCACAGAATCTTTTGGTCGTATTTACCACGCGGCGCAGTCTGCCGTGACCGAGCGCACACACTGATCTGTTTCTGGCGTGCCTAACGGAAGCTAAACGGTTGCTGTAAGGACGTATTTCGTGAGGCGCGCCGGAGATAAGCGCTCACGTGTTTTGTTTGTACGGCGCGGCGTGGCCTTTATACATGTGAGTAATTTATTTTATTATATAAAAAGAAATATTTGAAATATTAGCGTACGCAGCGCATATTACGAAACCCTTTGGAACTATATAATGGTGAGGGAAATGCAGCCCTCGCCGTCGGTAGCAGCAACACGAAACATTAATCTCAATGGAGAATAAATCTGTACAGTATCGAGGACGAACGTTTTTGGGCTTGCTTTAGCTGTTCGTGACCTAGAAAACAAAATGAGGTCATGTTTGAGGTTGTGAGCGCTTTCGTCGTCAAAATAAAAGACACTGTTTCAAGACACGTTTGCTAGAGTCTTAAGCCTTTGTGCTATATGCCTTTGTGCCAATGCACCTTCCGTTACAACTATGCACGGCTGGAGGTTTATTTGTAAAGGCGTCATACATACTACCACAGCTAATCAGCATCTAATTTAAAACGCAAATAAATCAAATTAAATTATTAAATACTAATTACTAAAACTAAACTACTACTGAAGACTACTACTAGAGGAATAAAAACTTAACTTCTGCAGATCACTCGAAAACCCTAACAGAAGAAGTTATTATAAGACTATGTTCATTACTGAAGGTTCTCAATGTGTGCGTGAGCGCATGCATGTGTTGTGAAAGTAAGCGTTACTTTTGTAACGCTAGTAAGTGGTGTTACGTTAGAGTAGGGTACCACGAGGGACGTCAAACCCTCTAAGTAGGCGTAGCTCGGCTTCACCAGTAGTTGTGGGATAGCTAAGCGGCTGTGATATGTACCTATGTATTAATGGAACACGGGGCCGCATCACACCTCTGTAACAATCTCCCTCTTTGCAGTAACAGACACGGAAATTTCTACATCACTATACAACTTCGCACTAAACTAATCATCCATATTGGCAGCAGGTAGCCACAGCCGGCAGAACTCATGGCCAGACAATGGGCGAATATATGCGTTATACTAGATTGCCTGCACTCGATACTTTGTTCCTAAAGTTGCCGGTATATCTATAGCTCAAGCCTAGCTATTACTTCGCACTAAACTGATCATCCATATTGGCAGGAGGTAGCTACTGCCGGCAGAACTCATGGCCAGACAATGGGCGAATGTATGCGTTATACTAGATTGCCTGCACTCGATTCTTTGTTCCCAAAGTTGCGGTTATATTTATAGCTCAAGCCTAGGTATTACTTCGCACTAAATTAATCATCCATATTGGCAGCAGGTAGCCACAGCCGGCAGAACTCATGGCCAGACAAAGGGCGAATGTAAGCGTTATACTAGATTTTCTGTACTTGATTCTTTGTTCCCAAAGTTGCGGTTATATTTATAGCTCAAGCCTAGGTATCACTTCGCACAAAATTAATCATCCATATTGGCAGCAGGTAGCCACAGCCGGCAGAACTCATGGCCAGACAAAGGGCGAATATAAGCGTTATACTAGATTGCCTACACTCGATTCTTTGTTCCCAAAGTTGCGGTTATATTTATAGCTCAAGCCTAGGTATCACTTCACACTAAACTAATCATCCATATTGGCAGCAGGTAGCCACAGCCGGCAGAACTCATGGCCAGACAAAGGGCGAATATAAGCGTTATACTAGATTGCCTACACTCGATTCTTTGTTCCCAAAGTTGCGGTTATATTTATAGCTCAAGCTTAGCTATTACCCCGCACTAAACTAATCATCCATATTGGCAGGAGGTAGCCACTGCCGGCAGAACACATGGACAGACAAAGGGCGAATGTAAGCGTTATACTAGATTGCCTACACTCGATTCTTTGTTCCTAAAGTTGCGGGTATATCAATAGCTTAAGTGTAGCTATTACTTCGCACTAAACTAATCATCCATATTGGCAGCAGGTAGCCACAGCCGGCAGAACACATGGACAGACAAAGGGCGAATGTAAGCGTTATACTAGATTGCCTGCACTCGATTCTTTGTTCCCAAAGTTGCGGGTATATCAATAGCTTAAGTGTAGCTATTACTTCGCACTAAACTAATCATCCATATTGGCAGCAGGTAGCCACAGCCGGCAGAACACATGGACAGACAAAGGGCGAATGTAAGCGTTATACTAGATTGCCTACACTCGATTCTTTGTTCCTAAAGTTGCGGGTATATCAATAGCTTAAGTGTAGCTATTACTTCGCACTAAACTAATCATCCATATTGGCAGCAGGTAGCCACAGCCGGCACAACTCATGGCCAGACAAAGGGCGAATGTAAGCGTTATACTAGATTGCCTGCACTCGATTCTTTGTTCCCAAAGTTGCGGGTATATCTATAGCTCAAGCTTAGCTATTATTCCGCACTAAACTAATCATCCCTATTGGCAGCAGGTAGCCACAGCCGGCAGAACTCATGGCCAGACAAAGGGCGAATGTAAGTGTTATTATACTAGATTGCCTGCACTCGGTTCTTTGTTCCTAAAGTTGCGGTTATATTTGTAGCTCAAGCCTAGCTATTACTTCGCACTAAACTAATCATCCATATTGGCAGCAGGTAGCCACAGCCGGCAGAACACATGGACAGACAATGGGCGAATGTAAGCGTTATACTAGATTGCCAGCACTCGATTCTTTGTTCCCAAAGTTGCGGGTATATCTATAGCTTAAGCTTAGCTATTACTTCGCTCTAAACTAATCATCCATATTGGCAGCAGGTAGCCACAGCCGGCAGAACACATGGACAGACAATGGACGAATGTAAGCGTTATACTAGATTGCCTGCACTCGATTCTTTGTTCCCAAAGTTGCGGGTATATCTATAGCTTAAGTTCAGCTATTACTTCGCACTAAACTAATCATCCATATTGGCAGCAGGTAGCCACAGCCGGCAGAACACATGGACAGACAATGGGCGAATGTAAGCGTTATACTAGATTGTCTGTACTCGATTCTTTGTTCCCAAATTGCGGTTATATTTATAGCTCAAGCCTAGGTATTACTTCGCACTAAACTAATCATCCATATTGGCAGGATGTAGCCACTGCCGGCAGAACACATGGACAGACAAAGGGCGAATGTAAGCGTTATACTAGATTGCCTGCACTCGATTCTTTGTTCAGAAAGTTGCGGGTATATCTATAGCTTAAGTACAGCGATTACTTCACACTAAACTAATCATCCATATTGGCAGGAGGTAGCCACAGCTGGCAGAACACATGGACAGACAAAGGGCGAATGTAAGCGTTCTACTAGATTGTCTGCTCTAGATTCTTTGTTCCCAAAGTTGCGGGTATATCTATAGCTTAAGTACAGCTATTACTTCACACTAAACTAATCATCCATATTGGCAGGAGGTAGCCACAGCTGGCAGAACACATGGACAGACAAAGGGCGAATGTAAGCGTTATACTAGAATGTCTGCTCTAGATTCTTTGTTCCCAAAGTTGCGGGTATATCTATAGCTTAAGTACAGCTATTACTTCACACTAAACTAATCATCCATATTGGCAGGAGGTAGCCACAGCTGGCAGAACACATGGACAGACAAAGGGCGAATGTAAGCGTTATACTAGATTGCCTGCACTCGATTCTTTGTTCCCAAAGTTGCGGGTATATATATAGCTTAAGTACAGGTATTACTTCGCACTAAACTAATCATCCATATTGGCAGGATGTAGACACTGCCGGCAGAACACATGGACAGACAAAGGGCGAATGTAAGCGTTATACTAGATTGTCTGCTCTAGATTCTTTGTTCCCAAAGTTGCGGGTATATCTATAGCTTAAGTACAGCTATTACTTCACACTAAACTAATCATCCATATTGGCAGGAGGTAGCCACAGCTGGCAGAACACATGGACAGACAAAGGGCGAATGTAAGCGTTCTACTAGATTGTCTGCTCTAGATTCTTTGTTCCCAAAGTTGCGGGTATATCTATAGCTTAAGTACAGCTATTACTTCACACTAAACTAATCATCCATATTGGCAGGAGGTAGCCACAGCTGGCAGAACACATGGACAGACAAAGGGCGAATGTAAGCGTTCTACTAGATTGCCTGCACTCGATTCTTTGTTCCCAAAGTTGCGGGTATATCTATAGCTTAAGTACAGCTATTACTTCACACTAAACTAATCATCCATATTGGCAGGAGGTAGCCACAGCTGGCAGAACACATGGACAGACAAAGGGCGAATGTAAGCGTTCTACTAGATTGCCTGCACTCGATTCTTTGTTCCCAAAGTTGCGGGTATATCTATAGCTTAAGTACAGCTATTACTTCACACTAAACTAATCATCCATATTGGCAGGAGGTAGCCACAGCTGGCAGAACACATGGACAGACAAAGGGCGAATGTAAGCGTTATACTAGATTGTCTGCTCTAGATTCTTTGTTCCCAAAGTTGCGGGTATATCTATAGCTTAAGTACAGCTATTACTTCACACTAAACTAATCATCCATATTGGCAGGAGGTAGCCACAGCTGGCAGAACACATGGACAGACAAAGGGCGAATGTAAGCGTTCTACTAGATTGCCTGCACTCGATTCTTTGTTCCCAAAGTTGCGGGTATATCTATAGCTTAAGTACAGCTATTACTTCACACTAAACTAATCATCCATATTGGCAGGAGGTAGCCACAGCTGGCAGAACACATGGACAGACAAAGGGCGAATGTAAGCGTTATACTAGATTGTCTGCACTCGATTCTTTGTCCCTAAAGTTGCGGGTATATATATAGCTTAAGTTCAGCTATTACTTCGCACTAAACTAATCATCCATATTGGCAGGATGTAGCCACTGCCGGCAGAACACATGGACAGACAAAGGGCGAATGTAAGCGTTATACTAGATTGCCTGCACTCGATTCTTTGTTCCCAAATTGCGGTTATATTTATAGCTCAAGCCTAGGTATTACTTCGCACTAAACTAATCATCCATATTGGCAGGATGTAGCCACTGCCGGCAGAACACATGGACAGACAAAGGGCGAATGTAAGCGTTCTACTAGATTGCCTGCGCTCGATTCTATGTTCCTAAAGTTGCGGGTATATCTATAGCTTAAGTACAGCTATTACTTCACACTAAACTAATCATCCATATTGGCAGGAGGTAGTTACAGCCGGCAGAACACATGGACAGACAAAGGGCGAATGTAAGCGTTATACTAGATTGCCTGCACTCGATTCTTTGTTCCCAAAGTTGCGGTTATATCTATAGCTTAAGTACAGCTATTACTTCGCACTAAATTAATCATCCATATTGGCAGGAGGTAGCCACAGCTGGCAGAACACATGGACAGACAAAGGGCGAATGTAAGCTTTATACTAGATTGTCTGCACTCGAGTTTTTGTTCCCAAAGTTGCGGGTATATCTATAGCTTAAGTACAGCTATTACTTCACACTAAACTAATCATCCATATTGGCAGGAGGTAGCCACAGCCGGCAGAACACATGGACAGACAATGGGCGAATGTAAGCGTTATACTAGATTGCCTGCACTCGATTCTTTGTTCCCAAAGTTGCGGGTATATCTATAGCTTAAGTACAGCTATTACTTCACACTAAACTAATCATCCATATTGGCAGGAGGTAGCCACAGCCGGCAGAACACATGGACAGACAATGGGCGAATGTAAGCGTTATACTAGATTGCCTGCACTCGATTCTTTGTTCCCAAAGTTGCGGGTATATCTATAGCTTAAGTACAGCTATTACTTCACACTAAACTAATCATCCATATTGGCAGGAGGTAGACACTGCCGGCAGAACACATGGACAGACAAAGGGCGAATGTAAGCGTTATACTAGATTGCCTGCACTCGATTCTTTGTTCCCAAAGTTGCGGGTATATCTATAGCTTAAGTACAGCTATTACTTCGCACTAAACTAATCATCCATATTGGCAGGATGTAGCCACAGCCGGCAGAACACATGGACAGACAAAGGGCGAATGTAAGCGTTATACTAGATTGCCTGCACTCGATTCTTTGTTCCCAAAGTTGCGGGTATATCTATAGCTTAAGTACAGCTATTACTTCACACTAAACTAATCATCCATATTGGCAGGAGGTAGCCACAGCTGGCAGAACACATGGACAGACAAAGGGCGAATGTAAGCGTTCTACTAGATTGCCTGCACTCGATTCTTTGTTCCCAAAGTTGCGGGTATATCTATAGCTTAAGTACAGCTATTACTTCACACTAAACTAATCATCCATATTGGCAGGAGGTAGCCACAGCTGGCAGAACACATGGACAGACAAAGGGCGAATGTAAGCGTTATACTAGATTGTCTGCACTCGATTCTTTGTCCCTAAAGTTGCGGGTATATATATAGCTTAAGTTCAGCTATTACTTCGCACTAAACTAATCATCCATATTGGCAGGATGTAGCCACTGCCGGCAGAACACATGGACAGACAAAGGGCGAATGTAAGCGTTATACTAGATTGCCTGCACTCGATTCTTTGTTCCCAAATTGCGGTTATATTTATAGCTCAAGCCTAGGTATTACTTCGCACTAAACTAATCATCCATATTGGCAGGATGTAGCCACTGCCGGCAGAACACATGGACAGACAAAGGGCGAATGTAAGCGTTATACTAGATTGCCTGCACTCGATTCTTTGTTCCCAAAGTTGCGGGTATATCTATAGCTTAAGCTTAGCTATTACTTCGCACTAAACTAATCATCCATATTGGCAGGAGGTAGTTACAGCCGGCAGAACACATGGACAGACAAAGGGCGAATGTAAGCGTTATACTAGATTGCCTGCACTCGATTCTTTGTTCCTAAAGTTGCGGGTATATCTATAGCTTAAGTACAGCTATTACTTCACACTAAACTAATCATCCATATTGGCAGGAGGTAGTTACAGCCGGCAGAACACATGGACAGACAAAGGGCGAATGTAAGCGTTATACTAGATTGCCTGCACTCGATTCTTTGTTCCCAAAGTTGCGGTTATATCTATAGCTTAAGTACAGCTATTACTTCGCACTAAATTAATCATCCATATTGGCAGGAGGTAGCCACAGCTGGCAGAACACATGGACAGACAAAGGGCGAATGTAAGCTTTATACTAGATTGTCTGCACTCGAGTTTTTGTTCCCAAAGTTGCGGGTATATCTATAGCTTAAGTACAGCTATTACTTCACACTAAACTAATCATCCATATTGGCAGGAGGTAGCCACAGCCGGCAGAACACATGGACAGACAATGGGCGAATGTAAGCGTTCTACTAGATTGCCTGCACTCGATTCTTTGTTCCCAAAGTTGCGGGTATATCTATAGCTTAAGTACAGCTATTACTTCACACTAAACTAATCATCCATATTGGCAGGAGGTAGCCACAGCTGGCAGAACACATGGACAGACAAAGGGCGAATGTAAGCGTTATACTAGATTGTCTGCACTCGATTCTTTGTCCCTAAAGTTGCGGGTATATATATAGCTTAAGTTCAGCTATTACTTCGCACTAAACTAATCATCCATATTGGCAGGATGTAGCCACTGCCGGCAGAACACATGGACAGACAAAGGGCGAATGTAAGCGTTATACTAGATTGCCTGCACTCGATTCTTTGTTCCCAAATTGCGGTTATATTTATAGCTCAAGCCTAGGTATTACTTCGCACTAAACTAATCATCCATATTGGCAGGATGTAGCCACTGCCGGCAGAACACATGGACAGACAAAGGGCGAATGTAAGCGTTATACTAGATTGCCTGCACTCGATTCTTTGTTCCCAAAGTTGCGGGTATATCTATAGCTTAAGCTTAGCTATTACTTCGCACTAAACTAATCATCCATATTGGCAGGAGGTAGTTACAGCCGGCAGAACACATGGACAGACAAAGGGCGAATGTAAGCGTTATACTAGATTGCCTGCACTCGATTCTTTGTTCCTAAAGTTGCGGGTATATCTATAGCTTAAGTACAGCTATTACTTCACACTAAACTAATCATCCATATTGGCAGGAGGTAGTTACAGCCGGCAGAACACATGGACAGACAAAGGGCGAATGTAAGCGTTATACTAGATTGCCTGCACTCGATTCTTTGTTCCCAAAGTTGCGGTTATATCTATAGCTTAAGTACAGCTATTACTTCGCACTAAATTAATCATCCATATTGGCAGGAGGTAGCCACAGCTGGCAGAACACATGGACAGACAAAGGGCGAATGTAAGCTTTATACTAGATTGTCTGCACTCGAGTTTTTGTTCCCAAAGTTGCGGGTATATCTATAGCTTAAGTACAGCTATTACTTCACACTAAACTAATCATCCATATTGGCAGGAGGTAGCCACAGCCGGCAGAACACATGGACAGACAATGGGCGAATGTAAGCGTTATACTAGATTGCCTGCACTCGATTCTTTGTTCCCAAAGTTGCGGGTATATCTATAGCTTAAGTACAGCTATTACTTCACACTAAACTAATCATCCATATTGGCAGGAGGTAGACACTGCCGGCAGAACACATGGACAGACAAAGGGCGAATGTAAGCGTTATACTAGATTGCCTGCACTCGATTCTTTGTTCCCAAAGTTGCGGGTATATCTATAGCTTAAGTACAGCTATTACTTCGCACTAAACTAATCATCCATATTGGCAGGATGTAGACACTGCCGGCAGAACACATGGACAGACAAAGGGCGAATGTAAGCGTTATACTAGATTGCCTGCACTCGATTCTTTGTTCCCAAAGTTGCGGGTATATCTATAGCTTAAGTACAGCTATTACTTCGCACTAAACTAATCATCCATATTGGCAGGAGGTAGACACTGCCGGCAGAACACATGGACAGACAAAGGGCGAATGTAAGCGTTATACTAGATTGCCTGCACTCGATTCTTTGTTCCCAAAGTTGCGGGTATATCTATAGCTTAAGTACAGCTATTACTTCACACTAAACTAATCATCCATATTGGCAGGAGGTAGACACTGCCGGCAGAACACATGGACAGACAAAGGGCGAATGTAAGCGTTATACTAGATTGCCTGCACTCGATTCTTTGTTCCCAAAGTTGCGGGTATATCTATAGCTTAAGTACAGCTATTACTTCGCACTAAACTAATCATCCATATTGGCAGGATGTAGACACTGCCGGCAGAACACATGGACAGACAAAGGGCGAATGTAAGCGTTATACTAGATTGCCTGCACTCGATTCTTTGTTCCCAAAGTTGCGGGTATATCTATAGCTTAAGTACAGCTATTACTTCGCACTAAACTAATCATCCATATTGGCAGGATGTAGACACTGCCGCCAGAACACATGGACAGACAAAGGGCGAATGTAAGCGTTATACTAGATTGCCTGCACTCGATTCTTTGTTCCCAAAGTTGCGGGTATATCTATAGCTTAAGTACAGGTATTACTTCGCACTAAACTAATCATCCATATTGGCAGGATGTAGCCACTGCCGGCAGAACACATGGACAGACAAAGGGCGAATGTAAGCGTTATACTAGATTGTCTGCATTCGATTCTTTGTTCCCAAAGTTGCGGGTATATCTATAGCTTAAGTACAGCTATTACTTCGCACTAAACTAATCATCCATATTGGCAGCAGGTAGCCACAGCCGACAGAACACATGGCCAGACAATGGGCGAATGTAAGCGTTATACTAGATTGCCTGCACTCGATTCTTTGTTCCCAATGTTGCGGGTATATATATAGCTGAAGTTCAGCTATTACTTCGCACTAAACTAATCATCCATATTGGCAGGATGTAGCCACTGCCGGCAGAACACATGGACAGACAAAGGGCGAATGTAAGCGTTCTACTAGATTGCCTGCACTCGATTCTTTGTTCCCAAAGTTGCGGGTATATATATAGCTTAAGTTCAGCTATTACTTCGCACTAAACTAATCATCTATATTGGCAGGATGTAGCCACTGCCGGCAGAACACATGGACAGACAAAGGGCGAATGTAAGCGTTATACTAGATTGCCTGCACTCGATTCTATGTTCCTAAAGTTGCGGGTATACCTATAGCTTAAGTACAGCTATTACTTCGCACTAAACTAATCATCCATATTGGCAGGAGGTAGCCACAGCCGGCAGAACACATGGACAGACAAAGGGCGAATGTAAGCGTTATACTAGATTGCCTGCACTCGATTCTTAGTTACTAAAGTTGCGGGTATATCTATAGCTTAAGTACAGCTATTACTTCGCACTAAACCGATCATCCACATTGGCAGTAGGTAGCCACAGCCGGCAGAACACATGGACAGACAAAGGGCGAATGTAAGCGTTCTACTAGATTGCCTGCACTCGATTCTTTGTTCCCAAAGTTGCGGGTATATCTATAGCTTAAGTACAGCTATTACTTCGCACTAAACTAATCATCCATATTGGCAGGAGGTAGCCACCGCCGGCAGAACTCATGGCCAGACAAAGGGCGAATGTAAGCGTTATACTAGATTGCCTGCGCTCGATTCTTAGTTACTAAAGTTGCGGGTATATCCATAGCTTAAGCCTAGCTATTACTTCTCACTAAACTGATCATCCATATTGGCAGGAGGTAGCCAATACCATCTGAACTCATGGACAGACAAAGGGTGAATGTAAGCGTTAAACTAGATTGCCTGCACTCGATTCTTTGTCCCTAAAGTTGCGGGTATATCTATAGCTTAAGCTTAGCTATTACTTCGCACTAAACTAATCATCCATATTGGCAGGAGGTAGCCACTGCCGGCAGAACACATGGACAGACAATGGGCGAATGTAAGCGTTATACTAGATTGCCTGCACTCGATTCTTTGTTCCTAAAGTTGCGGGTATATCTATAGCTTAAGCTTAGGTATTACTTCGCACTAAACTAATCATCCATATAGGCGGGAGGTAGCCACAGCCGGCAGAACACATGGACAGACAACGGGCGAATGTAAGCGTTATACTAGATTGCCTGCACTCGATTCTTTGTTCCTAAAGTTGCGGTTATATCTATAGCTCAAGCCTAGCTATTACTTCGCACTAAACCGATCATCCACATTGGCAGTAGGTAGCCACAGCCGGCAGAACACATGGACAGACAATGGGCGAATGTAAGCGTTATACTAGATTGCCTGCACTCGATTCTTTGTTCCTAAAGTTGCGGGTATACCTATAGCTTAAGCTTAGCTATTACTTCGCACTAAACTAATCATCCACATTGGCAGTAGGTAGCCACAGCCGGCAGAACACATGGACAGACAATGGGCGAATGTAAGCGTTATACTAGATTGCCTGCACTCGATTCTTTGTTCCTAAAGTTGCAGTTATATCTATAGCTCAAGCCTAGCTATTACTTCGCACTAAACCGATCATCCACATTGGCAGTAGGTAGCCACAGCCGGCAGAACACATGGACAGACAATGGGCGAATGTAAGCGTTATACTAGATTGCCTGCACTCGATTCTTTGTTCCTAAAGTTGCGGGTATATATATAGCTTAAGTACAGCTATTACTTCGCACTAAACTAATCATCCATATTGGCAGTAGGTAGCCACAGCCGACAGAACACATGGCCAGACAATGGGCGAATGTAAGCGTTATACTAGATTGCCTGCACTCGATTCTTTGTTCCTAAAGTTGCGGTTATATCTATAGCTCAAGCCTAGCTATTACTTCGCACTAAACCGATCATCCACATTGGCAGTAGGTAGCCACAGCCGGCAGAACACATGGACAGACAATGGGCGAATGTAAGCGTTCTACTAGATTGCCTGCACTCGATTCTTTGTTCCTAAAGTTGCGGGTATATATATATATATAGCTTAAGTACAGCTATTACTTCGCACTAAACTAATCATCCATATTGGCAGCAGGTAGCCACAGCCGACAGAACACATGGCCAGACAATGGGCGAATGTAAGCGTTATACTAGATTGTCTGCATTCGATTCTTTGTTCTCAAAGTTGCGAGTATATCTATAGCTTAAGTTTAGCTATTACATCGCACTAAACTAATCATCCATATTGGCAGGAGGTAGCTACAGCCGGCAGAACTCATGACCAGACAAAGGGCGAATGTAAGCGTTATACTAGATTGTCTGCTCTAGATTCTTTGTTCTCAAAGTTGCGGGTATATCTATAGCTTAAGCTTAGCTATTACTTCGCACTAAACTAATCATCCATATTGGCAGGAGGTAGCCACAGATGGCAGAACTCATGGTCTACACCACGGGCGAATGTAAGCGTTATACTAGATCGTCCGCTCTAGATTCTTTGTTCTCAATGTTGCGGGTATATCTATAGCTTAAGCTTAGCTATTACTTCGCACTAAATTAATCATCATTCATATTGGCAGGGGGTAGCCACAGCTGGCAGAACTCATGACCAGACAAGGGGCGAATGTAAGCGGTATACTAGATTGTCTGCACTCGAGTTTTTGTTCCCAAAAGTTGCGGTTATATATACAGCTTAAGATGTATTACTTTGCCCAGCGTTATGGCTGGAACCATGAATTGGGGACCTGCCCTAGAGGAGAAAACCATAAAAGTTCCAGTCAGTTCTGAACAAGTGAAGAATAAATTGATTGAAAACATTTTGCACAAGAAATTGTTGATTCAGGTAAATAATGCAAAAGTGTTAGTAAATATGCGTTTCTCTCTACTATAGACATCGATTAATGCTAAAAGAAACGAAGCCTAAGACCGTGATGGTGTCGCTACTTGAAGTTTTAAAGACGAAGTTTGAGGTTGCATCGCTGTTTCGAATCAGTTGTAAGAATACATTTAAAATTTAAAAGTACTGAAACTTCGGTTAATAAAAGTTGCTGCCTTGGACGGAAAACTTAACACCTGTTAGCAGATGCTGTGGGAGAAGTGATTACTTTAAATATTGAAGCTTTATTCCGAAACTCTGCAACGCTTTTACTTCCGTGTGTACGTTGGGTGCTAGATCATGTACCTTCCCACCCAGCGTATATGCCTACGAGTAAGTGTCGTTAAGTACTTGTCGATTTCTCGAGGTAACGCGTAGCTAGGTAATGTTAAGGTAGGAGTGTGATGCTTCATATAGAGGAGCCGTGGCATAACATGGCCGAAGATTGTAATCCTTAATTATAACTATTCTACGATATATTGTGTATAATCACTGAAGTTGGCAATGTAGTTTCTGACACATGGCTGACATGATGTTTTTTTGTGGATGTTGAGTTGTTTAAACATATACTACTACAAACAGTATGGTTGATTATTTCCTTAAAACAAACTGGACTTGATAACACAGTGGATCGGAAGTGGCGTTATAACGTCACACACAAAGCAAGTGAGAACAATGTAACCGAAGTAAATAAATTAACGGATCGAGTAGCATTGTTTTCCTACAGGTGTTCCCACAGTTGTGCGTTCATGTCTTCTCTACATGTTACCTATTAATTCGGAGCTCAGTTACCCCTGTCTAAAATCTTTACGACAGCCGTAAGCATTATATATTATTTACATGCACAGTATCCGTAAATATATTTCAGTATAGTTAAATTTAAATGATTATCTACAAAGATAACCCTCATATAAATACTGTTTCGACATTGACTGTTGTTTAAATGAATGCTTCTTTTGGCCGAGTTTGAATGTTCGGAGGCCGGGTTTTTGACCTGCTGATTTTACGTTATAGGTTATCTTCTAAAACAGCTGTTTTATCATGCAGGTTATATTAGTTTATTTATTATACATTATTAAGTTGGAATCTTATTAAATGTTTTTATTAGTTAATAAACACATCTTTATTTCGAACAATCATACTATAATTAATGAAATATAATGATAATGAGTTTTGTATATTTTTATTCCAAATTTTGAAATGGAAACACTTTTAGGTGCCATATTTAAGAATATTTTTTTAATATTTTAATATTTTTTAAGAACCTATAACCTTTAAAGTTTTTGATTTAATAATTTTATTTATTAAGCTATTCATATCTAATAAAGTTTTTCTAAATCTACATTCTTTCATTATTAAATAAATTAAGTAGATTGTATTAAAACTTCTATCAATTACTAATCATGTTTACACTCGCAAAGATTACTGTTTAAATAAATGCGGTTGATTTGCGAGTCTGGTACAACTATTTAATTAGACAGCCAGTAACGGACACGATATCCTCGTCACGCCGTGGAATCTTCGACTACACCTTCTGCCCATTTCCTCCCTGCACTGTTCCTCTATTCGAAGAAAGGCAAAGGAAGAGGGGCATCTGGTGCAATCTTTGTTTGCTTCCATCTTCTACTTCTAGTTTAAACTTATAGGCTTTAACTGATGATGGTGACGTAGCCGTTAGTGCACAGTATCCTGTTTAAATAAACAGTTTTATTGACTTCTATCGGCCAGTCCCACTAACAAATCCTTTATATTAAACGTCATTACTACAAAATAATAACTACATTACAGAAAATATTAAATACAATTAAAATTATTTTTTATTTTCGTTGAATTTATTACTTTTTAATTTTTTAGCAAATAATTTTATTTTATTATTTTTTAAATAAAAACCGATACCGTTGATTTATTAAATTATACAGTTTTATTATTAAATAATAATAATGTTATTCATAATTTGTAGAAACCGAAATAATTATGACAATAATATGAATAATTTCAACAAATTAATCTTAGATATGTTTTCACTCTTACATATTTTCCTGACGAATTAAACCATATTACAATCTCTACCGTACACAAAAAGATAGATTTCCTTCCATATCAGAGATCAGCATCAACGCAGATTAAGCATTCACACAAATACACACAGATGCTATCATTATATATGACACGCATCAGTTGCGTGAAGCATTGAATAGCGTGCTGTTTTAATACGACGTACTTGAGTAAGGTTGGGCGCTAATGTGTGTTCATTAAGTGGCGAGCCTTTAATGCGACGTTGTCAAGCGTACTAACGTGCACTCCAAGTGTTCCATTACCGCGTGTGTTTATTTCCGGCTTCGATTCCAAAATAACGGCAACAAAGTTGCAAACCTGTATAATTATGGGGAACCAGAGAAACTAAGATTTATCAACGAAGTCTTGATACTTGGAACAAAGTATTCATTCACACCTTGCAATAAATGTCACCAGGAGATGCATTGTTTCCCAGCAATGTCCTAACACACACACACACACACACACACACACACACACACACACACACACACACACACACACACACACACAATCATACTCTCTCTCTCTCTCTCACACACACACACAATCATACTCTTACTCTCTCTCTCTCTCTCTCACACACACACACACACACACACACACACACACACACTACCCCCCCCCCCACACACACACACAGGCTCACACAAACACGCGCACACGCGCGATCGCACACACACACACTCATACACACAAGTGGTGCAACAGTAGCGAGTAGGTTGGGGCAATCATTCGAGACTCAGCATCGGTGTGCACAGGGAGTAAATGTTTCTCGGACAACAGTCTTGACCATCTTTAACTGAAACTACACTACCTGAGTAAAACCGTCACTCTGAGACATCTATGTAGGTGTATACTCGTGTAAGTGACGTTATACCCTCTACAAATGGTTAGTGTAAGCTCCCTGTTCTCTAAGCATATTCGTCCTTAGCCCTTACAGCTGCAAGCACTTATTTATTATAGACGTTTTACAAACACATTTTACATAATGGTAAAAATCAAAGCAGTTCACTCAAAATCTCAATTACACGCTAGTTTCTAAAACTTACAGACTAGTTTCGACGACGATGTCGACTTCATCATCGTCGTCGAGACTAATCGTATATGTGATTGAAGTTAAAGCTAGCATATTAAGTAGAGTAACGTACAAAAGTATTTGGGAAAGGTTAGATACTGCTAAGGCAGAAATAAAACTATACAATCTAGCATTAAATCGAATAGGTTAGGTGTTGCTGGACTTACTTGCGTTGAGTGGTGTAAGACTGTGATGGTGGACGGCACCACTTGTCATAGGGTTGAACTGTAAAGCAGCCCCACGGTGGAGGTAGTTATGGTGCTGCTCATGGTGGTTGAGTCCATGGTAGCTGTGGTGGACGTACCTGTTGAACCCCTCCAGGATGTCACCCCCCACGCACACTAATAAGGCAAAAGTTAAAACTTGCAGTCTTTCTATATTGAACACGCGAATTTTCAATGAGTGAAAACTAACTATGTTTATGAGAATGCGAATTATTTTAAAAACTTTATTGATGATAGTAAATTGACTCGGGTTTTATTTTTATTATTTAAAAAAAATTGGTTACTACAACCTGGAAAGCTGAAACAGATTAAAAAGGCAAATTTGACTTAAAATTTTAACCTAACCTGGCTTAACTTACAACAAAAAAACTCTATAAGATGAAGTGAATGCAACGAACAGAATCTGTAAGAATCCCAGACGCGCTCTCACTGTATGCTACACTACCACCGTGATACGTCATTATATGTGTGAAATAAGCCAAACTAAAATGAAACATTGACGACTGAAGATTGCAATATTTCTATAAAACAACTGGATACCAAAACACAGAATATTAGGTGAGGGAATTGCCCATACCTTACACCCTTGTGAACAGGTTAGCCTGACCTAACCTGCAAGTGACTGAAATGCCGTCCCAAAGATGAAAAAGTAATACAATGAAAAATAAAACACACACATACGTTAAAATAAACCTAAAACAGTACACAAAGATAGTCAAATCACAAAACATAATTTACTTTAATATAACAAAGCCTGAAAACATGGTACAACTTGGCTAGAATTCATAAAAGACTTATGAAAAACGCAAGTCGCCATCAACATCAAATGTTTAACATCATACAACGGTAACCTAGAGTTACTAACAAAACATTGCTACCTTAACAACTAAAAAGAATTACCATCATCACAAACCACTTACAAATAAATTTTATAACCGTAAAATTAGACGAAAAAAACCTACATTTAGTAACGCAAATGCATCATACTTGAAACTGCAACAGCCATTCGAAAATAATTTATAGGATCAAGACTGACAGCAAATATAACCATCAGAATTAGTACAAGACAAGTCTTTATTTTACTGAGTTTAAAAGTAACTCATTGGGAAAAACCGATAAAGTGTAATTCGAGCAGTGTCGTCATCAAATACCTCAAACTGTATAGGTAGTCTCAGATTAACTGCTCTCACCTAACATGACCCAACTTACTATTTAAAACGTTTTGCGATATCAGCGCGCCACTCCACTTGAGAGGACTCAACCTGACCGATAGTCTGCACAGCGAACACTAAACATTGGATAGAAAACTGTCGAAGCGATGACGAAATGATACAGGCAGTTTAGGCTAGATGAGGCATAGGACTAAGGAAGTAAAAAAATGTACTACAGAAGGTACGAAACTCGTCGTCAAAAAATCAGAGTTAATATTGAACACTGACTTGGAGAAAGTAGATATAAGAGGGTGCAACTAGGAAGAGGATACTGACAGATATCTGAGACATGGGACTAAAGAAGTAAAAAAATGTACTACAGAAGGTACGAAACTCGTCGTCAAAAAATCAGAGTTAATATTGAACACTGACTTGGAGAAAGTAGATATAAGAGGGTGCAACTAGGAAGAGGATACTGACAGATATCTGAGACATGGGACTAAAGAAGTAAAAAAATGTAGTACAGAAGGTACGAAACTCGTCGTCAAAAAATCAGAGTTAATATTGAACACTGACTTGGAGAAAGTAGATATAAGAGGGTGCAACTAGGAAGAGGATACTGACAGATATCTGAGGCATGGGACTAAAGAAGTAAAAAAATGTACTACAGAAGGTACGAAACTCGTCGTCAAAAAATCAGAGTTAATATTGAACACTGACTTGGAGAAAGTAGATATAAGAGGGTGCAACTAGGAAGAGGATACTGACAGATATCTGAGGCATGGGACTAAAGAAGTAAAAAAATGTACTACAGAAGGTACGAAACTCGTCGTCAAAAAATCAGAGTTAATATTCAACACTGACTTGGAGAAAGTAGATATAAGAGGGTGCAACTAGGAAGAGGATACTGACAGATATCTGAGGCATGGGACTAAAGAAGTAAAAAAATGTACTACAGAAGGTACGAAACTCGTCGTCAAAAAATCAGAGTTAATATTGAACACTGACTTGGAGAAAGTAGATATAAGAGGGTGCAACTAGGAAGAGGATACTGACAGATATCTGAGGCATGGGACTAAAGAAGTAAAAAAATGTACTACAGAAAGTACGAAACTCGTCGTCAAAAAATCAGAGTTAATATTGAACATTGACTTGGAGAAAGTAGATATAAGAGGGTGCAACTAGGAAGAGGATACTGACAGATATCTGAGGCATGGGACTAAAGAAGTAAAAAAATGTACTACAGAAGGTACGAAACTCGTCGTCAAAAAATCAGAGTTAATATTGAACATTGACTTGGAGAAAGTAGATATAAGAGGGTGCAACTAGGAAGAGGATACTGACAGATATCTGAGGCATGGGACTAAAGAAGTAAAAAAATGTACTACAGAAGGTACGAAACTCGTCGTCAAAAAATCAGATTTAATATTGAACACTGACTTGGAGAAAGTAGATATAAGAGGGTGCAACTAGGAAGAGGATACTGACAGATATCTGAGGCATGGGACTAAAGAAGTAAAAAAATGTACTACAGAAGGTACGAAACTCGTCGTCAAAAAATCAGAGTTAATATTGAACACTGACTTGGAGAAAGTAGATATAAGAGGGTGCAACTAGGAAGAGGATACTGACAGATATCTGAGACATGGGACTAAAGAAGTAAAAAAATGTAGTACAGAAGGTACGAAACTCGTCGTCAAAAAATCAGAGTTAATATTGAACACTGACTTGGAGAAAGTAGATATAAGAGGGTGCAACTAGGAAGAGGATACTGACAGATATCTGAGGCATGGGACTAAAGAAGTAAAAAAATGTACTACAGAAGGTACGAAACTCGTCGTCAAAAAATCAGAGTTAATATTGAACACTGACTTGGAGAAAGTAGATATAAGAGGGTGCAACTAGGAAGAGGATACTGACAGATATCTGAGGCATGGGACTAAAGAAGTAAAAAAATGTACTACAGAAGGTACGAAACTCGTCGTCAAAAAATCAGAGTTAATATTCAACACTGACTTGGAGAAAGTAGATATAAGAGGGTGCAACTAGGAAGAGGATACTGACAGATATCTGAGGCATGGGACTAAAGAAGTAAAAAAATGTACTACAGAAGGTACGAAACTCGTCGTCAAAAAATCAGAGTTAATATTGAACACTGACTTGGAGAAAGTAGATATAAGAGGGTGCAACTAGGAAGAGGATACTGACAGATATCTGAGGCATGGGACTAAAGAAGTAAAAAAATGTACTACAGAAGGTTCGAAACCCGTCGTCAAAAAATCAGAGTTAATATTGAACATTGACTTGGAGAAAGTAGATATAAGAGGGTGCAACTAGGAAGAGGATACTGACAGATATCTGAGGCATGGGACTAAAGAAGTAAAAAAATGTACTACAGAAGGTACGAAACTCGTCGTCAAAAAATCAGAGTTAATATTGAACACTGACTTGGAGAAAGTAGATATAAGAGGGTGCAACTAGGAAGAGGATACTGACAGATATCTGAGGCATGGGACTAAAGAAGTAAAAAAATGTACTACAGAAGGTACGAAACTCGTCGTCAAAAAATCAGAGTTAATATTGAACATTGACTTGGAGAAAGTAGATATAAGAGGGTGCAACTAGGAAGAGGATACTGACAGATATCTGAGGCATGGGACTAAAGAAGTAAAAAAATGTACTACAGAAGGTACGAAACTCGTCGTCAAAAAATCAGATTTAATATTGAACACTGACTTGGAGAAAGTAGATATAAGAGGGTGCAACTAGGAAGAGGATACTGACAGATATCTGAGGCATGGGACTAAAGAAGTAAAAAAATGTACTACAGAAGGTACGAAACTCGTCGTCAAAAAATCAGAGTTAATATTGAACACTGACTTGGAGAAAGTAGATATAAGAGGGTGCAACTAGGAAGAGGATACTGACAGATATCTGAGGCATGGGACTAAAGAAGTAAAAAAATGTACTACAGAAGGTTCGAAACCCGTCGTCAAAAAATCAGAGTTAATATTGAACATTGACTTGGAGAAAGTAGATATAAGAGGGTGCAACTAGGAAGAGGATACTGACAGATATCTGAGGCATGGGACTAAAGAAGTAAAAAAATGTACTACAGAAGGTACGAAACTCGTCGTCAAAAAATCAGAGTTAATATTGAACACTGACTTGGAGAAAGTAGATATAACAGGGCGCAAGTAGGAAAAGGAAGAGGAAATTGATATGACTAATGAAATTCAAACATAAAAAATGAATTGCCTTAATTATAAGTCAATACTAGATTTCTCAATGACTATAAATAGAAAAGACGTTCACATTCTCACAAACAAAACAAAGAGCAAGAAAGCTGTAAAGTGAAAGTATTGTTAGTGTTTATTTCAGAAATATTTGAACAGAATAATGTATTCACTTTTGCAACACAGAAGAACGACATTTCAAGTAAGCAAGATTTACTGTGCGATATATATTTAGATTTTATTTACTTGCTTTGACTAAACGCCGTGAAGCACATAACTCTCTTCCATACACTTCCGCTGTGCTAGTGTTGTGTTTGCCCTGTTTGACCCGCTCACGGCACTATTATGCACATCGTAGCTGGGCGTCTCTAAGCCTAATTGGAAGAAATGTTTTCATTTCGTTGACTCGGCGATTGTAAACCAATTGTGGTTTTATATTTTAAAGACAAACCCAAGTAAAGTTATTAGGCGAATGCTATACCATCATTTGGATTAAAAGTAAAATCTGGAAACGGACAGATCAGTGTTACTCACTTCTCCATTTGAATATAAGATGCACTTGTATGACAACTCGGCAACACTGCCTGCTCCGGACACGCATGCGCTCGGAGAATCCAACACTGCCTTCACAGTACGTAAAGGCTTCAGTGTCACTCCTTTAACCGCTAGAATATAAGATGCACTTGTATGACAACTCGGCAACACTGCCTGCTCTGGACACGCAAGTGCTCGGCTCTGGCTGGAGAATCCAACACTGCCTTCACAGTACGTAAAGCCTTCAAAGTGACTCACTTCATCGCTTGAATACAAGATGCATTTGTATGACAACTCGCCAACACTGGCTACTCCGGACACGCATACGCTCGGAGAATCCAACACTGCCTTCACAGTACGTAAAGGCTTCAGTGTCACTCCTTTAACCGCTTGATTATAAGATGCACTTGTATGACAACTCGGCAACACTGCCTGCTCTGGACGCGCATGCGCTCGGAGAATCCAACACTGCCTTCACAGTACGTGAATGCTTCAGTGTTACTCCTTTCACCGCTTGAATATAAGATGCACTTGTATGACAATTTGGCAACATTGCCTACTCTGGACACGCATGCGCTCGGAGAATCCAACACTGCCTTCACAGTACGTAAAGGCTTCAGTGTCACTCCTTTCCCCGCTTGAATATGAGATGCTCTTGTATGACAACTCGGCAACACTGCCTGCTCTGGACGCGCAAGTGCTCGGCTCTGGTTGGAGAATCCATCATTGCCTTCACAGTACGTAAAGGCTTCAAAGTGACTCACTTCATCGCTTGAATACAAGATGCACTTTTATGACAACTCGCCAACACTGGCTGCTCTGAACACGCAAGTGCTCGGAGAATCCAACACTGCCTTCACAGTACGTAAAGGCTTCAGTGTTTTATCATTGGGAAGGTTTTCCACTTCATGTTACCCGAGATAGAGTTCACTCAGAGCACGTAAGTTCAGGGCCAGCGCTTTATGGCCCCAGGACTTGAGCCTAGCGTACGCAGCATTCACCAATGTTGGCAATTCATTTGGTGAATGGTTGAGACGAAACCGGTTAGGAGTGTTCTGGGACAAACATAAAAAAACCCCTTTAGTAATGAATATATTTAAATGAAAACCAATTCAGTAAAAACTTTAAACAGCTTGGAAAATATACTTTTAAGCTTTATATATGCGTATCATTTTTTTAAACTTTTTATTATAATTGACCGAACCAACTGGACCGTGCTCTGCGTCACTAGACCTAGTACCAAAATGATTTTTAGGATATTGCCCTTCTTTTAGCCCTGCTTAAAATCAGTAAATATATGTATGTTTTGTTTTATAACAACCTGATGATAAAACAGAATGAGGAATTTTTGTACTATAGTTTCAATGTTTCTCCACCAGAATGTGCAGTTATCTCCATTTTAAAGAAATATCGTTTGCATAACGCCGTTACTCTTTTACATTTTAAGATGGTTGTCTTTTTTTAAATGTTTGTAGCTTTACTCCTATTTTGTTTTACGGCTATCAGCAATCCGAGATATGTGTCTTCCTAACACCCGGGTTTAACCACTTCGTTTACATCCCACGTCAAACCCTAACTAGTTCGAAATGTCCGTTTATACTTTCATGCTAGTGGAGACACTGCTGGGGCACAGTTTATATTTTTCATCCGATTTATATTTTTATGGGCTAAAGAGGTGTCCAAAAAGACGGGCATAAACAAGAGTGACTTTATATCAGCACTTAGGTTTTAAATAAAAATTAAAAGAAAAATAATTTCGTTCGAAATATTTTTTGGAAATAATTTCTCTTGAAAGCGTATTTAACTTACAAATAAATGCAGGCACTATACTATACAAACTTTTGATTCCTTTTAGTCGGCTAAATTGCACGTACAAAATTAATATACATTGGGAAAGGAGAGTGGCGTGTACTGCCTATACTGTGGTTACATATTTTAGGCTGTATTTATTCCCTGGTGGCAACAACTGTTGGTCACTTCGCACGGCGCGACGGAGCTGTGATCTAGTACAACACAAAACCGATTCTGTAAGGGAACGCCTAACGTGTAACACCCAATAAAGGCAAACACTATTGTTGTTATACATATCTCGTTTCAAATTCTTAGACAGTTACAGACACAACATAAATCATCTGATTGTATCTCGCAACAACGAAAATGCAGACGAAAGTCGTTCAACAGTGCAATAATCACAGGAGGGAAACCATACTCGGCTGAAACCCTAGTGTCAAGGCGCTGCTTCATTAAAGGATTAAAAGTACCAAGTCATTTAAAACACAGGGTGGGCAGTGTGTGGGCGCTAACTTATACTACCTTGATAACGTTTTTGCTTGCGGTGCGGCCAGGTTTACATTAAGGACAAGACCTTTGTCCATTCCCAGCACAGGGTGGGCAGTGTGTGAGCCCTAACTTACACTACCTTGATAACGTTTTTGCTTGCGGTGCGGCCAGGTTTACGTTAAGGACAAGACCTTTGTCCATTCCAGCACAGGGTGGGCAGTGTGTGAGCCCTACCTTACACTACCTTGATAACGTTTTTGCTTGCGGTGCGGCCAGGATTACGTTAAGGACAATACCCTTGTCTGTTCCCAGCACAGGGCGGGTAGTGTGTGAGCCCTAGCTTACACTACCTTGATAACGTTTTTGCTTGCGGTGCGGCCAGGTTTACGTTAAGGAGAAGACCTTTGTCCGTTCCCAGCACAGGGCGGCTATTGTGTGGGCGCTAACTTACACTACCTTGATAACGTTTTTGCTTGCGGTGCGGCCAGGTTTACGTTAAGGACAAAACTCTTGTCTATTCCCAGCACAGGTGTGTAAAGAAAGTTTGCATGTAGCGTCACATCCCAACTAAAGAATGTTTGTAAGTAGCGTCACGTCTCAACTAAATATTTCTATGCAGCGTCACATCCGAACTAAAAATTTGTATGTAGCGTCACGTCACAACTAAAGGTTTGTATGTAGCGTCAAGTCCCAAGTAAAGGTTTGTATGCACTGTCACGTCCCAACTATATGTTTGTAAGTAGCGTAACGTCCGAACTAAAGGTTTGTATGTAGCGTCACGTCCCAACTAAATGTTTTTATGTAGCGTAACGTCCGAACTAAAGGTTTGTATGTAGCGTCACGTCCCAAATATGTGTTTGTAAGTAGCGTCACGTCCCAACTAAATGTTTGTATGTAGTGTCACGTCCCAACTAAATGTTTGTATGTAGCGTCACGTCCCAACTAAATGTTTTTATGTAGCGTAACGTCCGAACTAAAGGTTTGTATGTAGCGTCACGTCCCAAATATGTATTTGTAAGTAGCGTCACGTCCCAACTAAATGTTTGTATGTAGTGTCACGTCCAACTAAATGTTTGTATGTAGCGTCACGTCCCAACTAAATGTTTCTATGTAGCGTCACGTCCAAACTAAATGTTTGTATGTATGTATGTAGCGTCCCGTCCAAACTAAATGTTTTTATGTAGCGTAACGTCCGAACTAAAGGTTTGTATGTAGCGTCACGTCCCAAATATGTGTTTGTAAGTAGCGTCACGTCCCAACTAAATGTTTGTATGTAGCGTCACGTCCCAACTAAATGTTTTTATGTAGCGTAACGTCCGAACTAAAGGTTTGTATGTAGCGTCACGTCCCAAATATGTGTTTGTAAGTAGCGTCACGTCCCAACAAAATATTTGTATGTAGCGTCGTGTCCAAACTAAATGTTTGTATGTATGTAGCGTCACGTCCAAACTAAATGTTTGTATGTATGTATGTAGCGTCACGTCCAAACTAAATGTTTCTATGTAGCGTCACGTCCAAACTAAATGTTTCTATGTAGCGTCACGTCCAAACTAAATGTTTGTATGTATGTATGTAAGTAGCGTCACGTCCAAACTAAATGTTTCTATGTAGCGTCACGTCCAAACTAAATGTTTCTATGTAGCGTCACGTCCAAACTAAATGTTTGTATGTATGTATGTATGTAGCGTCACGTCCAAACTAAATGTTTGTATGTAGCGTCACGTCCAAACTAAATGTTTGTATGTATGTATGTATGTTGCGTCACCTTCACACTAAATGTTTGTATGTAGCGACACGTCCAAACTAAATGTTTGTATGTAGCGACACGTCCAAACTAAATGTTTGTATGTATGTATGTATGTAGCGTCACGTCCAAACTAAATGTTTGTATGTAGCGTCACGTCCAAACTAAATGTTTGTATGTATGTATGTATGTTGCGTCACATTCACACTAAATGTTTGTATGTAGCGACACGTCCAAACTAAATATTTGTATGTAGCGACACGTCCAAACTAAATGTTTGTATGTAGCGTCACGTCTAAACTAAATGTTTGTATGTAGCGACACGTCCAAACTAAATGTTTGTATGTAGCGTCACGTCCAAACTAAATGTTTCTATGTAGCGTCACGTCCAAACTAAATGTTTCTATGTAGCGTCACGTCCAAACTAAATGTTTGTATGTATGTATGTATGTAGCGTCACGTCCAAACTAAATGTTTGTATGTAGCGTCACGTCCAAACTAAATGTTTGTATGTAGCGTCACGTCCAAACTAAATGTTTGTATGTATGTATGTATGTTGCGTCACCTTCACACTAAATGTTTGTATGTAGCGACACGTCCAAACTAAATGTTTGTATGTAGCGACACGTCCAAACTAAATGTTTGTATGTATGTATGTATGTAGCGTCACGTCCAAACTATATGTTTGTATGTAGCGTCACGTCCAAACTAAATGTTTGTATGTATGTATGTATGTTGCGTCACATTCACACTAAATGTTTGTATGTAGCGACACGTCCAAACTAAATATTTGTATGTAGCGACACGTCCAAACTAAATGTTTGTATGTAGCGTCACGTCTAAACTAAATGTTTGTATGTAGCGACACGTCCAAACTAAATGTTTCTATGTAGCGTCACGTCCAAACTAAATGTTTCTATGTAGCGTCACGTCCAAACTAAATGTTTGTATGTATGTATGTATGTAGCGTCACGTCCAAACTAAATGTTTGTATGTATGTATGTATGTAGCGTCACGTCCAAACTAAATGTATGTATGTAGTGTCACGTCCAAACTAAATGTCTGTATGTAGCGTCACGTCCAAACTAAATGTTTGTATGTAGCGACACGTCCAAACTAAATGTTTGTATGTAGCGTCACGTCCAAACTAAATGTTTGTATGTATGTATGTATGTTGCGTCACGTTCACACTAAATGTTTGTATGTATGTATGTAGCGTCACGTCCAAACTAAATGTTTGTATGTAGCGTCACGTCCAAACTAAATGTTTGTATGTATGTATGTATGTTGCGTCACGTTCACACTAAATGTTTGTATGTATGTATGTAGCGTCACGTCCAAACTAAATGTTTGTATGTAGCGTCACGTCCAAACTAAATGTTTGTATGTATGTATGTATGTTGCGTCACATTCACACTAAATGTTTGTATGTAGCGACACGTCCAAACTAAATATTTGTATGTAGCGACACGTCCAAACTAAATGTTTGTATGTAGCGTCACGTCTAAACTAAATGTTTGTATGTAGCGACACGTCCAAACTAAATGTTTGTATGTAGCGTCACGTCCAAACTAAATGTTTCTATGTAGCGTCACGTCCAAACTAAATGTTTGTATGTATGTATGTATGTAGCGTCACGTCCAAACTAAATGTTTGTATGTATGTATGTATGTAGCGTCACGTCCAAACTAAATGTATGTATGTAGTGTCACGTCCAAACTAAATGTCTGTATGTAGCGTCACGTCCAAACTAAATGTTTGTATGTAGCGACACGTCCAAACTAAATGTTTGTATGTAGCGTCACGTCCAAACTAAATGTTTGTATGTATGTATGTATGTTGCGTCACGTTCACACTAAATGTTTGTATGTATGTATGTAGCGTCACGTCCAAACTAAATGTTTGTATGTAGCGTCACGTCCAAACTAAATGTTTGTATGTATGTATGTATGTTGCGTCACGTTCACACTAAATGTTTATATGTATGTATGTATGTTGCGTCACGTTCACACTAAATGTTTGTATGTATGTATGTATGTTGTGTCACGTTCACACTAAATGTATGTATGTATGTATGTTGCGTCACGTCCAAACTAAATGTTTGTATGTATGTATGTATGTAGCGTCACGTCCAAACTAAATGTTTGTATGTAGCGTCACGTCCAAACTAAATGTTTGTATGTATGTATGTATGTTGCGTCACGTTCACACTAAATGTTTGTAAGTAGCGACACGTCCAAACTAAATGTTTGTATGTAGCGACACGTCCAAACTAAATGTTTGTATGTAGCGTCACGTCCAAACTAAATGTTTCTATGTAGCGTCACGTCCAAACTAAATGTTTGTATGTATGTATGCTACATACGTAGCGTCACGTCCAAACTAAATGTTTGTATGTAGCGTCACGTCCCAACTAAATGTTTGTATGTATGTATGTATGTTGCGTCACGTTCACACTATATGTTTGTATGTATGTATGTAGCGTCACGTCTAAACTAAATGTTTGTATGTAGCGACACGTCCAAACTAAATGTTTTTTATGTAGCGTCACGTCCCAACTAAATTTTTGTATGTAGCGTCACGCCCAAACTAAATGTTTGTATGTAGCGTCACGTCCAAACTAAATGTTTGTATGTATGTATGTATGTTGCGTCACGTTCACACTAAATGTTTGTAAGTAGCGACACGTCCAAACTAAATGTTTGTATGTAGCGACACGTCCAAACTAAATGTTTGTATGTAGCGTCACGTCCAAACTAAATGTTTCTATGTAGCGTCACGTCCAAACTAAATGTTTGTATGTATGTATGCTACATACGTAGCGTCACGTCCAAACTAAATGTTTGTATGTAGCGTCACGTCCCAACTAAATGTTTGTATGTATGTATGTATGTTGCGTCACGTTCACACTATATGTTTGTATGTATGTATGTAGCGTCACGTCTAAACTAAATGTTTGTATGTAGCGACACGTCCAAACTAAATGTTTTTTATGTAGCGTCACGTCCCAACTAAATTTTTGTATGTAGCGTCACGCCCAAACTAAGGGGCACGCCATTATTGTTGTAAATATTACGAGAAAAAAATGTAAAATAAAAGAAAAATAATTGACGCACAACCTACAGACGCACAACCCATTGATCAAATTATGATGTTCTTAAATATCTGAAAGATTAGGTTTGCCATTTTCAGGTCAGATTTAAAAAAAATATAAATTCAATAACGTAAATTTTACAACTGTTAGAAGAAACTTTATAACGTCAAGTTTTTGTGCCTCTGTGAATGCGAATACTTTTAATAAACATTTGAAAAATTAAATGCAAATATCAATTTCGAAACCACCTCTATGCCGATCACTGACTAGCTTGTATACAAAGTCTACTTATACATCTGCCCCAAAAGCCAGGTGATGGGTTCACCATGTTGCTTCCAATAGTTATACAAGTAACAGTTGTAATGATAAAAACACAAACATTGATATCAACAAATCTTAGTAAAAAAAACTGAAAAATATAAAGTCGTTCTTTTGAAAAACTAATTCTAAAGGTTTGAGTTACGATTTTCAACGCAGCGGTTAACAAAATATTATAAAATAGGTTTTCATTACTGTGGTTGTAATTCTACTTTATTCGATACAAGACAAGAAGAATTAAGTGATACAGAGTCCTTTTCATTCTAGATGTAATTTTTTTACCAACTCTCAATGTATTTGTATAAAAAATGTTCATATATTGAAGAGAGTTTCTGAAAGCGAAATCGCAGCATAATTTTATAATATCCTCACTTTACAGTTATACTTCAAACGATCATTTTCCATTGCTTTTGATTATGTTTGTGGGTGTTGCTTACTGGAAAGAACCAGTGGCTTACCTGAACGCAAGCGCCAATACATTGGGCCAACTGCTCCATTGCACTGAGATATGTGGATTGGTCAGCGTTACAAGTTAATCGAGGCCAGATGTCCTGAACCACAATTAACGGCAGATTAATTTCACCGTAACCGATATCAGTGGAACTACGGACGTTAAACCGTTCCTCTTACTCGATCGATAACTCAAAAACTAATGAGCCTATTCACTGAAATGTGTGGACGTGAGTTACAAGTTATTTTTAATGGTGCGAGTGGGCAGTGTAGCAAGATTGCCTACCTTCCCGTCTTAGTGTAGTAATATTGCCTGCCTGCCCCTTTGTCAGATATACACAGCCTCTTTACTATAGTACGTTATGTTTATGTTGTTGTTGCTGTTAACCTGTGCTTTATATTCCTTACCAAGAGACAGGTTAGGCAATATTACCACACCATAGCGGGATAATGAAACAGGCTGATGTATTAAACATATGCCTTATCTAAATACTCAATTTCTGGCAATTTTGGGAAAACTCCTTATAAAAACTACTCAACAAACTTTCATTATGTTTTATTTTGTTTCCAAAACAATAACAGAAAAATGCCACAAATAATTTTTTCTCCATAAAAAATATATAACAAAAATAAGTTAATTGTTAGGAAAATTTAGAAAATAAATTGACTAAAATTTGATTTGGGAACTGTAAAGAAATATATAAGCAATGTTCCACAAAAACCCAACGGAAAAGAGCTGAAAATTAAATAAAACAATAAGAAAAGATATAATTATTTCTTTTAATAACAGAAACATAGATGAAAACCGACATTCACGGAAAGGAATATTTTTTATAATATGGAAGGAACAAAAAATCTAAGTGGTAACTAGATGTAATTCCCGAAAAAAACTTCCAGGTAGGCCTTGACTGGTTTGGAGAATATATTGAATGAAATATTCATGTAGAAAGAAAGGCACAGAGTGAAGAGTTAGAAACCAAGCAAAACTCCAAGTAAAGAAATTGCGTAAAGAACAAGCGCAAGAAAATACAGAGGCTAAATGAAATAAATGGTAGTTGTTAAAAGTCAGCTGGCGACATGAGGAACAGAACATTTCTGACATAAGAAAGGCACAAAAGTGAAGAAAGTAAAACTACAAGTAAAGAAATTGCGAAAACAACAAGCGCAAGAAAATACAGAGGCTAAATGAAATAAATGGTAGTTGTTAAAAGTCAGCTGGCGACATGAGGAACAGAACATTTCTGACATAAGAAAGGCACAAAAGTGAAGAAAGTAAAACTACAAGTAAAGAAATTGCGTAAACAACAAGCGCAAGAAAATACAGAGACTAGATAAAGTAAATGGTAAGGGTTAGAAGTCAGCTGGCAACATGAGGAACCGAACATTTCTGACATTATTAAAAACAAATTCAAGTATTGAGTCGGTTTGGTATCAAAAGATTCATTCATCCTCTCAACTGCTTTTATACTTACTGCATTGTTAATATGTTCGTGTTTTTTATCAGAACTTTGGGTACTGAGATATAGGCCTATGTGATATATATATCATAGGTTACAATATATATATATATATATATATATATATATATATATATATATATATATATATATATATATTGTAATCCTTGGATGAATTTATTTTTCTTGTTTTATATATACACAATTAAATGAAACTTTCAAAAACAAGAATTTTCGTTTGAAGAATCTATGAAGAAAACTAAAATAAAAAAATCTTGTTAATTAATAAAAGTTTTAAATATTAACACGTTTTGTTTTTAGCATGATATTAGCGCTGTATATCTATACTTTTAGTTTCCGAGAAGCCTTTTCCAACACTTTCTCATTAGCCGTTTGCCAACGCATTGCGGAGAACTACTGCAAACTCCGAAGGAGTGCGTGGCGGAGGTTCGCGACAGCAAGACTTCATGTAACGATGTCACGGGGACGAGAAATATTAATACACAAGCAACGTACGTTGTTACGATAATAATATACTAGGAGAGCAAACTGTGTTTTAGTTACTCCGTACTAGGATGGAGTCTGTTTGTAACTGTATTTTTATAGCGGTAATTGTATACACGTAAATACTAAATAGTCAATAAATACCATGGATAGAACATTTCATACATTGTGTCCAATGCAATCACATTTAAGTAAAAACAGAATTGTTGCTCGAGAAAGCCAATAAATGTTTTCAATAACAAATGACGTTTGATTCCTAATCATTGTGGAGAATGACGTTTTACTCTGGTATGTTTCATTTCAATCCCAAAATATAAACATATCAAACATATAGTGGAAAAAAACAAAATCTACAATATTCTTTAAAAGAAATTGTTTAAACCCGCGACTCGCACCGTGGTGCCATCCAACATATGTAAATGTATCCAATAGGTTCCAGCCGTTGTTTGTGCATGGGATGAACATGACGTATGTTTACAGGGCAGGATTTATGTATTACGGTGAGCCCCTATTATATCATCCCCCCTACCAATTGCTTCTAGTCGGACACTAGACTTTAAACACGTAGAGTAAGGCAAGTTTGGCGCTACTCCAATACAAATGGATAATTGACAATAATAGCCAAACAGTAGAACGGTTAAGTAGACGGTGGATGTAGGCACGGACTATTCTACACGAAACGAACCTAAATAATCGAGTAAACTAAAGGATATTATATACATTTTTAGGTTATGTCTAAATAACGTCTTGTGATAACTTCTAAGGTTCACCAAATGTATCTTTACAATGTACAACGCTTGAATCATAGAAGGGTAAAGATTCAATGCAACGGTTTAAAGAACTGTTACATACTGTAAATTCTCTGTACATTTAGAAATACTGTATTACTCTTATATAGTATTCGAGGGGGTATTTTGGGAGTAGCGCAAGTATAAAAGGAATCAAACAAGCGTAAAGTAACTAATGATTCAATGCAACGGTTTAAAGAACTGTTACATACTGTAAATTCTCTGTAGATTTAGAAATACTGTATTACTCTTATATAGTATTCAAGGGGGTATTTTGGGAGTAGCGCAAGTATAAAAGGAATCAAACAAGCGTAAAGTAACTAATGATTCAATGCAACGGTTTAAAGAACTGTTACACACTGTAAATTCGCTGTAGATTTAGAAATACTGTATTACTCTTATATAGTATTCGTGGCGGTATTTTGAGAGTAGCGCAAGTATAAAAGGAATCAAACAAGCGTAAAGTACCTAATGATTCAATGCAACGGTTTAAAGAACTGTTACACACTGTAAATTCGCTGTAGATTTAGAAATACTGTATTACTCGTATATAGTATTCCTGGGGGTATTTTGGAAGTAGCGCAAGTATAAAAGGAATCATATACAAGCGTAAAGAAACCAATGACCCAATGCAACGGTTTAAAGAACTGTTACACACTGTAAATTCGCTGTAGATTTAGAAATACTGTATTACTCTCATTTAGTATTCCTGGGAGTATTTTGGAAGTAGCGCAAGTATAAAAGGAACCATACAAGCGTAAAGTAACCAATGATTCAACACAACGATTTAAAGAACGGTTACATACTGTAAATTCGCTGTAGATTTAGAAATACTGTATTGCACTATATTGGATTCGTGGGGATATTTTGGGAGTAGCGCAAGTATAAAAGGAACCAAATATCCAATGATCAAATGCAACTGTTTAAAGAACGGTTACATACTGTAAATTCGCTGCAGATTTAGAAAAACTTTATTGCTCTTATATTGAATTCGTGGGGATATTTTGGGAGTAGCACAAGTATAAAAGGAACCAAACAAGCGTAAAATTACCAGTGATCGAATGCAACGGTTTAAAGAATTGTTATACAGTGTAATTTCGCTGTAGATTAAGAAATACTGTATTGCACTATATTGGATTCGTGGGGATATTTTAGGAGAATCGCAAGTATAAAAGAAATTTTAAATTTTAACTAAAGAACTCAAAACGTTTCAATAAAATATTTTAGGCCGAAGAGAGATATCTACGAGAGATATTTTTGGCTGAAGAGTGATCGAAATGAATGTATTTGAAAGTAGTAACAAACATTTAAATAAATATACAGATAAACAATATTATCTACGGAGATATTTCGTGAATAATTTTTTATTTCGATAATTTATCACTATTTGGTCAATATAACTATTATAATAGTTATTATTTGGAAGAATTCAACTGTTAGTAAAGGGACAATATTGTTTCCCAAATCTTCATACTATAAGTAACAATACAGCTTCCGTTGTGAGTCAGTGTAGCTACAAATAACAACCCCAGCATAAACATGCTACGAGAAGATGAATGGCCTGGAATGGAAACGCGTTAAAATAAAGATATTGGTATGTCTTAAATGTATAATTAGCAGGTAACTTTAACTATAGATAGGATAGTAGCGCACGCGAGACTCTTCCGTACTGGTAACGGTTTTTATTCCTTTTAGCCATGATTAATGACAACTTCTAAAACAATAAGCAAATTACGTATACTTCACTCGTATTTATGAAGAATATCCCCAGGAATATGATAGCATGATAGTGCAAATACACACACAACATAAATACGTCAACGTCTATGCATTTGGCTGTAATCATAACAGATCTAATTTCATCGAACCACGAATCAGTGTAGTTTAATTGCACTTTTTAAATTCGGGTTATTTCTAAATAGGTATATTTTTACTTTTTCAAAATTTGACTATATTATTATATGAAACAAATTGCCGTTTATAAAAACAGACAGTAGTATAAATATAACATATTATATATCCAAACACCCCATTACCCTTTCTTTAAATTTGAAATGTTTAGTGAATCACACAAGTAGCCTTTTCCAAGGGAATCTAATTGAGGATGTTTTATTTAGTTTTTTTGCCATTATTATACAAAATTTGTACAAATTCCATTATTGGTTGTTCGCAACTTAGATCAATATTAAATGTAACTCATAATATTTATAAATATATTGACAAGACTTATAAAAGCATGTTTGTGCGACGCAGTATTCTCGCGCATTAATACAACAGTAGCGTACACGATGACCTACTTGTATGTGTGTGCATAGAAAAACAGATGGTACGAGGAAAAAGAAGCTCAACAAATTTATTTAGCAAGATAAATCCAAAGTTATTTAAAGCGGGCAAGTTGGCACGCATGTAACCTGACACCGTCCCGTGCACGCAAACTTAACAATGATCAATTTTATTTGTCAGGTTGTTAGGCCTGGAACGGAGGGAGAGAAGAGAGTTTTGGCGCGTTCCTTAATAATGTCTCCATTAGAAAGAAGACAATACAGAGATTCGTTGTATTACATGATGTCCTCGATAAAAGATTAAGGAACCTTATTAATTATTTTTTGCATATATTGGGACCTATGATTTGTTATAGCACCAATAAAGACCTACTTTAAATATGTTTATTTATCTATTACTATTACTATTATTATCTTCTATTGGCTATTTCTCTCTCTCCCTAAACACACGCACGCACACACACACGCTGCGCGCGCGCGAACACACACACACACATATATACACATACCGTAGAGTCTCGTTAGTCCGACCTTCGATTATAAGACATTTCTTCTTATCCGACACCGTTTGTTATGTGAAGTATTAGTGTTTCTAAAGAGTAGTTGCTGCTTTCGTGTTTTGAGTCGTTGTTAATAATGTGTTATTGTTTTTGTTACTGTTTTTATTGATTATTATGGCAACGAAATGAAAAAAGGTCGTAGCACCAATGCAACAAAAGCTTGAGGCAATAAAAAGACTCGATAAAGGAGAGGTCAATACATAAGGTTGCTGATGACTATGGTGTCGAAGGTTGGAAAAAGTGACGATTGGAAATAGAAAAACTGTGTTCTTTCAAGATTGACTGAAAGAGAATCAAAGGAGAGAAAAACAATGAAAGAGTGTGAACACCAACAAGTAAGTGAGGCTCACCCAGTTCAGAGTCAAGGGTGTTCCTATTTCCCGGGCTATCCTGCAGAAAAAGGCTTTGCATTTTTAACATGATTCTGATGAAGATCATGCCGAGTTAACAGCAAGTGTTAGGTAGCTTGACAGATGTAAAAAACGTTATGGAATCAGCCACTAAAATATTTGTGGAGAGAAAGTGTCATTTAACTTTGAAGAAATTATTGAATTTCGTAAAAAAAAAGACAACTCTTTATTTAAAAAAAAAACCTTAACTGGCGATAAAATTTTCAACTATGATGAGACAGGGAGTAACTTCAAGTTGTCGCCTAGTATGAGCCTTGCAGCCCGAACTAAAATATCAGTCCCCTGCTATAAACGTAGCAAAGAAAGGGTAGGAATTCTGGCTTAAAGTAATGCATCGACAAACCATAAAATGGATCTCGTAATGGTCGGAAAATCAAAAATTCACGAGCATTTAGAGCGATTTCAAAAAAAAATATTCTTACAGTGAATTATTACAACCAGAATAGTGCATGGAGGAGCAGGGCAATTTTCAAAGATCGTTTTTTTTACGGAATTTGTCGATTTCACAGAAAAATACTTAAAAAAAAAAATCTTCCAAGAAAACCTGTATTACTGATAGACAACGCCTCAAAGTGGCCGACTGAGAGGAACTTCAAAATGATAATACCCAGGTGGTATTTCTGCCACTAATTGTATCGGCCATCTTTCAACACATGGATAAGGGTCTCTTGGAAAAAGTTTAAAACATATTAAAAGAAGCTATTATACATTGTTAGAGCAAGCTGATTGTGGGAAGATTGATATAAAAGGTAATTTGAAAGCGGTTAACTTGAAAGCTCTTGCTTATTGGATTGCACGTCTTGGGCTGATGTAAATGTGTTAACGATTGCCAAACTGTAGAACAAGTTGTTAGGAAAAAATGCAACTGAAGATGAAGAGGATCATGGATTAATGAAGAATACGTTCTTCCTTTAGTCAAACGCATCCCTGGATGTGAGGAAGCAACTGTTGAAGACCTTGAAGATTGGTTGCAGGAAGAGAATGAGTACGTCATAACAGGAGACGAAATTGTAGACCTGGAAAATGATGGTGGTGACGATATTGACGATGGAAAACCTTTGGTTCTCCTTTGTAAGGTATTTCATGAAGATGGAGTAAAGGCCCTATAACTCGCCATTGGATATGTTGAACATCAAAAAGAAGTTACAGGGATCGACATAACAATGCTTTACAGGTGGCGGAACTTGGCAGCAAGAAAACGGCAAACATAGGCGAAACAGACGAAGATCATAACATGTTTTACATATTCATAACACACGTACATTCAGAACTTTTAGTATTTACTATAACAGTCAAACCTTAGCAAACTGTTTAATATCTCCTACATTCCCAACTTAATTTGTAAAACTTAAAGATTCTTTGTTATACCCGATTTTTTAACTTTTCCTTATTATCCGACATTTTTGTTTATCCGACGTTATAGTGGCCCGTTTACGACGGATAATCGAGACTCTACTGTGTATGTGTTTATATATATATATTAAATATTTATATTTTAAATAGAATGATATATAATTTAAAACTATTCTTGTAATTAAAATATTTAAAATATATTTATATACTTATAATACATTAAAGTATTCAAAGCTACATATTTTGCACAAATAACAACTGTTCAAAGCTTTTCGCCATCTAACAGTATTAACATTCCTATAAACAATATTGTATACAACAGATATACAATAAAACTGACAAGTTATTTTTTGTTTACCCTGATAAATTCAGATAATTCTTTTCTATTGACTTTAACCTTATGCTTACATATTTCCAGTGTCTCATGTTGAAACACTGTTGCAGGTAATATAACAGCTGGTACAACATATGTTATAGGCAACAATAAAACAATTTCTTGTGGAGAGAGGCTATTCTTGGTAATACTTAACCAGACAGCTTTGAACGGTGGTTATTGTAGTTATCTTTCAAAATATATATCCCTGTATTTTTAACAGTTGTATTTATAAATAATTAACAGTTGTTTATTAAATACTTGTAATAGGAACAACTTTCATAATAATATATTTATGTTGTAAACATCTATTAGCGAACGTCAAATATTTTTTAACTGGAAGTTAAGTCGACCGCAATATAGGTAAAGTAAAAATACCCGTGGGAACTCTGAATATACAGGATTGTTCGCCAGCGCTGAAGAATGCTCAACCACTCGTGGTAGAAGCAGTTCCAAGAGCACATGGTGTCATTTTACCAGAGACAAGTGGACATCCAGTAATATAAAGGTTTTCTTTTCGCCAAATATAAAGGTTTTTGTTTTAATTAGACTGTTTAGAAATATACAGAACATTACACTCCTTTGGGAAATACAAAATTAGTACTAAAAAAATAGGTTAGATTATTCAACCAGAAAATATAAAGGTTTTTCTTTAAATCTGAGTGTTAAGAAATCTTCAGAATATTACATTCCTTTATGTGAAATACAAAATTAGTACTAAAGTAATAAGTTGGATTTTTCAACCAGGAAATATAGAGGTTTTTGTTTTAATTTGAGTGTTTAGAAATCTTTAGAATATTACATTCCTTTGGGAAATACAAAATTAGTTAGATTGTTCAACCAGGAAATATAAATAGTTTTGTTTTTAATTTGAGCGTTTAGAAATCTTCGGTATATTACATTCCTTTATGTGAAATACAAAATTAGTACTAATATAATAGGTTAGATTGTTAAACAAGCATATTAAAGGTTTTTTGTTTTAATTTGAGTGTTAGGAAATTTTCATAATACTACATTTTTATGTGAAATACAAAATTAGTACTAAATTAATAGGCTAGATTGTTCAACCAGGAAATAAAAAGGACTTTCTTTAATTTTGAGTGTTTAAAAATTTTCAGAATATTATCTTCCTTTGGGAAATACAAAACTATTATTAAAATAATAGGTTAGATTGTTCAACCAGGACATTAAAGGTTTTTTTTAATTTTGATTGTTTAGAAATCTTCAGAATATTACATTCCTTTGGGAAATACAAAATTAGTACTAAAATAATAGGTTAGATTATTCAAGCAGAAAATATAAAGGTTTTTGTTTTAATTTTAGTGTTAAGAAATCTTCAGAATATTACATTCTTTTATGTGAAATACAAAATTAGTAAGTACTAAAATAATAGGTTAGAATCTTCAACCATGTTTGTTCAAGACATGGACATAAGATGTAAGTTGAGTTTTAGAATGATCACATCAGGTGAAATGCACAAAGTTATCTACAAGATAGTAGATTTAAAAATTTTATTTCAATTTTTTTAAATTATTTAGAAAAGAGAATTTATATTCATTAAAAGTAAAATGTTTTATTTTCATAATGTAAGTAAATTAAATACAAATTTATAAAAGTGAAGAAAAGATCTAGTGTCGAAGAAAAGCGCGTCATTTTAAGGTAAAGAAATATATTGCTAATTTATTAGTAGGCCCTACATTCAAAAAAAAAGAAAGTAAACGTTAATTAAAAAAAATAATAATGTAAAACTTAAAAAGTTATGACGAGATATAAAATTTATCACTAAACAAATATTTTTTTTAAATTTATGTTTTAATAAGATTAATTGAAATGAATTTGTAAAAATGAAACCAGGGTTAATGCATATGTTAAATTATTTTTCATGAACCCTTGTTTAACTATTAACGGATAAATAGGTTATAAAAAACTATTTTAAAGTTTGAATTGACAACAAAAGTATTTGAACTTTTAGATTGAAAAAGGTTAGATAAATTTGGTTTTCACCTCAATCAGCAAACGTATGTGAAGATTTTGAAAGTTATACTTACAAAACTAAAATCTCTTGAAAATATTCGCTAATGGAAAAACGAAAAACCACCACAGTTCTGTAGATTTGTGGCACTCAGTGCTTCTATACCTCGCCACGCCTTCCTTTATACCAAGCCTCCATGGTGAACAAATATACTACATGTAAGGGCATAAAAAAGTAGTTACAGTAAACTCTCGATTATCCGTGGGCGGATTAATCGGTTTGCGGATTATCCGGGGTCTGCCATTGTTTTACAAATATCCAATTTTTATTCCAATCAGATTCATTATTGTTTTTTTTAACCACTCAACGCGGCACAATATCCGGTAAAAACAACGATCATAAAAATAAACTAAGCTATCTCAAATAACACAAGGATAAACGATAACTGTCCTGTTAGACTGAATGAACCAACTCGAGTTGGGAACACTACTGTATATAAGAGACAATGACAAAATGCTTGGATGCCAGAAAACTTAATGTGTATCATAAGATTGTAAACAAATGTCAGCTAATCTCGGCTATAAATAGTCTAGAACGTGACATACGCATTATCCATGTCTGTCATATACATTATCGATCTTTATATCTTAACTCCGAGTTAAACGTTAAGTGGTTATTATACTAAAATAAGTAGTAGGTAGTTTGAATTTTTATGCGTTATTTTTATTTCTCTGTCTTTTTTATTGAATTTTATTTTTGGTCATGCAGTATTTTATCATTTGTATTAGTTGATATTTTATGTAAATTTCCTTTTTTTTGTTGTAAACCGATAAATAAAACAACATTTTAATGTCTAATACACTGTTTTAATGTCCCAAAGAAACCTGTATATGGTAGAAATAAAATTTTTGAGATGAAACAACGGACACAATAATTAAAGCAAGACGACCCTTCACTGTGCGACAAAAAGGTTCTTAAGGAACTTAGATCGCACATTAAAGCTAAATCAATGCTCACAAAAAAAGAGACGAAAGTGACAGATTTTTTTGTTAAAAAGTGAAAGTATTATTTGTAAAGGATATTACATATGTACATACATACTTACTTTTGGCATATACTTATGTACGTATTGTAAATAGTTAGAAATATAAATGTATGAGTTATAATCCGTCAAATACATTGACATTTTAAATTATTTTCTGTATTTATTTTGTCCTCTGAAGATTATTTGTGAATTGCATTAACCGGGGTCATTATTTGTGTAACGTAACGTATAATAATCGATTATCGATCGTTTTGCGTATTCTTTGTTCATAGCGGATTATCCGGGGAATCCGTTATCCGGCGTTGTCGGGTCACACTATTCCACGGATAATCGGGAGTTTACTGTATTTAGCCATATGCCTATATATAATTAGAGGCGAAGACCGCTGCTACGTTCCTAACCCTTCAGACTTCTCTCCGAACTTACCCGACCTGTGAAGGTGTTGCAATAGTTTCATAATAGCAATACAAAAAGTGGAAGAAGAATTCGAAGTTTATAAACAATTGTGACGGTATTATTAGCATTTGAAGTTAACAACTGCAGTGCGTTCCTACTATTTTTAAAGCATTAAAATTAGCAAATGTTTTCAAATGATGTTCTCCCTATAAACATTAAAGTTCTTGACAAAGATGCAGTTTTAAAACAAGTTAAATAAGCAATAATGTGTATTTGTTTTGGTAATGTTTGACACATTGTTAAAGTTAGTAACGATAATAGTTGTATTGTTATTTATAATACGGATTAAAATTATTTGTGTATGTAAAAGAATATATTTTATGTGTATGCTGTTTTTATTCAATATTAAAGTACAAATATTAATTGAATTGGTTATGATGCTTGAAAGGAACAATACAATTAGCAACAAATGAGACAGGCATTGCATTATTATATATATTATTAAAGCTATTAACTGTTTAGGTTTAATTTGTTTTTATTAAATATTAACATAACAAAAAATACGACATGATTATGGTATTTTAATACGCATTTAGCAAACATAGTGGTGTTTATGTTGGTTTCAATAAGTATTACAGTTCATAACAATAGTGGCTGTTATGATAGTTTTATAGACATTAAAATTAGCAACATGTTTGTTGTATATGCTGTTTTTACCAAATATGAAAGCTCATAACGATTGTAAGAGTCAAGGAATTTTTGTACACATTAGTACAATTTATGGAAATTGCGTTTTTTTTTAAATAAATCTGAAACTTATTAACAGTTATAATGTTTGTGGTGTATTATAGTTTTAAAGTTAAGGATAACAGTAATGTTTATTGTATTATAAAGTACACTAATGTTAGCCAAATACGTGATGTTTATATTGTTTTATTATAAATTAATGCTTGTAACAATGTCGTATTTTTGTAATTGTCGTTACGTTTTTTTTAAAAATAAATCTGAAATTTATTAACAGTTATGATGTTTGTGGTGTATTATAGTTAAGGATAGCTGTAATGTTTATTGTATTATAAAGTACACTAATGTTAGCCAAATACGCGATGTTTATATTGTTTTATTATAAATTAATGCTTATAACAATGTCGTATTATTGTTATTATCGTTACGTTTTTTTAAAAATAAATCTGAAATTTATTAACAGTTATGATGTTTGTGGTGTATTATAGTTAAGGATAGCTGTAATGTTTATTGTATTATAAAGTACACTAATGTTAGCCAAATACGTGATGTTTATATTGTTTTATTATAAATTAATGCTTGTAACAATGTCGTATTTTTGTAATTGTCGTTACGTTTTTTTAAAAATAAATCTGAAATTTATTAACAGTTATGATGTTTGTGGTGTATTATAGTTAAGGATAGCTGTAATGTTTATTGTATTATAAAGTACACTAATGTTAGCCAAATACGCGATGTTTATATTGTTTTATTATAAATTAATGCTTATAACAATGTCGTATTATTGTTATTGTCGTTACGTTTTTTTAAAAATAAATCTGAAATTTATTAACAGTTATGATGTTTGTGGTGTATTATAGTTAAGGATAGCTGTAATGTTTATTGTATTATAAAGTACACTAATGTTAGCCAAATACGTGATGTTTATATTGTTTTATTATAAATTAATGCTTATAACAATGTCGTATTTTTGTTATTGTCGTTACGTTTTTTTAAAAATAAATCTGAAATTTATTAACAGTTATGATGTTTGTGGTGTATTATAGTTAAGGATAGCTGTAATGTTTATTGTATTATAAAGTACACTAATGTTAGCCATATACGTGTTGTTTATATTGTTTTATTATAAATTAATGCTTATAACAATGTCGTATTTTTGTTATTGTCATTATGTTTTTTTAAAAATAAATCTGAAATTTATTAACAGTTATGATGTTTGTGGTGTATTATAGTTTTAAAGTTAAGGATAACAGTAATGTTTATTGTATTTTAATGCACACTAATATTAGGCAAATACGTGATGTTTATATTGTTTTATTATAAATTAATGCTTATAACAATGCTGTATTATTGTTATTGTCGTTACGTTTTTTTAAAAATAAATCTGAAACTTATTAACAGTTATGATGTTTGTGGTGTATTATAGTTTTAAAGTTAAGGATAACAGTAATGTTTATTGTATTTTAATGCACACTAATAATAGGCAAATACCTGATGTTTATATTGTTTTATTATAAATTAATGCTTATAACAATGCTGTATTATTGTTATTGTCGTTACGTTTTTTTAAAAATAAATCTGAAACTTATTAACAGTTATAATGTTTGTGGGGTATTATAGTTTTAAAGTTACGGGTAACTATAATGTTTATTGTATTATAAAGCACGCTAATATTAGCCAAATGCTTGATGTTTATATTGTTTTATTATAAATTAATGCTTATAACAATGTTGTGTTATTGTTATTGTCATTACGTTTTTCTTAAAATAAATGTGAAATTTATTAACAGTTATGATGTTTGTGGTGTATTATAGTTTTAAAGTTAAGGATAACAGTAATGTTTATTGTATTTTAATGCACACTAATATTAGGAAAATACGTGATGTTTATATTGTTTTATTATAAATTAATGCTTATAAAAATGTTGTGTTATTGTTATTGTTATTACGTTTTTTTTAAAATAAATGTGAAATTTATTAACAGTTATGATGTTTGTGGTGTATTATAGTTTTAAAGTTAAGGATAACAGTAATGTTTATTGTATTTTAATGCACACTAATATTAGGCAAATACGTGAGGTTTATATTGTTTTATTATAAATTAATGCTTATAACAATGCTGTACTATTGTTATTGTCGTTACGTTTTTTTAAAAATAAATCTGAAACTTATTAACAGTTATAATGTTTGTGGGGTATTATAGTTTTAAAGTTACGGGTAACTATAATGTTTATTGTATTATAAAGCACGCTAATATTAGCCAAATGTTTGATGTTTATAATGTTTTATTATAAATTATTATAATAATTGGTTATTATTATTGGTTTTAACAATGTTGTATTATAGTTATTATCGTTATGTTTTTTTTTAATATATGAAACCTATTAACAGGTATGATGTTTGTGGTGTATTATAGTTTTAAAGCTTGCGTAAGCAATTAATTGTAACTATAATTTTGCTGTTTATTGCGTCTTTCAATGGACTAGAAGTAATAATGTGTAAAATTTGATGCGGTCATAGTTCTAACTACAGTTGTTTAGTTCCATTAAACATATAGTTATATAGTTTAACATAAACATAAACATTAATTATAAACTAACATAACATTAACTAAACATTAACATAAACTAACATAACATTAACTAAACATAGCTAAACATTAACATAAACTAAACATAAACATTATAGTTCTATAGTTTTATAGTTAAGGATAGCTGTAATGTTAATTCTATTGTATTATAACGCACGCTAATGTTAGGCAAATGCGTGATGTTTATAATGTTTTATTATAAATTAATGCTTATAACAATGTTGTATTATTGTTATTGTCGTTACGTTTTCTTAAAAATATATCTGAAATTTATTAACAGTTATGATGTTTGTGGTGTATTATAGTTTTAAAGTTAAGGATAACTGTAATATTTATTGTATTGTATTACAACGTACGCTAATATTAGCCAAATACGTAGTGTTTATATTGTTTTATTATAAATTAATGCTTATAAAAATTTTGTATTATTGTTGTTACGTTTTTTTAGAAAAAAATCCATCTCTTATTAACAGTTACGATGTTTGTGGTGTATTACAGTTTTAAAGTTAAGGATAACTGTAATATTTATTGTATTGTATTACAACGTACGCTAATATTAGCCAAATACGTGGTGTTTATATTGTTTTTTTATAAATTAATGCTTATAACAATGTTGTGTTATTGTTATTGTCATTACGTTTTTTTTTAAATAAATGTGAAATTTATTAACAGTTATGATGTTTGTGGTGTATTATAGTTTTAAAGTTAAGGATAACAGTAATGTTTATTGTATTTTAATGTACACTAATATTAGGCAAATACGTGATGTTTATATTGTTTTATTATAAATTAATGCTTATAACAATGCTGTATTATTGTTATTGTCGTTACGTTTTTTTAAAAATAAATCTGAAACTTATTAACAGTTATAATGTTTGTGGGGTATTATAGTTTTAAAGTTACGGGTAACTATAATGTTTATTGTATTATAAAGCACGCTAATATTAGCCAAATGTTTGATGTTTATAATGTTTTATTATAAATTATTATAATAATTGGTTATTATTATTGGTTTTAACAATGTTGTATTATAGTTATTATCGTTATGTTTTTTTTTAATATATGAAACCTATTAACAGGTATGATGTTTGTGGTATATTATAGTTTTAAAGCTTGCGTAAGCAATTAATTGTAACTATAATTTTGCTGTTTATTGCGTCTTTCAATGGACTAGAAGTAATAATGTGTAAAATTTGATGCGGTCATAGTTCTAACTACAGTTGTTTAGTTCCATTAAACATATAGTTATATAGTTTAACATAAACATAAACATTAATTATAAACTAACATAACATTAACTAAACATTAACATAAACTAACATAACATTAACTAAACATAGCTAAACATTAACATAAACTAAACATAAACATTATAGTTCTATAGTTTTATAGTTAAGGATAGCTGTAATGTTAATTCTATTGTATTATAACGCACGCTAATGTTAGGCAAATGCGTGATGTTTATAATGTTTTATTATAAATTAATGCTTATAACAATGTTGTATTATTGTTATTGTCGTTACGTTTTCTTAAAAATATATCTGAAATTTATTAACAGTTATGATGTTTGTGGTGTATTATAGTTTTAAAGTTAAGGATAACTGTAATATTTATTGTATTGTATTACAACGTACGCTAATATTAGCCAAATACGTAGTGTTTATATTGTTTTATTATAAATTAATGCTTATAAAAATTTTGTATTATTGTTGTTACGTTTTTTTAGAAAAAAATCCATCTTTTATTAACAGTTACGATGTTTGTGGTGTATTACAGTTTTAAAGTTAAGGATAACTGTAATATTTATTGTATTGTATTACAACGTACGCTAATATTAGCCAAATACGTGGTGTTTATATTGTTTTTTTATAAATTAATGCTTATAACAATGTTGTGTTATTGTTATTGTCATTACGTTTTTTTTTTAAATAAATGTGAAATTTATTAACAGTTATGATGTTTGTGGTGTATTATAGTTTTAAAGTTAAGGATAACAGTAATGTTTATTGTATTTTAATGTACACTAATATTAGGCAAATACGTGATGTTTATATTGTTTTATTATAAATTAATGCTTATAACAATGCTGTATTATTGTTATTGTCGTTACGTTTTTTTAAAAATAAATCTGAAACTTATTAACAGTTATAATGTTTGTGGGGTATTATAGTTTTAAAGTTACGGGTAACTATAATGTTTATTGTATTATAAAGCACGCTAATATTAGCCAAATGTTTGATGTTTATAATGTTTTATTATAAATTATTATAATAATTGGTTATTATTATTGGTTTTAACAATGTTGTATTATAGTTATTATCGTTATGTTTTTTTTTAATATATGAAACCTATTAACAGGTATGATGTTTGTGGTATATTATAGTTTTAAAGCTTGCGTAAGCAATTAATTGTAACTATAATTTTGCTGTTTATTGCGTCTTTCAATGGACTAGAAGTAATAATGTGTAAAATTTGATGCGGTCATAGTTCTAACTACAGTTGTTTAGTTCCATTAAACATATAGTTATATAGTTTAACATAAACATAAACATTAATTATAAACTAACATAACATTAACTAAACATTAACATAAACTAACATAACATTAACTAAACATAGCTAAACATTAACATAAACTAAACATAAACATTATAGTTCTATAGTTTTATAGTTAAGGATAGCTGTAATGTTAATTCTATTGTATTATAACGCACGCTAATGTTAGGCAAATGCGTGATGTTTATAATGTTTTATTATAAATTAATGCTTATAACAATGTTGTATTATTGTTATTGTCGTTACGTTTTCTTAAAAATATATCTGAAATTTATTAACAGTTATGATGTTTGTGGTGTATTATAGTTTTAAAGTTAAGGATAACTGTAATATTTATTGTATTGTATTACAACGTACGCTAATATTAGCCAAATACGTAGTGTTTATATTGTTTTATTATAAATTAATGCTTATAAAAATTTTGTATTATTGTTGTTACGTTTTTTTAGAAAAAAATCCATCTCTTATTAACAGTTACGATGTTTGTGGTGTATTACAGTTTTAAAGTTAAGGATAACTGTAATATTTATTGTATTGTATTACAACGTACGCTAATATTAGCCAAATACGTGGTGTTTATATTGTTTTTTTATAAATTAATGCTTATAACAATGTTGTGTTATTGTTATTGTCATTACGTTTTTTTTTAAATAAATGTGAAATTTATTAACAGTTATGATGTTTGTGGTGTATTATAGTTTTAAAGTTAAGGATAACAGTAATGTTTATTGTATTTTAATGTACACTAATATTAGGCAAATACGTGATGTTTATATTGTTTTATTATAAATTAATGCTTATAACAATGCTGTATTATTGTTATTGTCGTTACGTTTTTTTAAAAATAAATCTGAAACTTATTAACAGTTATAATGTTTGTGGGGTATTATAGTTTTAAAGTTACGGGTAACTATAATGTTTATTGTATTATAAAGCACGCTAATATTAGCCAAATGTTTGATGTTTATAATGTTTTATTATAAATTATTATAATAATTGGTTATTATTATTGGTTTTAACAATGTTGTATTATAGTTATTATCGTTATGTTTTTTTTTAATATATGAAACCTATTAACAGGTATGATGTTTGTGGTATATTATAGTTTTAAAGCTTGCGTAAGCAATTAATTGTAACTATAATTTTGCTGTTTATTGCGTCTTTCAATGGACTAGAAGTAATAATGTGTAAAATTTGATGCGGTCATAGTTCTAACTACAGTTGTTTAGTTCCATTAAACATATAGTTATATAGTTTAACATAAACATAAACATTAATTATAAACTAACATAACATTAACTAAACATTAACATAAACTAACATAACATTAACTAAACATAGCTAAACATTAACATAAACTAAACATAAACATTATAGTTCTATAGTTTTATAGTTAAGGATAGCTGTAATGTTAATTCTATTGTATTATAACGCACGCTAATGTTAGGCAAATGCGTGATGTTTATAATGTTTTATTATAAATTAATGCTTATAACAATGTTGTATTATTGTTATTGTCGTTACGTTTTCTTAAAAATATATCTGAAATTTATTAACAGTTATGATGTTTGTGGTGTATTATAGTTTTAAAGTTAAGGATAACTGTAATATTTATTGTATTGTATTACAACGTACGCTAATATTAGCCAAATACGTAGTGTTTATATTGTTTTATTATAAATTAATGCTTATAAAAATTTTGTATTATTGTTGTTACGTTTTTTTAGAAAAAAATCCATCTCTTATTAACAGTTACGATGTTTGTGGTGTATTACAGTTTTAAAGTTAAGGATAACTGTAATATTTATTGTATTGTATTACAACGTACGCTAATATTAGCCAAATACGTGGTGTTTATATTGTTTTTTTATAAATTAATGCTTATAACAATGTTGTGTTATTGTTATTGTCATTACGTTTTTTTTTAAATAAATGTGAAATTTATTAACAGTTATGATGTTTGTGGTGTATTATAGTTTTAAAGTTAAGGATAACAGTAATGTTTATTGTATTTTAATGTACACTAATATTAGGCAAATACGTGATGTTTATATTGTTTTATTATAAATTAATGCTTATAACAATGCTGTATTATTGTTATTGTCGTTACGTTTTTTTAAAAATAAATCTGAAACTTATTAACAGTTATAATGTTTGTGGGGTATTATAGTTTTAAAGTTACGGGTAACTATAATGTTTATTGTATTATAAAGCACGCTAATATTAGCCAAATGTTTGATGTTTATAATGTTTTATTATAAATTATTATAATAATTGGTTATTATTATTGGTTTTAACAATGTTGTATTATAGTTATTATCGTTATGTTTTTTTTTAATATATGAAACCTATTAACAGGTATGATGTTTGTGGTATATTATAGTTTTAAAGCTTGCGTAAGCAATTAATTGTAACTATAATTTTGCTGTTTATTGCGTCTTTCAATGGACTAGAAGTAATAATGTGTAAAATTTGATGCGGTCATAGTTCTAACTACAGTTGTTTAGTTCCATTAAACATATAGTTATATAGTTTAACATAAACATAAACATTAATTATAAACTAACATAACATTAACTAAACATTAACATAAACTAACATAACATTAACTAAACATAGCTAAACATTAACATAAACTAAACATAAACATTATAGTTCTATAGTTTTATAGTTAAGGATAGCTGTAATGTTAATTCTATTGTATTATAACGCACGCTAATGTTAGGCAAATGCGTGATGTTTATAATGTTTTATTATAAATTAATGCTTATAACAATGTTGTATTATTGTTATTGTCGTTACGTTTTCTTAAAAATATATCTGAAATTTATTAACAGTTATGATGTTTGTGGTGTATTATAGTTTTAAAGTTAAGGATAACTGTAATATTTATTGTATTGTATTACAACGTACGCTAATATTAGCCAAATACGTAGTGTTTATATTGTTTTATTATAAATTAATGCTTATAAAAATTTTGTATTATTGTTGTTACGTTTTTTTAGAAAAAAATCCATCTCTTATTAACAGTTACGATGTTTGTGGTGTATTACAGTTTTAAAGTTAAGGATAACTGTAATATTTATTGTATTGTATTACAACGTACGCTAATATTAGCCAAATACGTGGTGTTTATATTGTTTTTTTATAAATTAATGCTTATAACAATGTTGTGTTATTGTTATTGTCATTACGTTTTTTTTTAAATAAATGTGAAATTTATTAACAGTTATGATGTTTGTGGTGTATTATAGTTTTAAAGTTAAGGATAACAGTAATGTTTATTGTATTTTAATGTACACTAATATTAGGCAAATACGTGATGTTTATATTGTTTTATTATAAATTAATGCTTATAACAATGCTGTATTATTGTTATTGTCGTTACGTTTTTTTAAAAATAAATCTGAAACTTATTAACAGTTATAATGTTTGTGGGGTATTATAGTTTTAAAGTTACGGGTAACTATAATGTTTATTGTATTATAAAGCACGCTAATATTAGCCAAATGTTTGATGTTTATAATGTTTTATTATAAATTATTATAATAATTGGTTATTATTATTGGTTTTAACAATGTTGTATTATAGTTATTATCGTTATGTTTTTTTTTAATATATGAAACCTATTAACAGGTATGATGTTTGTGGTATATTATAGTTTTAAAGCTTGCGTAAGCAATTAATTGTAACTATAATTTTGCTGTTTATTGCGTCTTTCAATGGACTAGAAGTAATAATGTGTAAAATTTGATGCGGTCATAGTTCTAACTACAGTTGTTTAGTTCCATTAAACATATAGTTATATAGTTTAACATAAACATAAACATTAATTATAAACTAACATAACATTAACTAAACATTAACATAAACTAACATAACATTAACTAAACATAGCTAAACATTAACATAAACTAAACATAAACATTATAGTTCTATAGTTTTATAGTTAAGGATAGCTGTAATGTTAATTCTATTGTATTATAACGCACGCTAATGTTAGGCAAATGCGTGATGTTTATAATGTTTTATTATAAATTAATGCTTATAACAATGTTGTATTATTGTTATTGTCGTTACGTTTTCTTAAAAATATATCTGAAATTTATTAACAGTTATGATGTTTGTGGTGTATTATAGTTTTAAAGTTAAGGATAACTGTAATATTTATTGTATTGTATTACAACGTACGCTAATATTAGCCAAATACGTAGTGTTTATATTGTTTTATTATAAATTAATGCTTATAAAAATTTTGTATTATTGTTGTTACGTTTTTTTAGAAAAAAATCCATCTCTTATTAACAGTTACGATGTTTGTGGTGTATTACAGTTTTAAAGTTAAGGATAACTGTAATATTTATTGTATTGTATTACAACGTACGCTAATATTAGCCAAATACGTGGTGTTTATATTGTTTTTTTTATAAATTAATGCTTATAACAATTTTGTTTTATTGTTGTTACGTTTTTTTAGAAAAAAATCCATCTTTTATTAACAGTTACGATGTTTGTGGTGTATTACAGTTTTAAAGTTAAGGATAACTGTAATGTCTATTGTATTACAACGTACGCTAATATTAGCCAAATACGTGGTGTTTATATTGTTTTTTTATAAATTAATGCTTATAACAATGTTGTATTATTGTTGTTAAGTTTTTTTAGAAAAAAATTAATCTCTTATTAACAGTTACGATGTTTGTGGTGTATTACAGTTTTAAAGTTAAGGATAACTGTAATATTTATTGTATTGTATTACAACGTACGCTAATATTAGCCAAATACGTGGTGTTTATATTGTTTTTTTTATAAATTAATGCTTATAACAATGTTGTATTATTGTTGTTACGTTTTTTTAGAAAAAGAGTAATCTCTTATTAACAGTTACGATGTTTGTGGTGTATTACAGTTTTAAAGTTAAGGATAACTGTAATATTTATTGTATTGTATTACAACGTACGCTAATATTAGCCAAATACGTGGTGTTTATATTGTTTTTTTTATAAATTAATGCTTATAACAATGTTGTATTATTGTTGTTACGTTTTTTTAGAAAAAAAGTAATCTCTTATTAACAGTTACGATATTTGTGGTGTATTACAGTTTTAAAGTTAAGGATAACTGTAATGTCTATTGTATTACAACGTACGCTAATATTAGCCAAATACGTGGTGTTTATATTGTTTTTTTATAAATTAATGCTTATAACAATGTTGTATTATTGTTGTTAAGTTTTTTTAGAAAAAAATTAATCTCTTATTAACAGTTACGATGTTTGTGGTGTATTACAGTTTTAAAGTTAAGGATAACTGTAATATTTATTGTATTGTATTACAACGTACGCTAATATTAGCCAAATACGTGGTGTTTATATTGTTTTTTTTATAAATTAATGCTTATAACAATGTTGTATTATTGTTGTTACGTTTTTTTAGAAAAAGAGTAATCTCTTATTAACAGTTACGATGTTTGTGGTGTATTACAGTTTTAAAGTTAAGGATAACTGTAATATTTATTGTATTGTATTACAACGTACGCTAATATTAGCCAAATACGTGGTGTTTATATTGTTTTTTTATAAATTAATGCTTATAACAATGTTGTATTATTGTTGTTACGTTTTTTTAGAAAAAAATTAATCTCTTATTAACAGTTACGATGTTTGTGGTGTATTACAGTTTTAAAGTTAAGGATAACTGTAATATTTATTGTATTGTATTATAACGTACGCTAATATTAGCCAAATACGCTATGTTTATATTGTTTTATTATAAATTAACGATTATAACATTGTCGTATTATTTTTATTATCTTTATGTTTTTATAAATAAACAGTTAGCGACAATTTTGATACTTGAGGTTATCTTATGAATATTCACAATACATACAATTGTAAATCTTATGCTACTGTTATTTACATATTGTGTAAACCTATTGCGAGCGTCACGGTGTTTTTAATGCCGTTTCCAATGGTAACATTTGCGGTGGTTGTAGTGCTTTGAACACGTATTAGAGTTAATGCCAGTTGTGAGAGTTACGATGCTATTAACAATCTTTAAAGGTAATGAGCAACAATTGAAGTTTTATGCCATTTTAATACACCAAACAATTAGCAGATGTGTGGTCTTTAGGGCTGTGATGTTTATGGACTTATTAATCGACTGAAAGTCGCGATGGTCATACGCGAGGGTTTTTATAAATACCAATTTTTAAAATAATTAAATCAGTTTCAATGATTTACACTCGCGTAAGCAATTAATTGTGACAATAATGTTGGTGTTTATTGTGTATTTGGATTCACTAGAAGTAATAATGTGTAGATTTTGATGCGGTCATGGTTATAACTACAGTTGTTTAGTTCTATTAAACGTACCTTTATAACTGTTAAGATGTGTTATAGCTATAGGAAGGTGTTTTTAAATCAGAATACTCAAGCGTTTCACGGTTTCCTCACGACGTATCGGGCACAAGTTTAATTGGTCCATTTCAGAGCGACGTGTTGAAAGTAACAGGCGAGTAGTGGACAAACCTAAGTTCGCATGTCAAGTGTCGCCACTCTTGTCTGACCTACAAGAGGCCTGTCACGTCTAACATGGCTATTTACTGTAGCATGCATCATTACATACATTAAATCAGAATACTCAAGCGTTTCACGGCTTCCTCACGACGTATCGGACACAAATTTAATTGGTCCATTTCAGAGCGACGTGTTGAAAGTAACAGGCGAGTCGTGGACAAACCTAAGTTCGCATGTCAAGTGTCGCCACTCTTGTCTGACCTACAAGAGGCCTGTCACGTCTAACATGGCTATTTACTGTAGCATGCATCATTACATACATTAAATCAGAATACTCAAGCGTTTCACGGCTTCCTCACGACGTATCGGACACAAGTTTAATTGGTCCATTTCAGAGCGACGTGTTGAAAGTAACAGGCGAGTCGTGGACAAACCTAAGTTCGCATGTCAAGTGTCGCCACTCTTGTCTGACCTACAAGAGGCCTGTCACGTCTAACATGGCTATTTACTGTAGCATGCATCATTACATACATTAAATCAGAATACTCAAGCGTTTCACGGCTTCCTCACGACGTATCGGACACAAGTTTAATTGGTCCATTTCAGAGCGACGTGTTGAAAGTAACAGGCGAGTCGTGGACAAACCTAAGTTCGCATGTCAAGTGTCGCCACTCTTGTCTGACCTACAAGAGGCCTGTCACGTCTAACATGGCTATTTACTGTAGCATGCATCATTACATACATTAAATCAGAATACTCAAGCGTTTCACGGCTTCCTCACGACGTATCGGACACAAGTTTAATTGGTCCATTTCAGAGCGACGTGTTGAAAGTAACAGGCGAGTCGTGGACAAACCTAAGTTCGCATGTCAAGTGTCGCCACTCTTGTCTGACCTACAAGAGGCCTGTCACGTCTAACATGGCTATTTACTGTAGCATGCGTCATTACATACATTAAAGCAGAATACAGTAAAATGAGTCTCATTCGTCTTTAACGCTTACAACAATGCGACAAAAGTATCTGTCAAGTCCGCATGTGTAAACGATTGGCGCCAAAATTTTCAAAAACAAACATGGTAAAGTAAGAAGCAAACTTGAACTACACAAATACTAGAAAAACGCAATATAAGCACAGATTCTAACAAAGCATGACTAACAAAAAGCTTAAATTATTTTACAATAAATTTTACAGAATTGTTTGCAGAAAACAGAAATCGTGTACTATTTGTTTATACAATTCCTAATAAAAATGATTCAATGCAATTCCACCCTTGCACGTTTTTAATAAAGAACCACCTGTATCATTTCATCTCGAAGGAAACAAACAAAAATATTTTACTTCGCTGGATAAAAGGGAAACGAGACGCCCCTAGCCCTAACCCTCGGCCACATTTGGCATCCGCCCAAATCATAACAAAAACAAATCCATCCATTCAACCACTTACCACTTGGTTATTAAAAATACTATAACTAGAACGTTAAAAATCCCTATTCTAGAAAAATTTCTATCGATAA